>JANFOE010000488.1:0-453175 GCA_025667525.1 Glebionis coronaria
ATTTAAGAATTGGGCGACACCAAGTCAGATGACATCTTTCTAGGTGGTAAGGTTTTGTCAAATTCCACTGTATAACGAAAGATCGTCGTGACATTGATATCAGATTTAATCTCGCCAATTCTTCTTTAATATCACAATCAACTAATATCAACATTTCTACAAATATCAACCATTTTTTTGGTATCATAAATATCCACAACTTGGTTTAGAGTTGTAATAGATAGAATTCCTACAGAAATAGCTTCGATTGATTTGCTTGGGGAGTTAGGGTTTCTTGTGACAATCTACGTCGTATAAATACCTCGTATAAGTATTAAAATAATCATCAGACAATCATGTAATCAAATTACATCATATATATATATATATATACATATATATATATATATATATATATATATATATATATATATATATATATATATATATATATATATATATATATATATATATATATATATATATATATATATATATATATATATATATATATATATATATATATATATATATATATATATATATATATATATATATATATATATATATATATATATATATATATATATATATATATATATATATATATATATATATATATATATATATATATATATATATATATATATATATATATATATATATATATATATATATATATATATATATATATATATATATATATATATATATATATATATATATATATATATATATATATATATATATATATATATATATATATATATATATATATATATATATATATATATATATATATATATATATATATATATATATATATATATATATATATATATATATATATATATATATATATATATATATATATATACATATATATATATATGTATATATATATATATATATATATATATATATATATATATATATATATATATATATATATACATATATATATATATATATACATATATATATATATATATATATATATATATATATATATATATATATATATATATATATATATATATATATATATATATATATATATATATATATATATATATATATATATATATATATATATATATATATATATATATATATATATATATATATATATATATATATATATATATATATATATATATATATATATATATATATATATATATATATATATTATATATACGTATAACTATGACTTGATACAACACCTCTAATCCATTTCATATGTGACATGGCACCTTTAGACCAATAGAATTTGATTTTTCCCTAAAATATCTCAAAAAATTCCGAAAATCGTTTTTACAAAACGTAAAGCGGCGTTTTGATACCGCATGTATATATAATACATTAAGAATCTGTTTTCTTTATTATCGTTGCTAGAAGACGGTGAAAAAAACACACAAAATCCTTCTTCATCCTAATAACCATTCCAATATTATCGATCCCAAATCCCAGATCCATGACAAACATAACCCTAATTAAAAAAATAGATCTTGGATCAAATAACCGATCCATCATCAATAATTAATCCCATAACTTATTTTTAATACGGGGTTTCTTCAAAAACATAACCCTAATTAAAAAAACCCCAGCCTTGTATCAATTTTCTTCAGTCCATAAGCATGATAATCAATTCTAAAGTGACATAATCCCAACATAATCAACCCTAATTAATAATCACAAACCCTAATTTTGATTCGTATGATTTGTTCATTATGGTTGCTAGCCATCATTTGAGAATAGCATGAATTGGTTCTATGGTTATCCAAATCATCATGTCTGTTAATCATACTAAGTGGGTTCCATGTTAAAGATATTGGATGATGCCACGATCTATGTATGGCTACTTGTTGATCCCAAACTTAGATCGATTTAGATTTATGTATACGAGATTATATCAAGTTATACACGTAGAGAACCCTTTGTATATGTATATGACAATCTAAGTGTTATGCGGAATTAACACTTAAACAAGAACACACAAAGATGTAAACAAACATTCACTTTATTAATGATAACAAACTTGCTTACAATGAAAGTGTTTAACGTATGAAAACTTATATTGAACAATAACCTAAAGGTCTTCTTTTATAGAGATAAGAAGCCTTGTACAAGAGTCTACGTATCAACTATTCTAGGTAAAGATAATTATAGAAAATACAATGTTGAACTTATCTTTACTAGAAACAAACTAGAAACAATATACGCGTAGACTAAATCTTTCCATCAGTGCTTGTCTTCAATGTATCAACGCTTGACTTCTTCTTGTCAACGCTTGATCTGTCAGCGTTTGTTTTCTTCCTATCAACGCTTGTTTTACTCTTGTCAGCGCTCAAGTAGACTGGCTATATTTTATTCCCAACAATCCTCCCCTAAACTTGATATCTACTCTAGCAATCAAGTTTCTGAATAAACATTAAGAACTAGGAGGAATCTTACAACCCTTATCATATTGGTAATAAATATGTCTGATCAAATCTTTGGCCACGTCACTTGAATAATCAATTTCCAGTTGTGTATTCTTCATCTTCTCCAAGACTTCCTTGGACATGGAATACTGACCATCTACAAGTAGATACTCAGCAAACTTTGTAGAACTCAAATAATAAACACCAGCAGCTGAATACAAACGCCATTGAAAAGATCACTGAGGTCATCTTCAAGATCCTTCAAAATAGCATGATCTTCATCTTTTGGTCCACACATTCTCTTGAATGTTGACCACAATTTTATTGCATTGACTGAAGTAGGACCTTCAGTCTCATACTTGGCCTCTAACAACCTCCATAGGTCTACCTAGTCTTCTTTATCAAAACTTGCAAACAAAGATATAAGAGTGGTAAAAGTGTGAACCTCTTTTCCATACCTGCCAATCTTCCAAAACGCACATTCATCTTCTTCATAGCTTATAATAGGGTTTCTGGAATCAAGAGGTAACACTTGCACCATATCTAAAGCTTCCAATGGTGAGAGCTTGAGGCTCTTTCTTATAACAGCTTCACTTGGATTCAACCTATCCATATCTTTGGGAAACTCAAGAGAGACTCCCTTCTTCACAGGTCTGGGAACAATCATTGCCTTTTAAGCTCCATCTCTTCTTCAAGTTCTTCTTTCCTTTCATCAGAAAGAAGTCTTAGAGTGTTTTCTTCCTGCACTCTTACCTAAATGGGATAAGCTTTGAACTCCAACTCTTCAAATGTCAATCCAATCAATTTCTTATAAGTCCATCCTGTTCCATGACATCTGAGTAGCATGTAGTACAACTCCCTTCTATCCCTTCTCAGCATTGAGAGAACATTGCTAGCCCTGTGTTTCAGAATTACCTTGCAATTCTTTTGTACTCTTAGAAGAATCTCCAAACCTCATATCTGGTCTGAAATAGTCAAATGTGGATTCTCCATACACCTATCTTCCCAAGCATGGTACATCTAAACAACTTCTGGCATATCAAAATCAACTTGCAATTTCAACTCATTCAACTTCTCTTTTGCCAGCTCATCACCATACTCAAGTCTTTCAGGTTGTTCTATAATCATTACACTTGAGTCTGAACTAGCTTCATCACTTCCTTCTTGCTCTTATGAAGTGACAACAAAAGGTGATTCACCCACCTTCTTTCTTTCTTGTTCCACAATTTGTGCAGCCAACCTTCTATCAAACTCAATCTGTGCTGCATTCTTTGGAACATCTACTTCTACCATAATACCCTTACCCTTATCTAATGGATCCAAGGTGGGTAAGGAAGATGGTAATACCTATGAAGAAACGTCTTTGATGATGGATGATGACTGGAATACATCAACCTCATCTGCAGGTCTGTCAACGCTCAATTTTACTTTGTCAGCGCCCAAATTACCTGTCTTAGCGCCTCTTGTAATTTCCTCCAACATAGCTGTAAAAGACACATTTAAGTTTGTAGGAGTGACTAGAGACGTATCAAAACCTGGTTGTTTCTTCAAACTGGTTAGGGCCTCAGCAACACCTAAAGATTCACCATCATGTGAGCCCTTATCACTCACATTTATCTGTTCATCCTCCCCTTTGGAAGATTCCTCCATCCCCCCCCCCCCTTGTGCTAGCATTTTCCAAAATAACAATCCTCTCTCTCAATTGCTTGGGTTTAAGGCCTTGTGTACTGACAATATGTACCAAGTCTGCATTTTGCTTTTGCAAGCTTATGCAGACAGCCGTCAATTCCATTAATGTCATTGGTTCCAATCTGGCCTCCTCTAAAATGGGTATTTGACCTCCCAAGTTAGATTCATTGGGCATGGATGAGGTCTTAATGATGGTAGGACTGTCTTGGCCAGCTTCTAAGCCAGAACCAATAGTCTCAGCCTCATCCATAGCACCAACCACACTTGTGGTGGTGGTTCTCTCTACTACATGGCTAGGACCACTAGAGGAGAACACTCCAGTAGTCCTTTGGCGTTTTTGCAACCTATATTGTGTTGGGGGAGAAGATGATGTGGATTGGGTGGATGTGGGTTGGTTAAGGGGTGTTTGGGTCTGTGAAGGATTGGTGTCAACGTTTGGATTAGGCATGTCAACGCCAACATTTAATGTGTTAGCGTCGAAGGGTTCTTGGTCAAGTTGCATGTGTTGTGGTAAAGATAAAGGTTCAGGTATTAGGTCAATTGGAAGTTGTGGGTCTGGTTGAGGTTGTGCTGCTTCAATGACAGCAATCATAGCTGGGGTTAGGGGTAAGTCACGGTGTGGGGGTGAGTTCATCTTTGTAAAAATTGCTTTCTTTTGCACAGGGATCTCATAAAAATCATCATGATCCCTTATGCAGTAAGTTTGGACATCAAAAACCATTTGTAAAAATCTGGGATAAGCTAAAGTCATTTTATTCCCTTTATTTTTACACATGCCCTCAAAAATCATTTTGGAATAATTTAACTTTTGCCCAGTAGCAATGCACACAATAGCACTAGCAATAGATCTATTGATCTCATTGTGTGCAGTACACTTGGGACTCAAACATTGCAAGAGGACATGTATTAGGTACTTCCAGGCTGGGGGAAACTCTTGTTTATGATATTTGTTTAAAGTTCCCTCATCAGGGAAAGGATAACCCAAAGCCCTTAGTCCTTGTTCTATTTCATGAATGGGGAGGATGGTTATACCATCTGCATCATCAAGATGCAAAGCTTGGCGAATCAAAGCTTCAGTAACCACCCATGTGCGCCCATGAACAATAGATGATAATGTAGTCACTCTATTAACTGTTGAGGAACTAACATTGTTCCAAAACTGCTTAATATGTGTGACGGGAATGAGTGGAGCATGAGAAAGAGCATACCTAATGGGGGATGCATTCAAATACGCCACCATTTGTGTATATTGGGGAAACAGAGTGTCATCAGCGTCCAAATATGCTATCATGTTGTGTTGACTCCTGAATCCCAATTCTAAATCGCTTGGTTTAAATTTTGGTGCCATTGTTGAAAGTTGTTTGAATGATTGATAAAGATGAAGTATAGGAGAAAATATTGTTAGACAAGAATGATAGGTACCCTGTTTAAAATAGGAGCCAAATATATGGGAGAGAAAAATGCATGTGATTGGTCAAAAATTAGGCAACTACTTTCAAAATACAATCATGAAAATATTGAAAGAAAATAAGATTATCTCATGCATTAAATGAAAGTTATCTGCTCCCAAAATTACGGCTCAAAAATTTGTCAAAAAGTAACAACTGGGTAGGTCCCATTGAGTGTCAACGGTCAAAAATAACCCATCAACGCCCAACGGCTATATTCTTGTCAACGTTTGCCAAAGCCATGTCAGCGTCTAAATTGGTCACAACAACGCTTGGAAAAATACTTGTCAGCGTCCAAAAATAAAAATTTATATAATGAAAAATGACCTTAACAAAGTAATTTATCCTAGAGAAGATAACCTATAAGTTGATAATTATTATTGGGCGGCAAGCACTGTCCAGTTATGCACACTTGCTTATGCAAGATAGACATAACAGTCCTCTAGTGTCCCTTGCTAACGAAAACTCTTAACAACTAAGTTACCTCATAAAATTCCTTGTTACTCCCAGGTAAAACCCATGATAAAATCATTCCCAAGTCTCCCAACAGACCACAACCAATTCTAGGACAAAAATGTCTTGGCAACATGCATAGTATATCAACTTTGCATGCAACAGTGCCTCATGATTTAGTAAAACTAACTCATACTCACCTGTGGACACAATCTATAATTGTGATAAGAGTATCATAAGGATACCCAAAGGTCGTAAAGGTTCCTAAAACCTCCCCTTAAACTGTGATACAAATATTGCCAAAAATATGCATGAACATAAAAATTTATTTCAAGATAGGAATGGAAAATTCCAACCATCATCCATAAATAAAAACATGCTCAAATGATTCTCCAATGATCCATAAGCAACTCTGTATCCAATGGTATAATGCTAACACCACCTGCACACTTAGATTAAAAACCACAAAACTAACATTGTTGCTGACAACGCCCCGATAACACTTGTCAGCGTTAAGAAAAGCTTGGTCAGTGTTAGACAAATATATTGCTGACAATGTCACAATAACACTTATCAGCGTTAAAGAAACCTTTGTCAGTGTTAGAAAAATATAGTGGAAAATCTAAATCCTCAAAAAGACCAATAACAATGCATTATCCTGTACATACTTTTACAAAAAGACCCCAAAACATATATTATGTGAGATTGATCATTCCAATACTTGTTACCAAGTATTGAAACCTTCCAGCATCAAAAGGTTTAGTTAGTAAATCTGACACATTCTCTTCTGTGTCAACCCTATCTGGTTGTATTAAACCCTTTTCAAAACACTCTTATAAAATGGTGTCTAATTTCTATGTGTTTAGTTTTAGAATGATGTACAAGATTCTTAATAATGCATAAAGTGCTGTTATTGTCAACAAATATCTTGGTATGCATGAAATTATACCCATAATCCAACAGCTGGTTCCGAATCCATAAAACTTGTCCACAACAAGCAGCTGCAGCAACGTACTCTACTTCAGTTGTAGAATTAGCCACCACTGTTTGTTTCTTGCTTTGCCAAGATATCAACCTGCTCCCAAGAAACTGACATCCACCAGTTGTGGATTTTCTATCAAACTTATCACCTCCATAATCACTGTCTGAATATGAAATAAGCTCCAAAGGTGAATCTTTTTAGTACCACAAGCCAAGACTGGGATAACATCTTAGGTACCTAAAGATTCTCTTGACAGCATAAAGGTGACATTCTTTGGGAGTCACTTGATGGCGTGCACATGCACACACAACAAACATGATGTCAGGTCTGGAGGCTGTGAGATACATCAATGAACCAATCATTGATCTATAGTGCCTGACATCCACATCTTTTCCATCTCCAATCTTTCCCCAAGGGTGTTCTCTATCCATAAGAGTAGTATCCCTCTTTTCATGTGGAGAAAAGCCAAACTTCTTCAAGATCTCTGCCATATATTTATCCTGGGAGATGAAGATACCATCTTCTTTCTACTGAACTTGTAACCCTAGAAAGAAGTTCATCTCCCCCATTGCACTCATCTTGAATTTATCTGTCATCAGCTTGGAGAAATCTTCACTCATCTTTGGATTTGTAGATCCAAAAATGATATCATCAACATAAAACTGAACAAGCAAAACATCCTTACCAGCCTTCTTGGTAAATAATGTCTGGTCTATGGTGCCCCTTTTAAATCCATTTTCCACCAAATAAGTGGACAATGTACCATACCATGCTCTTGGGGCTTGATGAAGTCCATACATAGCCTTCTTGACTCTATACACCTTGTTTGGATTCTCTGGATCTTCAAAACCAGGAGGCTGCATGACATACGCCTCCTCAACAATTTTTCCATAGAGGAAGGCACTCTTCACATCCATTTGATAGACAGTGAAGCCCATGCAAGAAGCATAGGCTAGAAATATCCTTATAGCTTCAATCCTTGCAACTAGTGTAAAGACCTCCTCATAGTCTATCCCTTCCTCTTGTGTATATCCCTGAGCCACCAAACGTGCCTTGTTTCTGACCACAATACCTCTTTCATCTCTCTTGTTTCTTAGAACCCATCTTGTCCCAATAGGTCTGACATATCTGGGACAATCAACCAGCTCCCAAACATCCTGAATAGCAAATTGGTGAAGCTCATCCTGCATTGCTTCCACCCAACTTGGTTCTTTGAGAGCATCAAATATCTTCTTGGGTTCCTGTTGTGACAGAAAACAAACAAACAAGCATGATTGAACAAGAGTAGTATCAACCTTCTTGTGTATATTGGCAATGAATCCACCAAGATTCTGATGAGATCTTCTAGTCTGAACAGGAGTCATAACATCCCCAATAATTTGAGAAGGGGGATGATTCTTCATAGTAGAAGTGAGAACTCCTCCTTCAAAAAGTCTATTGTCTTCAGTCTCATTATCCAAGTTGCCAGTATCTTCTTCTTCAGACTCTCTTTCATCAATATGAGGATGAACCTCTTCATATAAATTGGAAGGTTCACCCTATTCAAAGTTAGAAGAGAAAAGATGCTCAAAAGTGTTGTCAACGCCTGAACCTTGGTTGTCAGCGTTTGAAATGTTGTTGTCAACGTTTGAGCCATCAACGTCTGAATTTGTCCTGTCATCGCTAGATTTGCCTTTGTTAGCGCCTGAAGGACCATGCATGTTGTTAACTGGTGGTACTTGGGAACCACCATTATCCTTTCCAGCAGCAGCAGCAAAGGCATCTGTCCATATAGGGATAGTAACATACTCTTATATGGGAGATGACTTGTTTGCTTGTGATCTAACCTCTTCATTAACCTGTGTACCTGAAACATCAACAACTTGTTCTTCCACAACATTTGAAGTTACCTTCACAATGTCTGGATTAGTGACAAGCATATAATTTAAAGTCCTAGATAGAGGTTACAAGTCAAACAACCAATTTGGACCACTTTCAGGATCACTAGGTTTACTTTCTAAAAACCTAACATGTACTCTCTCAAGAATACGTTTTTCCTTTTTAAGATAAACACTATATCCCTTGCTCTGCACAGAATAACCCATGAAATAGCCTTCATCACCTTTTACACTAAATTTACCTAAGGCATCACTAGTATCAAGTACAACTACATGACAGCCAAAAGGTTTAAGAAAACCAATATTAGGTTTCCTTCCCCAAAGTAATTCATAAGGTGTTTTGTTCTATATCTTGTTGACCAATGCTCTATTTTGAACATAGCATGTTGTATTCACAGCCTCAGCCCAAAAAGCTATGGGAAATGAGCATCAGCCAACATAGTCCTGGCTGCTTCAATTAGGGTTCTATTCTTCCTCTCAGCAACCCCATTTTGCTGTGGGGTTCTGGCAACACTAAACTGCCTAGTAATCCCTTTCTTGGCACAAAAATCATCCAAAAGCTTATTCCTAAACTCACCACCATTGTCACTTCTAAGCACTTTAACTTCATTACCTGTTTTCTTTTCAATCTGGGTAATAAAATCAATTAAAGTGTCAGCAGTATCACTCTTCATAGCTAAAAAGAATGTCCAAGTAAACCTAGAAAAGTCATATGTGATGACAAAGCAGTATAATTTACCATTCAAACTCTCTATATTAGTTGGACCAAATAGGTCCATATGCAGCAAGTGAAGTGGTCTAGTACTAGAGTGCACCTGTTTAGACTTGAATGAGACCTTGTGCTACTTGCCTTTAAGACATGCAACACAAGAGTGGTCATTGTGGAAAGCCTTTTCAGGCAAACCATCAACCAAGCCAAGTCTCACAAGCCTGTTTATATTCTTAAAGTTTATGTGCCCGAGTCTCCTGTGCCATAGATTACTCTCATCTACTGAAGCTTTAGCATAAAAACATGACATATTATTATTCATCCTAATACCATTAGGATTCACATTATAGATGTCATTATGTCTAGGTGTTCTATAGTTAATATATTTCTCATCTGGGATCTTATAATCCTTGCTTAACACCAAGCATTCAGTATCAGTAAACAGAACTTTATTTTTGTTATCACAAACTTGTGATACACTAAAAAGATTGTAATCAAGTTCCTTTACCAGAAATACGTTCTCAAAACGCAAGTTCTTGGTGAGAATTGTTCTTTGCCTGTGATAGTTCCATATCTGCCTCCAAAGTAAACCTTATCACCATCCTTAATGGGAGTGAAGTTAGTAAGATAATCTTCCTTCCCTGTCATGTGCCTGGAGCATCCACTGTCCCAATATCCATAATCATTGACCTGTTTATGAATGCCCTGCACATAAGGAAAACAAATTAGTTTTCTTTGGGAACCCAAGCCTTAGCAGACTTGGATTCATTTGGTTGTTCAACAAGAACAGACTTAGTTCTCATAACAATGCCTTGTTCATCCCTCTTTGGATGAAATACCCAATTAACCCCAATAGGTTTTGTAATGACCTTTGAAATGTAATTAAATCTGTTGCAGGTCATAGAAATCCCATTATCATTAGGGTTTTGATCTTTCTTAGGTCTCCATGTCAGGCTTGAAGAAGCTTTAGAGCCGTTACCCTATGGTTGCAAATATTTAGGTCTGGTCACGTTTCTGTCAGCGTTGGATTTGGTCTTGTCAACGCTGAAATTTCCCTTGTCAGCGTTGAACCTAGGGTTTGCTACAGAAACCCATTGCCTATTAGACCAAGTATTTTTCTTTTGAAATGGTCTTTGTCCATGAATGTTAGACCCTCTAGTGAAGAATGGGGCTGGTCTAACAACTTGTGGACTTTGCTCCACGCAAGTTTTGGGTCTGACAACGTTTGACTTTTTAACAGCGTTGACCTTGGAAGCATTGACACACTTATATGCTAAATGTGAAAAGCTACCACAAGTGTAACAGGCTTTTCTAGACACAACCCTAGGTCTAGAAGAGAAGAAGCCTGTTCCATACTAACTTGGCTTTTAGGTGACCTAGTATTCCTATACATTTCTGCATACTTGATGTTAGGTTTTCTAACAATGTTTGAGCCAAGGTCAACAGCTTTACCAGTGATTGGGTTTGTTACCTTAATAGGGGTTGACTCATTTGGACTTTCACATAACAAGCCACCCTTAACAAATAAGGTAGGGTTAGCCTTCTTCCATTCATTCAAGCCAGTCAACTTCTATTGATACTCTTCAACTGGGGTAATGACTCTTGGTGGAGGAATAAATTCCTCCTCTTGGAGTTCTGGTAGACTAGTCCAAGATAGGTCCTTTCTTTGGACACCATAGAAGTCCCCAGCTGGTGATGGAACCACAGTATAGTCTTTCATCCCAATCCCAGTCATGTCCTTAGGATCCCTTTGTTTATTAACACATTCTCCTAGGGTTTGTGTGGCCTTATCAAATCTCTGAATTTTAAGGCCAACATTATCCTTATTCTTAATGGCCTCATATAACTTAGCCTGTAACTCACCATTAACCCTTTCCATGATGTTTCTAACATCATTGCTAGCATTTAACTCATGTTTTAAGATAGTTATTTTGTCTCTTAAGTCAAATTCCATTTTCTTATACTCAGAAACTGTCTTCTCAGTTTGAGTGAGAGCAAGTTGATAATTAGACAGTTTTCATCTTTCAGTACTCACATCATCTAATAATCTTAACACCTCTTTGTTAAGTTTCTCAGTATTTAACCTACAACCCTTACTACAAAAAGCATCATCGTATACCTCATTATCTGATGAAGAGGAGGAGTGTGCCATGAGAGCATATTGAACATACTCTTCTTTTTCTATCTCAGCAACCAAAGCTTTATCCTCTTCCCCATCCTTAGCCAAATAGCTCCAATCCCATCCCATACCATCAATTTCTTGCACTGCAACCATGGCCTTAGGATCCCGAGCCTTAACAATTTGGCTTGAGGGTTTGCCAGCATCAGATCTTCTTGGAGATCTGTATTCCCTCATGAAGTGCCCTATACGATGACAATTGTAGCACTCAACCTTGGATTTATAAAATCCAGCAGTGTCCTTTGCATTAAAGGACATCTTCTTCTTAAACCTTCTATTCCACCTGTTTGCTCTTATACTAGCAAGAGCCATGTTCCACTTAATATCCATCTCTTCCAAGTGCTCATCACTTATTTGCTCAAGGTCCTCATATGTAATCACTGAACCATTAGGCAAAGAAGCAATATAAGCACATACAGTATCCAGTTCCTAACCAGCAGGTTTAACTCTTGGTGAGTCACTTTTATATGTGTCAGCGTCTGAATATGAGGCATTGACAGGACATGTTCCAGCGTTGACACATGTTGATCCAGTAACTGGATGCATGTAAGATTCCTTTTGATTAAATTGACCTTTACTATGTGAGAAGAAGGCCATGTTACTGTTGGTAGACTTACTTCCATGCTCCAAAAGAGTTTCATTCTCCAACAGCCTCAGTTTGTTGTAGATATCATCAAAAGTAGAACTTTTGTGAGTGTTATTGGCAAGTATAGATCTTGCCTCAATCTTCCATGCTTCACCAAGGCTTTTAAGAAAAGTGGCAATGGTGTCAACGTCACCAACTTGTGTCCCCATGAAGGACAACTTGCTCGTAATATCAAGCAGTCTGCTTCTAACACTGCTAAGCTTCTCATTAGGTTGAGCCTTGAAAACAGCATACTCATGCATGAGTTGCTTCTTGTTCTCTTCCTTAGTATCATCATTGCCACCATATGCAACTTCAAGGGCTGCCCAAAGGTCCTTAGCAGATTCATAACCTCTGTATTTATGTTGGTTCTCTTGTCCCAAAGAGAGTTTCAGAATGTTTAGGGTTTTCATATCAACCCTTTTCTTTGCTATATCTCCAGCAGACACAGCTCTACCATCATCAGGTTTTTCTTTCTTATCTGCTTCTGAACATCCAGCAACAGCTGCTCTTGCAGCAACGGCATCAACAATCTTTTAAGCTTTATTGAATGTGTTTCCATATTCAATAATCTCCCAGAGAGTGTAGTCATAGATCCCCAGATATTGCTCAAAGTTGAATTCCACAACTCAAAGTTGGTTGCATCAAGCATGGGAATCTTGATGTTTGGTAAAGGTAAGGAGGAGGAGGTTACTTCTGGATTTGACATGATGTTTTAGGGTTTTGTGAAAATTAGGGTTTTGGTGATTTTAGTGTTCTTGTGTTCTTTAAGATCAAAAGTTTCTCAACATGCTCTGGTACCACTTGTTGATCCCAAACTTAGATCGATTTAGCTTTATGTATACGAGATTAGATCAAGTTATACACGTAGAGAAACCTTTGTATATGTATGTGACAATCTAAGTGTTTTGCGGAATTAACACTTAAACAAGAACACACAAAGATGTAAACAAACTTTCAGTTGATTAATGATAACAAACTTGCTTACAATGAAAGTGTTTAACGTATGAAAACTTATATTGAACAATAACCTAAAGGTCTTCTTTTATAGACATAAGAAGCCTTGTACAAGAGTCTACGTATCAACTATTCTAGGTAAAGATAATTATAGAAAATACAATGTTGAACTTATCTTTACTAGAAACAAACTAGAAACAATATACGCGTAGACTAAATCTTTCCATCAGTGCTTGTCTTCAATGTATCAACGCTTGACTTCTTCTTGTCAATGTTTAATCTGTCAGCGTTTGTTTTCTTCCTATCAACGCTTGTTTTACTCTTGTCAGCGCTCAAGTAGACTGGCTATATTTTATTCCCAACACTACTCATTTGGATCCTCTTAGGACTTATCCGTATAGATATAGAGCCACAGGTACGTCTTCATTGATCAAATAATGTAACTTAGGAAGTAATTGGATTGGTTTATTCTGATTTCAAAATTGATGAGGTTTTTTTATTGGTAATAGGGTCAGATCTGCTGGTGTTTTCAGATGTCAGACTGTTAATATCTCACATGAACCCCAATTCTTGCTTTTAATTTCAGTTAAACACGTCATGCATCCAGCCACGTGACCACATGGGATGCAAGCTCCCTCAACTGGCGCAACCAAACATATAATAAATGAAGAAACAGAAAAGCAAGGACTTTCAATAGGCTTACAACTGATGGGATGACCTTGGGGTGAAACTACTATTTTGCGTCTGCCTACTGCCATTGAGGTAACTTAAAAATACTATTGAACTTTCTGCAAATAGACAATATGATTTTTGGAATCATATCTGTCATGCTAATGTTCACGTAATTGGAATCATATGTTATTTACATGGATTTTGTTGCAACAAAAAAGTTGGTGGCTTTGACATGGTTCCTTCAGTGCTGCTACTACTACCATTACGTCAAGGCTTTTAAAAAAACTACCATTACGTCAGGTACATATTGGCATTTACATAATATAACGGGTCGGTTGTCTACTACTAAACTGGGGAAGAAGCTTAAATTTAAAGTATATTCATTGCTACATATATTATTAGTGATGCACGCAAGGGAGTTAGGGTATTGGTTTTATTTTTTAGAACGCTTGATCATGTATTTGAAGTGGGGCAGACCAGACGATATTGATTCAGCACCCGACGCAGTTTATGATAGTAGTGAACTGAGAAGATCACTAGAGATTAACATGAGACCTGTTAAAAGGGAGAAACTCGAATTAGAATTCATACAAAAAATTGAAATCTTGATATCCAAAATTGACAGGATTGCCCCTAACTTAAAAGCTATAGACGTGTACTGTATTTTTTTATTAGTCTGGTTAGTGGACAGACCATAATTCCTGTGAAATAACTCACAGAACCTAATTTCACCAAAAAAAACAGGTGGTGGAAGAAACGAATTTGAAACAGAATACAAAGCCACAAGCAGCCGTGAACAACTAAATACAAAGCCACAAGCAGCTGGACGTTAAAAGAGAATACAAAGCCAGTGTATTTGAAACATAATAGAAAGCCAGTGAATTTGAAACGGAAATGAGTAAGCCAGTGAATTTGAAACAGAATACAAAGCCACAAGTAGCCTTGAACAAATAAAAAAGGAAAAAGGTGGTGGAAGAATCGAGTAAAAGTTTTCACAGTAGTTCTGAGTCCGAGGAAAAAGAAGATGTAGACGATAATGGTGTCACCAAAATGGTTATGAATCATTATTTTGGTGAAGATCCTCAGAGATCTTCAATTTTGGCCTCAAAATCCTACTCACTTCAGGTAGAATAGGTATGGATATCCTACTTCACATTACCTGGCAGTTTGAAAAATCTATATCAAGAAGTTTTATGTTTTGACCCAGTACCCAACCCACCCAATTATCGTGACAAAAGGAATCCTATTTTCACAAACAGAAAGCAAAAAGAAAAAATAGTACCTTTAATTAAATGAGTATTGACTAGGAGGACAAATAATTTTGCATCTTGACTTGCTTTGCTGATATTGTGTAAATTTCAGTCAACGGTGAAATCATCATGAATATTTTTCGTAATTACAAATCATCCACTTTTGGTTATTCGGTGGCTGTGGAGAAAGCCGAGTAGGGCCAATCAAGAAAAAAACAAAACACGACAGAAGTAGCTGCCACCACTGAAACTAAGGTATGGCCTCTGCAACATTTTTCGGCAAGTATTTAGCATTAAAGGGTGCTTAGTTGCGACTGTTGCAACACTCTTTTAAAAGGCCAAGTGGTTAAAGCCATATTGTATTGGACCGATGACTTATAAAATAGGCTCGTACCAAATACATATATATCAATATGAGTATGCTTTATTGCTAACGGGTCTAAGGTATTTTGAGTTTGTCTATCTGAAATGTTATGATAGAAATATTAGCTTTACAAACCTTATTAGAGTGAGTAGTTTTTGTAGTATATGGATGTGAACCAAATCAAGATTCTCCACCCAAAATTCCTTTGTTGATGTGACTCTTGAAACAACCTTTTCATCTTTCTTCCAGATATTTACTACTTTTTATAGTGTTTGACAGTGTGATCAGGTAGTTGCTAAGTCAAATACATGAGTGCACTGGCTACTTTGTCCAATTTTGACTGTGACATATACTTGATCTCGGATTTTCCATCAGATTCCTTAAAATCCAATGTTCAGGTATTATGTGAAAATATATTAAAATTTCAAACAAATTTTATTCTATCCTAATGTTTTGTTGAAGAGAGGTTAGATTTAGAGACACATTTGTATTTCTTGGTCAACTTTTACTTCTAAAGTATGCACATGTTTAGTTAATAAGGGGGTGTGTGGGGTTGCTTATTTTTCTGAATTTGAAGAAGATGATTTATGATTATGAGTATGATTCATGATTCTCAGTGTGTTTCGGATGTCAGAGAGCCTCTTGAAATAGAGGAGCTAATGGATCTAAAGGTTTACGATCTTTCTGGTGGTGAATTACAAAGAATTGCATAATGCGTATGTCTTGGCAAGGTTAGTCCCATTTTGATTCACATATTCCGCTCATATTATGTAGTAATAGTGAATCACAATCAACCAATGTAGACTTATGTTTACAAAAAGCGTACAGGCCAGTACCTCATCTTACCCTTTACTAAGCCGCATCACACTTACATATGTATCAATAGTGAATGTTTTCCATAGTCGACGAGTGTTTAAGCAAGAGCCCCAAGCTGAGGCCAGCGATAAGGGATGTACTGGATATGGTTAACCATATAGTATCGGAAAATAAACAACCAACCTATAAAATTTTAAGGCAGATGAAGATCCAGAGGATGGCGATCGAAGAGGGAACTTTATCATATCGAGTCAACCAGGCTTGGTCTTCCAACAATTGTGGAGCATATATGGATAGTTGAAAATGCATGTGGATCGTCTGATGACAATGAAGGTCTTCTAACAAGTTTATAACAAGTACATCGACTCTTACTGCTATAATCAAGATAGAATAATATAATTGATGGAATCACGTAGTATAAACTAGTAGAAACATCGATTTACAACAATAGCCTCAAATGAATTCTACTAACTTCAAGTCAGGTGTCGATATGATTAATAGTGATCATATATATCAATTTTGGCTAAATATTGAAATAACATATTATTTGTTTTTTCTAATAGCATAACGCCTTTACTGATGAGTACGAAATTTTTGGGTTACGAGAATTTGGTTAAAATAAAAAAAAACTTAGTAAAAAAACCTGACAGACGAGCCAGTCAAAAGTCAACTATTGTACACTTTAATACATAAACCACTATTGTTTACAAAGTTAAGTTTTTGTTATTATATCTGTAACACTGATTATTTATATCTTATTGATTAGCCAACCCGTCCACTGAAATATGGAGAGTATGATCAAGTACTGCAGTGTTTACTGTCTCGATTGCTGTCAAGGTTATTGATTAAGAGAACATTAACAATGAAGATCAAGGATCCCAAATCACACTATTCCCTGGATCATCATTTGTCGGCTATGTTACTTCATTTCTTGGCCTGAGAAACGTCATATTTTGCGAATACCACTTCAAGCTATTTATGGTAGTTTGGTATAATTTAGGATAGTTTGAGATATAATTAAGCATGAACAGTATACTATGTTAAATTGAGTTAAACCTCAGTAATAGTTACAAAAGGCAATCTTAAACACCTTTATTTTGTATCTATGTTTTTGACTTGGAGATTAAAGGTTGCGATCTAAAATGTTGTCATGTAAATTTGTGTAGATATCATGCAGGCAAAACCATCTTGATCATGAGATATACAATGAGTTGGTTGAGAAGAATAAGGAACAAGGATATGATGTCACCAAAATAAAGAATACAATGCACACAAATCCACCGCCTGAGATTGAAGATGCACCTGCAGACACCAATACTTTTTGGTTGGAGTGGCAACTTACACAACCATATTCTTTTTTCTTGGAACTTATAGGGCCCCAAGTGTAAAGGAATTAGTTGAACAAATAGCTAGCCCCATCATTCAACCACATGGTGGAGTAGCTTCAAAAGACCTTCAAATGTGCTGAAAGTAGGGCCGCCTGTAAAACCCGCATGCTTTTACCATGAATAGTACCCTTAAGATCGTACATACTAGATTTAAACTTTCCTAATATAGCATAATTACGATTACGTGTTAGGATTTTACGTATTACGTACGTGTTAGAACACGATAAGTATTTACTATACACGAGCACGTAATAATTATTTGACAATAATTAATCACGAACATGCGATCATGAAATCATGAACGTAATTAAAACACAAACTATTATTAATTACGTATATATATTTATTACGAGCGTAATTAAATATATTAGGTCACGGTATTTACGTAACGAGAACACTTAAAACACGAACACAAATAATCACAAACGTATAACTTAAACACGAGACACGGAAAAAGGTACGGGTACCCCAAGTGGGGCCCCTACCCTCGGCTACAAGGACAAATGGGCCAAGCCCATTTGTCAAATTTTACTAAAGGGGGGTTAATAATTTTTCACTACTCATTTAGTTTTTACAGAAGATTTTTAGAAAAACCTAAAAACCCTCTTCCCTTGTCTTCTTTGTGCCGCCACCCTACAACCACCACAAGGAGGTGGTTTGTGATCTTGGATCTTGGAATTTTAGTGATTGATCGTGTTTAGTCTTCATCCTTTTGATCTACGAATTCGGTAAATCCTTTTTAAACCTTTTCTTTTGATTTGATCTTTTTATAAATCAAGAACATGTTATGTTTTTACAAAAACCTAATAAATAAACATGGATCTAACATGATTTGGGGTTTAAATAAAATCAAAAGTATGTTTTAAGGGGTGTTTGTTCTGGCCGCAGGCTGCACCGAACCCGAAGGGTTTTCGGTTTGGCCAAACCAACCACCACCAAGACCATACGGTCTTGGTTGGTGTGTGTGGGTCCCACGGCAGCAGTAAGACACGGGGTACCCCGAGTTGGTTCGGGGTACGGTGTCGATTTCATGTCCGGTTCATTGTTTTTAGTTTAGATCCGGTTCATGGTGTATGTTTAGTTTTTTTTATGTTTATGATCTTATGTTAAAAATTAAATTAATAAAATGATATGATTAATTTAATAACATGACTTAGGTTATTTGAATTATTATAATCATGAAATTAATTAACCTAAGTATTTTATATTTTAGACTTATAATTAATTAATTATTTAAAAACCATGACTATAATTAATTAATTAACATGACTTAGGTTATATTATTAATATATAATAATACATGTTTTAACCTAAGTATTTAATTTTATTTAATTAAAAACATGTTATACTTTAATTAAATATTTTAACCTATAGTTTAATTAAATTACATGAAATAATTATTAAACTATACATTATATCATATGACTTAGAAAATAATCATGGAAACACTTAGGCTTATATACTTAGCTTATTTAACTAGTTATTTCTAATTATGGAAACTTTCTATTTTTAGAAACTTAATTAAATAAGGCAGCTAATCTATTTATGGAAACCTTCTATTTTTAGAAACTTATTTGTTTCAGGCAGCTAATCTATTTATGGAAACTTATTTAATTAAGGCAACTGATCTATTTATGGAAACTTTCTATTTTTAGAAACTTATCTAATTTAAGCAGTAAATCTATTTTTGGAAACTTTCTATTTTTGGAAAATTTCTATTTTTGGTAGCTTTCTATTTTTGGTAACTTTCTATTTTTGAAACTTTCTATTTTTGGAAACTTTCTATTTTTGGAAACTTTCTATTTTTGGAAACTTTCTATTTTAGGAAACCTGCTATTTTTGGAAAGTTACTTATTATTACACAGTAAGTATAATAACACATGAAATACCAAGAATACTTAATCAGATTAAACAGAATATAAGATAAACACAGTTTAAGGCTTTAAAACAGTAAAACATGGTAAGAACACATAAAATAAGCTAAGACATGACATAAAACCAGCTACGTATTTAGTAAGCAGATACTTATTCATGTATATATTTATGTAGCACTAGTGATTCGGAAGTAGGATTCCCCTCTGTTCATCTGCTTCGTTCACTAGACATAAGGTACAGATTCCCGTCCTTTCAGTATGGACATTCTTTCCTTATTAGGATTCCCCGTATGCAGCCAACTGTTTCCCGTAGTATAAGTTATGTGTTTGATTGATTATGTTTAATTAAGATTACCTATAGCCATATACATGCATGACCAGTTTCACCTAGTTATGGAGGTACCATAACTATAACATTAGAGGCACTGATGTTATGACTTCACCACGGCGGAGTGATTGCTCGTGGCGTCCCTTCAGCTTTTGGCCATTATATTATATTTATCATGTGGGGCGTTTGGGTGCATCCTAGTTACATGTTTTTATTCAGGATTTCATGGTGAATGTGGTGTGTGCCTTGCATCCTTCACAAGGAGCTGGTCCCTCCTACCCAAAAACCAGTATATTAAATTAGAGGCAGCCCCTCTAATTTGCATGATGAGGTCACCCCTCCAAGTATTCATGCACGGTGGATTTTCATGACCTATATTGGCTAATGGTAAGATATTACAAACAGTTTTTATAAGATAAACATAACACTTTCAAACTATTAAACCAGTTTATATAAGACTTAACCAGGTTACTCGGGACTTAGTTTTCTTCCGTTGTTATTATGTTATATGCTTATCCTATTCATGCTTTATTGTACATCCGTGCACTGAGCGTATTGCTCAGCCGTTTTCCTTTTCTATGTTCCCAAAACAGCAGGTACTCAGGGACGCTCGTAGACACTAAGAGTACGTGCGTATGGACTGGAAGCTTTCTAGCCTTCTTTACTTTATGCATTTTCTTTCTTATGTTATTTATGCTTTGGACATTGTTTAGTCCTTTCCTTTATTACACTATGTTTGTGTGTGATGAGCTTTACTGTTGGACTACCGATGTTTGATTCCGGTATTTTCCTTTTATGGTCAAGTAATGTTTAGACATTTTTCCTTGTATGCTTTGATGACACGCCATAATTGCTGTGATATTTCCATTTCCAAAATGGGGTGTTACAATTATGGTATCAGAGCCAAGGCTTCGACCTGTAGGCTCTCAAATATGACCTGTGATTAGTGGGTAGTCACTACGGTCTTCCTAGAACTGACAGTTTCATGCATTTATCATTTTTAAGCATACATATACATGTCATTGTCGCAGATTTTTGACTAAGTAATGGTTGGTACAGGACTGGCCCTATTTAGTCGCATGTGTTTTATCGAAACTTTTAGATTTGGGACCGACCCATAGGCGTCCCCTCGCTATGTCTTTTTTTTGGGTGAACTGACCAGAGGCGTTTACTCTCGAGCATACAAAAGTTTTCATAAAAATACATCATGCATACATACACAAAATTTTCTTGCATAAAATTTTTCTCGTGAAATTTTTGTATAAATTTTTTTCATGTATATATATATTTTATGTTTTGATCTGTTTAATCATATGTTTTATGGTATACTATCAGATGGTTCTCACACGCGAACAGGAGCAGCTCAATGCTGCAATTCAGGCTGCCATGCAAGCCTTGCTTCCTAAACTGAGGAATGACATCAGGGCTGAAGTTCAAGCTGCCAACAATCAATAGCATAATCAGGCACCTCCTCCTCCTCCTCCAGTGAAATTAGCAGTATGGCTTGATAGATTCAACAAGCTCCGCCCTCGAGCTTTTGAAAAGACAGATAGCCCCAGCGATGCTGAAAGCTGGTTGGCACACATCGAGAAGATTTTCAACGGTATGGGCTGTGACCCCGCATACAAGGCGAGGTTGGCATGCTATCGGTTCGAAGGCGATGTACTCAACTGGTGGTTAGCATTGATGCAGTCTGAAGGTGGTGACGAGTGGGTTGCTGGTTTGACTTGGGCACAGTTCAAGGACAGGGTGATGGAGCAGTTCTTTCCCAAGGCTGAGCAGGACAAGCTCAAGAGAGAGTACCATGGGATCCGACAGAGAGCTGGGGAGAATAGCAACGAGTTTATTAATACACGGCTTTTGACACCCCGTATAAAAATTAAAGTTCGTGTTCTCGATATCTTAACGAATTGATTCCCGGCTCAAAGTACGACTCAGCTGATTTTGGTAAAACAAATATTTTTGGTTGATTTTAAATAAAATGTGCAAAACGTTAAAGTAAATGGCGTAAAGATAAAATGCATTAAAATTAAAATGGCATTAAAATAAATCTAAGTCTAATTAATAGAAAGGTGCAAAATTAAAAACTTTGAAAAGTAAAATAACGAGAAATTAAGTGACTTAAAGTTAAAGCGTGACGAGAATTAAAATATAACAAAGTATGAAAATGTAGACTTAAAAATTAAACAAGACAAAATATGAAAACAACCCTACCATCGGAATACATTCCGATCGGAATGCATTTACCACCTGATCGGAATGTTGATCGGAATATGTCCACCTTTCAGATCGGAAAAGTGATCGGAATCACCAATCGGAATGCTGTCACCAAACCTTGATCGGAATATCCAAACAAACCCTAAATCGGAATGATGAGTGGATTATCAATCGGAATGTTGTCACCACTTAACCTGATCGGAATACCACTAGTACCTCTGATCGGATTACCCCAAACCTCCCAGTCGGAATGTTAAAGCCCTTTTCTGACCAAGCCAAGGAGCTAAGGTCGGAATAATAAACCCTTTTCCGACCTGTATGGTCGGAATACGGAGGAAATAACACAAAATAAGCTAGAACTAATAAGCTATAAACAAATAAGCACACTCCTAAAATCCTAAGCAAACACGTATAAGAAAAAGCAACTAAACTGAAATTTAAAGACTTTTGAAAACACAAAATAAGATAAAGTCTACGAAAACTAATTTTATATAAAAATAACTTTTATTAAAACTTAAGAAACTTTAAGATGAAAACAAATAAGCTATAAAATCAATAATCCAAAACAATCAAAAGCATAAAAAAACATAACCTTTAATCAAATAAGCAAGATAACAACACATAAACATAAAGATCAAGCAAAGAAAGAAAGGTAGAATGAGAGATAAAAACAAGAAAATTAAAGAACACTTACTTGGAAATTAAAGGTATTAAAGGTGCAAGACAAGTATTTAAATTGACATGTATTTAAAGAGCAAGAAATTAAAAGGTGGAAGAACTAGTGTCACTCTAGCCAACAAAGAAAAAATGAAACTAGATGATCCTATTTATAGTAGATTAGGGAGATGGTTAGAGAAAGCTTTCTCCCCTCCTTCCTTTCTTCTTAATAGCACCATTGAGTCCTTCCCTTCTTAATCTTTTGTTAATCTTGGAATTTAATGACTTTTGGCTCGGGATTTCTTTAAACTCGTCTTTTAATTCTTCAATAAATAAGACTTGAGTTCTTCGGCTTTTAGTAAACTTCCGTCTTTTGACGTTTTCTTCGATAATTCTTTAGAATTGGTCTTGGACTTTCGTTCTTTTTGCACTCTTGACTTCTTGACTTCGTCCTTCATCTTTTTCTTTAATAAAAGTCCATAAATGCCCGTGTTTTCTCCACTTTTCACCTTTTCATCTTAAATCACAACAAAAACACAAACCACGCATAATTCCGACATAAAAGACATAAAATACACGTTTTGGCTCGGTTATTATTGTAATTAAGTGGTAAAAGGATGGGTGTTTACACACCTATCAAATCCCCTACACTTAACCATTGCAATGTCCTCATGCAATGCATTAGTTACAAAGCACGTTTACATTCTTCATCATAATCAATCCACGTTGGCCTTTATTAAAGAGATAGAAAACTATAAACATTCAAAGGAAGAAAATAAAGAAATAAAAAACATACCTTCGGGTTTTGGAAATGTTGTGAATGATCATCATCCTTAAGTTTTCACTTTCTCCAAACCAAGCTTAAAAACGAGATCATTGTTATTATAAGTTAGCAAACTAATACGAACTCATGTGGGCCAATTATTCACTTAGACTCCCTTATTCCTAGGTGTATCTCTTATATTTTATTTTTGTCTTGAATGATCACGAGGATGCATTGTTTGACTTATTTCGATAGTTTATTAGGCCGAAAATAAAGTGAACGATTTAATCAATAGTTAGCTAAAGGACAAAATCTTTTAAAACTGCTTCTCGGGGCCTCATAAAGTTCATATCTTGGCATAACTCGCTTCGCGATTTGAGACCTTTCTCGGACCGATATTTGGCAGCGACTTCATACTTCAAACCTTGAGAGACGTTCATGAAATAATGGTCTTCTCTTCACAATAGGAATTTATTCATTTGAAGTTTTGAGAGATTCATACTTGGACCACGTGTGACAATCCGTCAATTTATGATTGATATTTTATTCTCAATATTTATTTGAAAATATTATTTTAATGTTACAATATGAACTCACTTATTTTTGGGAAGTAATTTGAACTTACGTCTTGAAGTAGCGTCAACTACGTCTAAACCGGAGGATTCAACGTTGCGTGCTTACGTTTACATACACCGTTTTTGGTGACAGTCCGACATTCAGAAAATAAATTTATCCGTGAATATTATTTTGGAGTTTTAAATTTGTGTTGGTTCATAAACTCACAAATTTACGAGAAAAGATTAGGACTTACGATTTTATTTTAACGTCCTTTACGACTAAACCGGAAACCTTAGGATTACGTATTTACGTTTTCGAACTCCGTTTTTGATGAAACAATTTTTATTAGATTCGTTTTGTGCCGTTGATAATTTATAAAAACGTTTTTTTCGTAAAACGACCCGAGGGCACGCAAATCGAGGAAACTAGAATCGAGGAGTACCCGTAAATAAATGGGATGAGACAAGTGGGACACTTGTCCCACCCCCACTCAAACCGGCCTAACTAGCTACACAACACACTTGATGTGTCAAGTTGTAAGCTAAGTTTACACTTTTCCATCAAGCTTACACATTAAGCTACTTCAAACCTCAAAACTACTAGCCATTACCACTTCCTCATTTCTAACATGCAAAACAACCATTTTCTCTCTTCTCCTCTCTAATATGCCGTCCTATTTACACCTCCAAACCACCATCACTTGATCAATTTTAACCACAAACATATGTTATAACTTACATATGTTAATCTCCATTCAAAAAGAGGAAGATTGGTGCAAGTTTTAACATCCAAGGAGGAGTTTCCATGAAGTATTAGGGCTGATTTTCCACAAGGTGTTCATGAAGAATGATGGTCTTGAAGATGGTCTTGGTTCATCACAAGTTTCTCCATCAAAATCCATGTTTTGATCACAACCTACATCATCATGGTGGTATAAAGATTATCCTCCTCATCCTCTTGTTATTTTTGATTATGTAATCTTGTATTTCTTTTTACTTATGTATATGTATATGATGATGAATGATGATTAAAAATATTGTGTGGGGATTTGGTGTTGATAAACATGCTTAAAAAGATGAAAAACTATAAGAAACAAGGTTAAAATCTTGCTTAATTTAGATGGCTGTATAAAACAGTAAAGAATCATATGGTAAACTGGTAAAATGACTTGAATAGATTGATATACAGTAAGCTATGAGTCTTGTACACATGTGAGAGTTGGCCATGCAATGGAATCATTGTAATGAGTGAGATATGATCAAAACAAGTTTAAAGTACAAATCTGAGTTCACTGTTTTGGACGATTTTTAGAAAGTACTTAGAGGCTGATTCAACAGTAGCTATAGAAGAGTTAAATGGAGCACATATCATGTAGTTTATGTCATAAAAATTTGAGCTTCTATCTCCAAATAGAACTCTAGATATGGCAGTTTTGGTAAACATGAAAATAAAAATCAGATTTTGGAAATTAAAGTATAATAGTATTATATAAGCACTCAAATAAAAATAGTATAAAATGTGAATTAAAACCCACTAACTCACATAATACATTTATATAAATATGTATAAGGATAAATAAGTGGACATTTATAAAAATGGTAATTTGATAAGTTTTATAAGTTATAAAACTATAAACATGATTTTTACGACTTTTTCGGCTATTACCGTAAAATTAACGTTTTTGTTAAATAAAACTTAGACGGTTGGACCCGTCTAATGTAAACTTTTATAAACTCATATACTGATATATAGACATGTATAACAAGTAAAAACCGATAAAAACCCAAACTATATGACATACGGACAGTAACGAGTTAAGTTAACGTTATTGGACTAATAATACAACAAAATGGACTAAAACACTTATAAACTTATTTATTGGGCTTAACCCATTTAGGCCCAACTTGTAAAGTGTAGATACTTATAATATAAGTATAACATGGATTAATACAAGTTAAAGAACTTATAATAAGTTTATTGGACTTAAAACACGTAAATAGGTAAAACTAGTAAACAAGTAAGAAGATACCAATACGTAAACACTAAAATGAGTAAAAGAAAACATGTAAACCCACTTGATCATCATATATATATAATCATCATATGTATACATAATTGTTATTTTTATAAAGTCATTGGACATGAGTCTACGAGGAGTATTATTTATCTAGGTTTCCGTGATTGAAGCACGTACCGTACATCCGAATTACCAACAACCCGCTTTCCCACATCAACGTGAGTTCATAGCCTCGCACTCTTTTAAATGTTTTTATGAAATGTTTTATAAACCCGCGAGGGAGATAACATGTTAGTTTTTAGAAAATAGGACACCATTTGTCCCGATTGTTTGTTTATTGATTTGGACCCGAATGATTGTATGACCCGATAAATGATTAAAGGACCAGATAGATGAAATAAAATGGATTATTAAAGTTAGGTTATGTCACTAAAAGTCCCATTAGCATGAATTGTGAACTACCGGGATTTGGTAGACGCTTATGCATATAATAGTACTATTTGGGGACGATCACCCCAGTTCGCGCCTTGACGGTTGATCCCCGTCGTGCCACATTGATTGGTAAGCGAATTTATGTATGAGAAGATTTCCATAGCGTGACCTTTGTGACGACACGCTAATTTAGATGGGCAAATTGAGTTTCGGGCTAGCTACCCGTTGTTTGTTTTATTAAGGTAACAATGTAATGCGGCTTATAATAATCCAGATTAACGAAATACTGCTATACGCTCCGAATTACGATGTATTGCCTGACTAGCAATACGGGGTCATACTATTGATAATATGTTTGTGTTTTGGTTTTCGTAACCATATTCATATAACGGTTTTTATTTTTATACAACGTCATAAGACGTATTGTATGATGTTTTTACGACATTAGCTCGTATAATGATTTTTAAGGCAAACGCCTATATTATGATTTTGATGAAGATTTGTATAAAATGACTTTGGCTATTTTATGGCCTATTAAAATGATTTGTACAAAATGATTTTCAGTAATAATTTTATGCTGATATTATATTGATGGATCTTATTAAACTCTATGAATTCACTCGGCGTTATCGCTGACCTTTTCTTTTAACATGTTTTGTCTCAGGTACTTGAAGGTAATTCTCGGTAAGACAACAAGAATTCATGGCCCGCACCTAAATACTTATTTCCATTCAAATGCTTTGTAAAACCTTTATTAAATACAATGACTTGGGACCTATGTAACTTTGATATTTATGAATGGAAATGCTTTTATTATATAAACGACGCGACTTTTATGCGTTGTCTATGATGTGAGTAATGTGTTATCCCGTAACACCAACGAGTCTTCCGCTGTATTGAGTTGTATAAATTTAGGGGTGTTACACCACGACTTCTTCATTTTTCTCCAATCTTTATTTTGGACTTTGATATACAACGATCCGCCTCCTTTTATGACTTGGATCTATTTATCCTCATACCTTGCTAGGGTCTTTTCGGGTACACTTCTCCATGACTTTTGGGGAGTTTTTGCTTTTCGTCGTGTGTCTCGATCCTTCATATTGATTTTCGATAAATGATTCTTCACATCACTTTGGATCTTTAGCAACAAAATATAGCCCTCATGCCTTGTTAGGACCTTTTTGGACTCGCCAATCTTCGCATCCCGCTTCAATAAGTTATGCCTTGGCTATGAACTCTAATCCATACCGAGCAACTTTTAAACGATCTTGGGCTAGAAGCTAAGTAACTTTTCAAATCGTACAACCTTATTTATTGCAGATAAATTTATTAGCAAGCGATGGGAGAATAGGCTCATAATTAACTCACATAATTTCCTGAAAGAATACCAAACTTATAATTGACTCTATCCTCTCTCGTTCTCCATAGTTTAAAATCTCAAGTAATGAGACTCGTGGATGCTTAGCCTATTAAATCAAAGTTTTGGTTTTTCGAGTCGCCTATAAGATCTTGCAAACTCTTAGACTTTTTCAAGTTTAGAAATCGCATTTTAAAGTTCCCTTGATAAACGACTCTCTAGGATCAATTATAGGAACTTGCGAAAAGTTCTTGTTCTTAACCCGTGAGAGTTAAGACTTTCGCGTTTTATAGCTCCCTATATAAAATCCTAGCAAAACTCGACTTAAACACGTTAAGGATACTAGCTAGAGTAACTTAGATAAGTAAACTCGGGTTGAGTCAAAGGATTCACAACGTTTTGAAAATTAAAACCATTTTATTAAACATTTATTCTAGCCAAGAAAGAAAATAACTCTACAAAGGGAAAAACTAATGGGCCAAAATAGATCAAAATTTTTGAAAAATGTCGAAAAATTGATTTTCCTGTTAAAATGAGGACAAATACAAGGAAAAGGCCACTTAACTTCGATAGAAGTCCCCCCTACACTTAACATAAACATTGTCCACAATGTTTAAGCATGTGGGAGTAAACTCCCCTACACTTAGGACATTGTGCACTTTGTTTAAATCTCGCTAAGGAAGAGACAACTAAAGAGATTCCTATTTTAATATTGATAAAATATAAAATAGTGAATCGAAAAGAGTTTAGGATAGAACCGGGAAGATGGGAACACGGAATCACGGGTCGTCAAGAATCATCAAGAGTGGATCTTTGAAGCTCGAATCCCTGAATAAGAAGAGAGGAGAGAGCAAACACCAACGGGTCTCCCCTACACTTAGGATGAAGAAAGCAAAAAGATAGAAACATGGGTTGCCTCCCAAGAAGCGCTTGATTTTTGATTACCGAGTCGTGAGCTTGACTCGACCTTGATCATCATAGGAAGAAGCATGAAACATATCCACCGGGATCAAAGACATAGTTTTCATCCATCAAATAACACAAGCTTAAGGTGAACAAGGCAAGCCAAAGAAGAGTAGGCAAGGTTCCCTTAAGCAGCGATGGAGCACGGTGGAAGCAATGATGAAGTGGTGCAAGCATGTCTTCAATAATTCCAAAGATTTTTCCTTTTATTTCATCAGGTGAATACTGAGATGGCTGCAGAATATCGATACCGGGGTCGAACACCTTTTCCTTTAAGGGAAAATAGCACTCAGGATCAGAAGAATGTGAAGAAGATCCGCGAAGAAGCACAACCTCGTCCTCAGAAGGGGGACAAAGAGATGTTAAATCATATGTGCTGCGGATATTGGTGTCGACCGGTTTCTTCTCCTTTGAAAGAATGTTCTTCAAATCCAAAGTAGGATCAAGACGATAATCTTCAAAATCATAAGGAGGAGCATCACTCTCATGAGGGAAGTAAGTATTGAGAAAAGCAGAGAAATCTTCCTCAAATGAGTAATCGTCCAAAGTAGGATCGAGTGATGGCGGAGGATCTTCATCATGTGAAGAATCGCTCGAAAGAGTATCAGCCTCATCGAAATCATCATATGTGGGCATGTCGGGATACTCGGAGGTAAGATCATAATCATCCGAATCTGAGCTAGAATCATCATCATAAGCATCAAAGATCGGTGGAGAATCATAAATGGGAGAAGGTTCCAAATTGGAGAGAGAATCATCCACATCATCATGAAAGAGTGGATTATCAATGCAAGAGTCGAATAGCGGATTGTTGTAGATGACAAAATCATCGAGCACATTAATCATATTCACTGATTCTCGTCCATAGGATTTGCTTGTAAGCTTCCCCATTTTAAAAACTTGTGAATCATTCCCGACTCTTAAGATTAACTCACCTTCAGCAACATCAACTAAAGCTCGTCCGGTTCTCAAGAATGGCCGACCAAGTATTAAAGGAATACGAGGGTCCATTTCATAATCAACAACGACAAAGTCGACCGGGAAAGTAAATGTGCCAACTTTGATGAACACGTCTTCGGCAATACCAACGGGGTAAGCGAGAGTGCGATTTGCAAGTTCAAGAGTCATCTTCGTTGGAGTGAGGTCGGGCAATGATAGTGTTTTCCAAACACTCAAAGGCATAAGATTAATACTGGCCCCGAGATCGGCAAGGGCAGTAAATTCTTCAGTTTTGTTAAAGATGCAAGGCAACACAAACGACCGGGATCTCCAAGCTTTTCCGGAAGTTCTTTAAGAATAACTGCAGAGCGGTTTTCATTTAAGCGTGTGTTGGCGAGCTCAATCAACTATTCCTTCTTGTTAAGCAATTCCTTGAATGCTTTGACAAATTTCGGCATGTGGACAAGTGCTTCGAGAAAGCTAATGTTGAAGTTCATTTGAGAGATCATCTTCACATAGCTCGACACTTGAGAGTCATCCTTGGTTAGCATTTTGGTCTTGCCTAAGCGAGAAGGATATGGGATATTAGGTTTGGGTGGTGAAGGTGTAGGTGTAGGTAAAGGTTGAGATGTTGAAGGGTCCGTCCTAGGAACATCGTCGTGACGAGGCGGAGACGGTAATGGTGCACTAATACTAGGTGTAGGAGGAGTAGGGATAAATGGTGGTGGAGGAGGTGTAGATGATGGGGGCGGGATAGGTGGATCGACAATGGTAATTCCACTACGGGTAGTAATAGCACTCACATTTGCTCGCGGATTGGTGACGGTGTTTGAAGGTAGAGAACTTGAAGTAGAAGGTTGAGCGGTGGGCAAGAAACTAGCAAGCATATTCTTTAAATCATTCGTTTGATTGCTGAAGGAGGATTGAATATTATCTCGAAGCTCGGATCTTATCTCATTCCCTTGCTTGGTAATATCTCCTTTTAGATTGATAATTTGGCTCTGTAGATTCTTGTTTTTCTCAGCTTGGGTTCTCATGATGGCTTCAACATCGGGGTTAATGGGTGGGGTTTGTTGAGCGGGTGGGTGATAAGGATTAGAAGCTCTTGGTGGGATTTGGTTGCTTCTAGTATAGTTGTTGGCGGGGTTTTGGTTTTGAGGAGAAAAACCGGGTGAAAGGTAGTTGTTTGATCGTTAACTCAGCAAATTTCTATCCCCTTGAGGTCGAGCTTGGTAATTTTCCGGTGAATAATTACCATAAGCTGCATACACATTTTCCGGATTTCCTTGTATAGAAGGACAATCGGTGTATGAGTGTGGACCGCCGCATGTTTCACAAGAAGGTGCAACCGCTTTAACTTGTTGTTGTTGGTTTGAAGCAAGAAGCAAGATACTTTTGTTCATTTCAGTCATCATGCGGGTGAGTTCGGTCATATCAGGGTTTGCTGAAGTAGAAGAGACATTGACTCTCGGGTTGTTCCTTGAAGAAGCAGAGGAATCCCAGTTTTTGTGGTGAGTAGTCATGTTCTCAATTAGCTCTCTACACTCCTCGGGTCTCCTTTTCATGAATGTGCCACCGGCGGCTGCATTAATCGTATCACGATCACGAAAAGTCAAACCGTTGTAGAAAGTATCAATTAATGTCACAGGGAGCATGTTGTGGTTTGGACAACGATCAATCAAGACATTATATCTTTCCCAAGCATCAAAAAGAGATTCATCAGGATCTTGCATGAAACCGCTGATTTGATTGCGAAGGCTCGTGACCATGGATGGTGGAAAGTAGCGCGACAAAAAGCGTTGAGTCATGTCATCCTAAGTGTGAATTGAATTCTTCGGGAGACGATCAACCCATTTCTCGGCATGATGTGATAAAGTATGTGGAAAGAGTTGAAGGCGTAGAACATCCATTGTGGCACCAGGCAACTTCATGCTTTGGGTGATTGTAATGAATTTGTCGAGGTGTTTGTTGGCATCATCATCAGGCATTCCTCTAAAAGGATTTGTTTGCACTTGCTGAATCATGTGGTGCTTCAACGAAAACTCAAGAGCGTTGTTTTGCATCGGCGCAATCGGTCCTCCTCGTCCAAACATGGTAGGTTGACAAAGCTCCTCCATTGTCCGAAGATCGGGCTGCGGAAGAACATTGTTGTTATTATTGAGGTGCGGTGGATTATTGTTATTGTTAACATCTGACATACTTAAATCTTCTTGAGTCTCGGGCTCTTGATAATTAGAAGATCTAGTACGCATACACCTACAAAGGCAAAAGAAAACAAAACCAAACGCAAAGACAATATATATACACAATAAAGATAAAATCTTTTTGGATTTTTGAAATTTTTAATTTTTATGGATTTTTTAACAATTTTTAATTTTTTATGGTTTTTTTTTTAATTTTTTAAGCAAGAAAATAACGCTCACAAGTGAACGGATCCCAAAAAGCAACGCGTCTCTCACAGAAAACCGTTACTCTTTACGAAAAGAGCCGGCAGCGGCGCCATTTAATACACGGCTTTTGACACCCCGTATAAAAATTAAAGTTCGTGTTCTCGATATCTTAACTAATTGATTCCCGGCTCAAAGTACGACTCAGTTGATTTTGGTAAAACAAATATTTTTGGTTGATTTTAAATAAAATGTGCAAAACGTTAAAGTAAATGACGTAAAGATAAAATGCGTTAAAATTAAAATGGCGTTAAAATAAATCTAAGTCTAATTAAAAGAAAGGTGCAAAATTAAAAACTTTGAAAAGTAAAATAACGAGAAATTAAGTGACTTAAAGTTAAAGCATGACGAGAATTAAAATATAACAAAGTATGAAAATGTAGACTTAAAAATTAAACAAGACAAAATATGAAAACAACCCTACCATCGGAATACATTCCGATCGGAATGCATTTACCACCTGATCGGAATGTTGATCGGAATATGTCCACCTTTCAAATCGGAAAAGTGATCGGAATTACCAATCGGAATGCTGTCACCAAACCTTGATCGGAATATCCAAACAAACCCTAAATCGGAATGATGAACTTACCTCTTGATCGAAATGAAGAGTGGACTACTGATCGGAATGAAGAGTGGATTATAAATCGGAATGCTGTCACCACTTAACCTGATCGGAATACCACTAATACCTCTGATCGGAATACCCCAAACCTCCCAATCGGAATGTTAAAGCCCTTTTCCGACCAAACCAAGGAGCTAAGGTCGGAATAATAAACCCTTTTCCGACCTGTATGGTCGGAATACGGAGGAAATAACACAAAATAAGCTAGAACTAATAAGCTATAAACAAATAAGCACACTCCTAAAATCCTAAGCAAACACGTATAAGAAAAAGCTACTAAACTGAAATTTAAAGACTTTTGAAAACACAAAATAAGACAAAGTCTATGAAAACTAATTTTATATAAAAATAACTTTTATAAAAACTTAAGAACTTTAAGATGAAAACAAATAAGCTATAAAAATCAATAATCCAAAACAATCAAAAGAATAAAAAAAACATAACCTTTAATCAAATAAGCAAGATAACAACACATAAACATAAAGATCAAGCAAAGAAAGAAAGGTAGAATGAGAGATAAAAACAAGAAAATTAAAGAACACTTACTTGGAAATTAAAGGTATTAAAGGTGCAAGACAAGTATTTAAATTGACATGTATTTAAAGAGCAAGAAATTAAAAGGTGGAAGAACTAGTGTCACTCTAGTCAACAAAGAAAAAATGAAACTAGATGATCCTATTTATAGTAGATTAGGGAGATGGTTAGAGGAAGCTTCCTCCCCTCCTTCCTTTCTTCTTAATTGCACCATTAAGTCCTTCCCTTCTTAATCTTTTGTTAATCTTGGACTTTAATGACTTTTGACTCAGGATTTCTTTAAACTCGTCTTTTAATTCTTCAATAAATAAGACTTGAGTTCTTCGGCTTTTAGTAAACTTCCGTCTTTTGACTTTTTCTTCGATAATTCTTTAGAATTGGTCTTGGACTTTCGTTCTTTTTGCACTCTTGACTTCTTGACTTCGTCCTTCATCTTTTTCTTCAATAAAAGTCCGTAAATGCCCGTGTTTTCTCCACTTTTCACCTTTTCGTCCTAAATCACAACAAAAACACAAACCACGCATAATTCCGACATAAAAGACATAAAATACACGTTTTGGCTTGGTTATTATTGTAATTAAGTGGTAAAAAGGATGGGTGTTTACACACCTATCATTTATGCAACGCTTTCTTCGCTTGGCTGGTTTCCTTGGTGCGGCAGCAGGTACTCCTGAAGAGCAGGCACATCACTTTAGATGGGCTCTTCGCACATTGGTCGCAAACAATCTGGTGTGTGATACGTTCAACACTGTAGCACAAGTGGCCGATGCAGCACGAAAACTGGAGATGATGCAGGAGAGAGATGAGTTCGGGGAAGCTGAAAGACCCGACAAGAGGTAAAACATTCGTATTCAAGCGGTGATCAATCCGTATACTTTCGATATGTCAGTTATTCATCTCTTAAATGTATCTTCCTGGCAGAAAACTGGGGACCGGTCTCAGCCGGCTACTCAGCAGCAGCCTCATCAGCCCAAGGGAAATGGTCAGACTAACGACCGTTCTGCTACGGATAGGCGTGGCGGTAATGATAATTACCGTAACAACGCTGGGCACTCCAACAGCAGCAGGTCCTAATACTTACGCATTTTCATTATGTTTTCATGTTATAACTCATATTCTGACACTTTAGCAAACTTCTACCAGGAACCATGGAAACGGTAGGGACCAGAACCAGAGAGGTTCGCAGCCTAGCCGTCCAGCTATCACTGGTATTCAATCTTACGATTATCCGCTTTGTCCTTTGTACCCAACTATCATGTCTTATGTAAAATGTTTTATCAGGTTCTCAGCCAGCCAGAGCACCTGCTGGAGGATACACTCATCCTCTTTGCTCTACTTGCCACCATAGGCACCCAGGACCATGTCGCCGTAATACTGATGTGTGCTTCAAGTGTGGTCTTCCTGGCCATATTATGAAGGATTACCGTAAGGGCGAGATGGAGGGACATCGGGACATGCTGATACCAAGCCGCCTCCTACTGCCGGGCGTGTCTATACGACATCTCGAGACCATGCCAACAAGTCTACAGGTACCATCACTTGAATCTTGTATATGTATGGTCAAGCTGCATGTGTTCTTTTTGATACGGGTGCTACTCACTCGGTTATTTCTACTGCTTATGCTAAGAACATTAGGATACCTCCCTTGCCACTAGAAAATAGGCTTACTATTTCCACGCCTTTGAGTGACTCTATATTAATCACCCATGTATACAAGAGTCTTCCCCTAGAATTTGATGATAAGGTTCGACCTGTCGACGCACTTCCGCTGGACATGAATGACTTCGACATGATTTTGGGCATGGATTGGCTATCCGAGCATCATGCTACCATAGACTGCCATTCATATCGAGTTATCTTCGGTGATGTTAATGCACCAGAGTACATTCATAATGGGTTCATACCCGGACGGTCTATACAAGTCATATCTACCCTACAAGCGCGTGCACTACTGTCACATGGCTGCGAGGGTTATCTAGATACGGTTCACGACATGGATGCTGAATCTCCATTGATTCAGGATCAACCTATAGTGTTGGAATTCCAAGATGTGTTTCCAGCAGAACTTCCGGGCATACCACCTGCACGAGAAGTGGAATTCAGTATTGAGCTGGTTCCAGGAGCTGAACCAATCTCCAAGGCTCCTTATCGCATGGCTCCCATAGAGCTGAAGGAGCTGAAGGATCAACTGCAAGAACTTATTGAACGAGGTTTCATTCGACCGAGCGCATCTCCATGGGGCGCACCGGTCTTGTTTGTTAAGAAGAAGGACGGCAGCATGCGTCTTTGCATAGACTATCGCGAGCTCAACAAGATTACCATTCGGAATAGGTATCCACTGCCACGCATTGACGATCTGTTTGACCAACTCCAAGGGGCAAAACACTTCTCCAAGATTGATCTTAGGTCAGGCTATCATCAGCTACGGGTCAAGGAGCAGGACATCGCTAAGACTGCCTTTCGTACCCGTTATGGCCACTACGAGTTTGTAGTTATGCCATTTGGCCTGAAAATGCTCTAGCAGTGTTCATGGATTTGATGAACAGAATCTTCCATGAATTTCTGGACAAGTTTGTCATTGTCTTCATCGATGACATCCTGATTTTCTCAAAGTCCAAGGAGGAACACGAAGACCATCTTCTTACAGTACTACAGATTCTTCGTCAGAAGCAGCTGTATGCTAAATTCTCCAAGTGTGAGTTCTGGTTAGACAAGGTGTCATTCTTAGGTCACATTGTATCAGCAGAAGGAATCACTATGGATCCAACGAAGGTTGAGGCCATTACTAAGTGGCCAAGGCCGACATCCGCGACGGAATTCCGCAGTTTCTTAGGCTTAGCTGGCTATTACCGTAGGTTCGTGGAGAACTTTTCCCGCCTAGCACTACCATTGACCAAACTGATGCGGAAAGGGGAGAAATTCGTCTGGACTGAAGATCGAGAGAAGAGCTTTGAAGACCTGAAGCAGAAGCTAGTATCTGCATCTATTCTTACTCTACCATCTGGTACGGGTGGATTTCAAATCTACTGCGATGCATCGGGGAAGGGACTTAGCTGTGTTCTCATGCAACATGGGAAAGTGATCGCGTACGCTTCACGACAGCTTAAGCCTTATGAAGAAAATTATCCCACGCACAACCTGGAACTTGCTGCAGTCGTGTTTGCATTGAAGATATAGAGGCACTACTTATATGGAGAATCATGTGACATTTTCACGGACCACAAGAGCTTGAAGTATATCTTCACTCAGCGTGAATTGAACATGAGACAGAGGAGATGGTTAGAGCTGTTGAAGGATTATGACATTAATCTACAGTATCATCCCGGAAAGGCAAATGTAGTAGCAGATGCTCTTAGCAGGAAGTCCGGAATGATCAACGGCATTAAAATCGAAGAGGAAATAATCAGAGACTTGGAGCGACTAGACATCGAGATCATGGTACGTGGACAGCACGGTTACTGGGCTAATCTTAGAGTAGAACCTGAGTTACTATCTAAGATCAAGGAAGCTCAGAAGGATGACGGAGAAATATGGGTGATAGTACAGAATTTGGAGAAGCAGACAGAATTCAGAGTAGATGCAGATGGTATCGTATGGCAGGGCACGAGACTTTGTGTTCCTGATGACCAAGAACTCCGGGAAGCTTTGTTAGCTGAAGCTCATAGCTCCCCATTCTCTATACATCCTGGTTCGACTAAGATGTACCATGACATCAAGCAGTACTTTTGGTGGAGTGGTATGAAACAGGATGTGGCCACTTACGTCTCCAAATGTCATACCTGCCAGCAGGTTAAGATCGAGCATCAGCGATTTGGCGGTCTCCTTCAACCGTTAGATATTCTAGAGTGGAAGTGGGACAAAATCACCATGAATTTTGTTACCGGTCTTCCGCCTACCAAGAGGAAGCACGATGCAATTTGGGTTATCATAGATCGACTTACCAAATCAGCTCATTTCTTACCGATCCGCAAGGAAGATCCGGTAAGTAAACTCGCAGATACGTACAGAAGAGAGATAATGAGACTCCACGGTGCACCATCCAGCATCATCTCAGACAGAGATCCTCGATTCACTTCGCGCTTTTGGAAAAGTCTGCAGAAAGCTTGGGGTACACAACTTAAGCTTAGCACGACTTTTCATCCTCAAACGGACGGACAGTCGGAGCGAACCATTCAGACGTTGGAAGATATGTTGAGGTCATGTGCGTTGGAATGGACGGGTGATTGGGACGATTACATCTGTTTGGTGGAGTTTGCATACAACAACAGTTGGCACGCAAGTATCAAGTGTGCCCCATTTGAGATGTTGTATGGCAGAAAGTGTCGCGCCCCAATCTGCTGGGATCAGGTTGGCGAGCGAACACTTGAAGGACTGGAAATCATAGAGATGACCAATGAGAAGATCGCAGTAGCTAAGCAGAAAATTCAGGAGGCACGGTCACGTCAGAAGAGTTACGCCGATAAGCATCGTAGAGATATACACTTTAACGTAGGAGATCACGTCTTCCTTAAGGTTTCGCCGGCACGTGGTGTTAGACGCTTCGGGATTAAAGGGAAGCTCAGTCCTCGTTCATCGGACCGTTTGATATCATTGAACGAGTCGGTGAAGTATCTTACCGATTGGCGTTACCTCCGCAGCTCTCGCATGTGCACAATGTGTTTCATGTGTCCTTACTAAGAGGGTACCAGTATCATCCTCTTCACATGGTTCAGTATCCACTAGAACAGATACGTGAAGATCTCATTTTTATAGAAGAACCCGAACAAGTTCTTGACAGACAAGAACGAGTCATGAGAAAGAAGACGATTACATTCGTCAAAATTCTATGGAGGGATCATACCGAGCGGGAAGCCACTTGGGAAACAGAGGAGTCTATCCGGGCTTCTTACCCTCATTTCATATTTTGAATTCGGGTATGTTCTTCTTTTCCAGTTTACTTTATCTATAATTCGGGGACGAATTATTCTTTTTAGGGGGGAAGGGTTGTAAAACCCGCATGCTTTTACCATGAATAGTACCCTTAAGATCGTACGTACTAGATTTAAACTTTCCTAATATAGCATAATTACGATTACGTGTTAGGATTTTACGTATTACGTACGTGTTAGAACACGATAAGTATTTACTATACACGAGCACGTAATAATTATTTGACAATAATTAATCACGAACATGCGATCATGAAATCATGAACGTAATTAAAACACAAACTATTATTAATTACGTATATATATTTATTACGAGCGTAATTAAATATATTAGGTCACGGTATTTACGTAACGAGAACACTTAAAACACGAACACAAATAATTACAAACGTATAACTTAACCACGAGACACAGAAAAAGGTACGGGTACCCCAAGTGGGGCCCCTACCCGCGGCTACAAGGACAAATGGGCCAAGCCCATTTGTCAAATTTTACTAAAGGGGGGTTATTAATTTTTCACTACTCATTTAGTTATTATAGAAGATTTTTAGAAAAACCTAAAAACCCTCTTCCCTTGTCTTCTTTGTGCCGCCACCCTACAACCACCACAAGGAGGTGGTTTGTGATCTTGGATCTTGGAGTTTTAGTGGTTGATCGTGTTTGTTCTTCATCCTTTTGATCCACGAATTCGGTAAATCCTTTTTAAACCTTTTCTTTTGATTTGATCTTTTTATAAATCAAGAACATGTTATGTTTTTACAAAAACCTAATAAATAAACATGGATCTAACATGATTTGGGGTTTAAATAAAATCAAAAGTATGTTTTAAGGGGTGTTTGTTTTGGCCGCAGGCTGCACCGAACCCGAAGGGGTTTCGGTTTGGCCAAACCGACCACCACCAAGACCATACGGTCTTGGTTGGTGTGTGTGGGTCCCACGGCAGCAGTAAGACACGGGGTACCCCGAGTTGGTTCGGGGTACGGTGTCGATTTCATGTCCGGTTCATTGTTTTTAGTTTAGATCCGGTTCATGGTGTATGTTTAGTTTTTTTTATGTTTATGATCTTATGTTAAAAATTAAATTAATAAAATGATATGATTAATTTAATAACATGACTTAGGTTATTTTAATTACTATAATCATGAAATTAATTAACCTAAGTATTTTATATTTTAGACTTATAATTAATTAATTATTTAAAAATCATGACTATAATTAATTAATTAACATGACTTAGGTTATATTATTAATATATAATAATACATGTTTTAACCTAAGTATTTAATTTTATTTAATTAAAAACATGTTATACCTTACTAAATATTTTAACCTATAGTTTAATTAAATTACATGAAATAATTATTAAACTATACATTATATCATATGACTTAGAAAATAATCATAGAAACACTTAGGCTTATATACTTAGCTTATTTAACCAGTTATTTCTAATTATGGAAACTTTCTATTTTTAGAAACTTAATTAAATAAGGCAGCTAATCTATTTATGGAAACCTTCTATTTTTAGAAACTTATTTATTTCAGGCAGCTAATCTATTTATGGAAACTTATTTAATTAAGGCAACTGATCTATTTATGGAAACTTTCTATTTTTAGAAACTTATCTAATTTAAGCAGTAAATCTATTTTTGGAAACTTTCTATTTTTGGAAACTTTCTATTTTTGGAAACTTTCTATTTTTGGTAACTTTCTATTTTTGAAAACTTTCTATTTTTGGAAACTTTCTATTTTTGGAAACTTTCTATTTTAGGAAACCTGCTATTTTTGGAAAGTTATTTATTATTACACAGTAAGTATAATAACACATGAAATACCAAGAATACTTAATCAGATTAAACAGAATATAAGATAAACACAGTTTAAGGCTTTAAAACAGTAAAACATGGTAAGAACACATAAAATAAGCTAAGACATGACATAAAACCAGCTACGTATTTAGTAAGCATATACTTATTCATGTATGTATTTATGTAGCACTAGTGATTCGGAAGTAGGATTCCTCTCTGTTCATCTTCTTCGTTCACTGGACATAACGTACGGATTCCCGTCCTTTCAGTATGGACATTCTTTCCTTATTAGGATTCCCCGTATGCAGCCAACTGTTTTCCCGTAGTATAAGTTATGTGTTTGATTGCTTATGTTTAATTAAGATTACCTATAGCCATATACATGCATGACCAGTTTCACCTAGTTATGGAGGTACCATAACCATAACATTAGAGGCACTGATGTTATGACTTCACCACGGCGGAGTGATTGCTCGTGGCGTCCCTTCAACTTTTGGCCATTTATATTATATTTATCATGTGGGGCGTATGGGTGCATCCTAGTTACATGTTTTTATTCAGGATTTCATGGTGAATGTGGTGTGTGCCTTGCATCCTTCATAAGGAGCTGATCCCTCCTACCCAAAAACCAGTATATTAAATTAGAGGCAGCCCCTCTAATTTGCATGATGAGGTCACCCTTCCAAGTATTCATGCACGGTGGATTTTCATGACCTATATTGGCTAATGGTAAGATATGACAAACAGTTTTTATAAGATAAACATAAGACTTTCAAACTATAAAACCAGTTTATTTAAGACTTAACCAGGTTACTCGGGACTTAGTTTTCTTCCGCTGTTATTATGTTATATTCTTATCCTATTCATGCTTTATTGTACATCCGTGCACTGAGCGTATTGCTCAGCCGTTTTCCTTTTCTATGTTCCCAAAACGGCAGGTACTCAGGGACGCTCGTAGACACTAAGAGTACGTGCATATGGACTGGAAGCTTTCTAGCCTTCTTTACTTTATGCATTTCCTTTCTTATGATACTTATTCTTTGGACATTGTTTAGTCCTTTCCTTTATTACACTATGTTTGTGTGTGATGAGCTTTACTGTTGGACTACCGATGTTTGATTCCGGTATTTTCCTTTTATGATCAAGTAGTGTTTAGACATTTTTCCTTGTATGTTTTGATGACAGACCATAATTGCTGTGATATTTTCATTTCCAAAATGGGGTGTTACACCGCCCCTGTTTGGTTCACAGTAATACTATTCAAATTCTGATATTAAACCACATATTTCACTGACAGTGTGGTGGTTTGACCTATCTTTTGTTGAAATCTGTTGGCTGTGGTATGTATCACCTCTCTTTATAATACATATCACCTCTTTTTATAATACATACAACAGAAACAAGTCCGTGAAATAGAGGTAATTCAATTTATGGCTTAATATAATGTAAAGTTTTTCAAATAATAATTTAATTGAGTAAGCATAAACAGATTTGAAAAAGGAGAAAATTCTATCTGTTTGTATTTTCAAAGAAGATTGAAATTTTAACTTTATTTGCTACTTTGAGTCAATAAAGACTGTAACCTTAATATAGTTGAACCATAGGGAAAATTGAGCGAATGCAACTCATTGTTTTTTAAAGTTATAACAGCTTTTTGTATTAAGCGGTGTTTGGAATCCGTTTTTAAGATGATTTTAGATTAATGTCAAGCGATACTGTCAAAATTTACTTTGTAGGGCCTGACGACATGTTGTAACTAAATCCCTAGCCAATATTCCACGTCCCATTACAATAATTTGCAAGAATCTAGGCGGCCTACACAAATAAGTTTAATCAGCAAGTTAAAAATTCAGGACTCCATTTGGAATTCCATAAATGAGTATCGTTGTATATCAGATTGAGCTAAATTAAGCGTCATCATCTCGTCCCTTGACATGTCTTCCATATAAAAAAATATCAACCTGTGAAGCAACTGCAATAATATACGTTTATTATCCCGCAGGGCGACATTCGTACCATCTGCTGAAGCGCTTGACACAACTTATACTCATAAACTGATATTTTGATCTTATTTTTTTTTTTTCCTAAATTTTCATTTGTTTCATTTAAAACTTATATACATTTAATTACACAGCTGTAGAAGGCAAGCGAGCAACAAGCTGCGCCGCAAGCCCTTTCTGAATAGCGAAACTAATTCTATGAAAAACCACATCTGTGGATTTAGGTGTCATAACATTGCTATTCATAACGCGTTGAATTCTCTTCAGAAGCTCCACCGCTTCAGGTGCAAGGAAACCGAAGGTATCAAATGCAAAAGGAATAAACACGTGTTGATTTTCAATGCATGATTTTTCGTGTTTTGTCACTTTGCATGAGGCGGCTTTCAAAGCAGCCTGACCCGCTGTAAAACGGCTACCCAACCCCACTAGAGGAGAAACCCCAGTCAGATCAACACACGCATGTTTTCCTCCAGCCCATCCAAAAACCAAAATATCCGCCGGTCTGAGTGTGGATCTTCCATCTAACATTGCTATTTTGGCAGAACGTAATGGGATGTATGCACAATTGAATTATCATATGCGTGCTTTACATGGGAAATTGTTCGCCTTGGTGAACCTGTTGTCACAAAGAGCCCTGAGGTAAAATCAACTGCAATCTTCTCTAACCAACCATCAAGTTGGATGTAAAATTTGAGGGGGGGGGGGGGGGGGGGGTGTTTGGATGTGCACTTAAACTGAAAGTTCTGTATGCGCAGCTGCAAAATTTGATGGGGTGTTTGGATGTGAATTTAAACTGAAAGTTCTGTATACGCAGAAGCGTTCACGTTTTGACTATTTAACATACTTAATCCCTCGATCAGAATAGGAATATGATTAGAAGCTTTAGAATATATAAGATACCTAATCCCTCGGTTAGAATAGAACTATCATATTATTTATGATACTTGGTCCCTAGATCAGAACAAAGTCATGTCTAGAAGCTTTATATTATTTAAGACACTTAAGCCCTCAACCAGAACATTAATTTTTACAGATGCTTTAAATCAGGTAGTTTACATTTCAGCTTTAGATATTGTGGATAATGATCATTTTCATTCTTTATCATTGCCTATTAGACACAGGAAAGTTTACACCCACATACTCCCTTAGATTCCTATTTTGTTTGCTTGGCTGAATATTCTTGCAAACTTAGTTTGTCGCTGATGACACGTTAACGTTTTTGTTCCTATTGAAGACTTTCATTCATAAATATATTCTTAGGCTGCAAATGATATATTTTTCTATAAGTTTCTTTAAATTAGCTTTACTCTTAGTTGAAAATCAAGAATGAGCTAAAAAATTTCTTTAAAATAAATTATGTATGGTATGAATACATTCAAATCTTACATGCCCTGTATTATTATACATTTAGATGTTGCTTGGCCTAATAAAATGGTCATGTGCTTTCCTTGGAAGTTCCATTTAAGGTGCTTATCATGTAAAAAAATACTAAACAATAAAACTTAACTAAACCTCTATATACCCTAGCAACCCGTCACTTCCCGTTTGTGCCCGTTATGTCTGAAAGGGTTCAAATCAGCAGTCAGATAACGCCCTCTGGTGCTGATAAGAGAGAAGCTCATCTATTCATTTGATACATATTTAATTCATTTGAACAGAGATATTTTCTTTCAGCCTACCATCAATTTGAAGGAATATTTACTTCTGAATAAACACCTTTGTCATTTCTAGGTTGATCATGGTCCTAAGACCCGACCGACCAGAACCGAATCAGACAGAAAACCAAATTCGTTCCCTGAATATGTAGTTGACAATATTTTGTGTTGTCTATATAATCACATCTTTATGCAAGATGTTATGCGGAACTAGAACCTCTTGATGGAGTCCTTTGGCTATGCAACTTATGTCGTCCAGGGGCACCATGTGATCTTCCTGAATGTATACAAGGGATTTCTTCAGTCCAATAGATGTTCAGATTTCCGCCTAAGGGTGCTACCTACATATCACTAGATGAAGAAGGGTTTGTTCATTACTTTGGTTCAGTTACTATATAAATTAATCCAAGATCTATCTGTAAACTTTCCTGCTCTAAAATAGTACTGTATATAATTGTGAGTAACATTGAAATCATTTTGTTAGATTAAGGCAAAGTTTGGATTTGCCTTTAAGACTTCTCCAACTCGATGGTTAATGTTAGGAAATTAGGATACACAAAATTTTATTATACTTGGTCAAATTGTTAGTATAGAATTTAGAATGATTAACTAGTGTTGGCTACCTGAATATAACTGTTTGGAGTCTTCCCACTTATCGTTCTGTTTCACAAGGTTTTTTATTCTGTCACTTTTTTCAGTTTTAAATTTCGCTATGTGCTTATGAATTTATCTGTAGATGATATCTTATATGGGTCTTTTTGTGCATCTTATCATTTACATAAACATTGGCCATTATCTTACTGCTATGAGATATATGTGTTACAGTGTTAGTTTTCAAACTGATTGTAAAGTCAATAACTCAAACTTTTTGTGAGGAAAAATAAGAACATAAAATGGTTGTTAATTAATACTTGGCATGTACAATGAGTATGTGATTTGATAATGAATGAACCTTATGTTCCACTCAACTGGTCCTACCAAGCTTAATGTATATGTTCACATGTTGTCATCCCGTTGTTGCCATCTCCGGTTCGTCCTGGCTATTTTGACCAATATCGATGACTTTCTCTTAGTGCACCACACTTTGATACTAAGAATTCCTAATCATTTGGTTTGACTCATTCGGCGAACTCGAATACACCTACTGTTTCATAAGCACTTTTCTTTTTCTAGTGATGATACAATAACTGTACTATTTCTAGATAACATGTCGAATCGATTGACAACATTTGAATGACAACACGACAATAGTTACATTCGTATAACCAACATTTAGATGCAATTTTATTAAACATTTCACAACGTTTGGATGACAAATGAAATTAATTTTCTTAGATGCAATTTTATTTTGCATTGCACAATGTTTGAATGACATCATTGCAATACTTGCAATCATATAACCAAAAAATAAATCAACAAACAATAATACCATGCTAAAAAAACAAATAATTACATAAATAAAAAATTTAAACAACAATACCCGCTCATAGTATAAAACAAGTATTGAAGACCCGCGCTTCGCTGCGGTGGGTCTTCGTTGTAGTTATAATGCTCAATAAATCTCCATCAGCTTTTCTGATCAGATAAAAATCACTCACAAACTGTTGTAAATCTCCGAGGCCAAGATCATCAAGCAACCTGCTAATATCTACATCGCTCTCAGTTTGTATATTATGATAAGCATAACTACAAATAAGGATAAATGTGCCGACAAACTAAGATTTATATATATCATCGTATATACTATACTACAATATTAGCACCCACATTTCATATCAAACTATCTTGTGATTAGCATTATTGAAGAAATGACATCCTTAGAGTTGCAACCTAATTATAATAGTTCTTCCTTTGACTTAAAACATAAGAGGGAGAGAAGAACTGGACGAACACTGGGGCTGCAAGCATGATAAAAGTCTAAAACATCTGCAAATAAAACGTCAAATTCACATCCAAAAACAATGAAAGATCAAGGACTCAAGTGATTGTGATAAAACTAAATTTGAAAGCTAGTACCAACTTGAACAACTGAAAAAGGAAGTAAATATACTGCAACAAAATCAAATTGTAACCCATTTGACCTCATCTTTATGAATGGGTCAATAATTGTTATTTTTGTACATATGTCACATGCTTCTCTTTGAATCAGTTTCTTTTTGAAATCATCTTTTTTTTCAGACCTTTGGATGGTTCTTCTTGCAATAAAAAATTACATGAATATATAGTGTTGCCATTTTGGTTACATCATTTATTTTAACGCCTATGTGGAGCTGGTTTCTTTAAGTTGTATAGCAACACAATTTGTTTTTTCTATTTTGTATAAAGATAGTGTAAAAAATGATACCTGAGTAGCAAGTATTGTAAGAGGTTACTGTTGCAAGATGCGGTCCTAAATGCAATTTCAAACACATTTCCTTGAATCGGTCCAAGCTTTGCCCACGATAAACCATAGCACGTTTCCCAATCTGCTTAGGAGAAGGTAGGTATGTAGCGAAAAAAGCAGAGGGTATGTAGCGAAAAAAGCAGACGGTATGTAGCGAAAAAAGCAGACGGTATGTAGCGAAATTAGTTCAAAATCATACCCACAAAACTATTCAGGTAGTGTAGTACTATACATAACTAAAACTAAAAAGCAAACTTGACGGCAAAAAAGTTAACAAATTTTTTAATGGTAAATGCTACTGTATTAATTTTCTTTTCTGTATGTGTGTGACAAATGCATATACATTGCATTGCAAGTAAAGATGGAATTACCATATAGTGATGCATGTTTAATAACAACCACTCGACCTCCAAACTACATTGCCTTATATCAATATCTTTCTCATAGGCCCACGTATAAATAAAATCTCATACTTATCACTCTATAATACTTATGACTTTGTAAACGTTGTAGTTCGCTATCTTTTGCGAGGATATATAAAATGATTTTCTTTTAAGTCACATGAAGTTGCAGAATAAGAAAAAAAGACGCAGAAATACGACAACATAAATATGAAAAAACTTTCCAGTTTACCTACTTAGAGCTCTAGAATGTCACCCGCTAGCACCTCCACGTGCACTTGCCAAACACCGCTGTTATCTTTGATCAACAACTACAAAAGCCAGAAAATAAATACGTAAACTAAAATGTTATATGGAACTCGTGGCTATCGTATAGTTGCATATTAGCTATCGTATAGTTGCATATTAGCTAAACCAAGTCATTTTGAATCTTTACCCAAAAAAGTCCTTTCGAATCCATACGCGACTTCTATTATTCCTTAGTTTTTGTATTTCATGCTTTCCTTCACAAAGCCAATGGGTGAAAATGTTTAAGCTTTAAAATTTTTGATTAGAAGGTATTTGACACCATTGTAGCCACAAAGACCTCCAAATTTGTCCTAAATTCAACAAAAAGAGTGCCATTATTATTCTTTAGTTTTTGTATCTCACGCTTTCCTTCTCAAAACCAATGGTGGAGAATGTTTAAGATTAAAAATTTCTGATTGGAAGGTATTTGACACGATTTCAGCCACAAAGTCCTTCAAATTTGTCCCTGATTCACCAAAAATGTGCCATTAACGATAATTCGGACAAAACACAAAGCTAGGTGTGTTATCTATAATATAAGAAAGTGTATAAAGCCAATTTGACAGCAAGGTAAATTTTTTTTGCCATGAGTATTGATACAATGGCTAACAGGATATATTGGATAAGCATTTGTTAAATTCATACATTATTACTCGAAATGTGGCAAAAATCGGTAATACGCGTTTTCTTGCTAAAGTAAGTCAGGTTGTATCTCAAGACAACAAAGGCAGTGCGTTAAATAAAATCTACTACTCTTCACTCATATTTGGGAGTTGAATGATGCTTGTAGCTAAGGTATTTCTGTAAAGTATCTCCCATGTGTGGTGCCCCTCACAAAGATTATCTCAGTATTTCAAACAATATCTATTATATTGCGTTGAACTAATATTAGACCATAGTTTTTCTCAGCATAATGATATCTGAGTTTATATAACCTAATATGTTTGCACCCACGATCTTGACCAAGTCGGTCTTCAAAACCTGGTATTAGTTCATATCTAGATCGGTTAAGCCTAGAGCCATTCAGAAACTAATAAAATTCAAAGTAGTTGATTATGGCATGTCTAACTCTAAGTAGTATTCCATGGACCTACATCATTTAATCGCATACCATATCTAATACCTGCGTACTGCTATTGCCTCATTTCAAATAGATACCTTGATGTTTATACTCTTCACTAACAATCGAATGAAACTACTTATATTTATTCCCTCTAACCTTCTCCTAAAAAGACACCAAAAACCAAAAACAGGATTAAAAGGGTGTTCAAGACTGCTTATGTTCTCTATTTATCATGGGGGCAAACTATTTATTAGGCTTGTCTCGCTGCTTCTTTATCTAATCATCACATTCTCAAAGATATATCATAACTTTCAACCCTATAATGGCTTTAAATCTTTGTAAAGACACGTAAGTCTTTATTATTAGCTCAAGTGCTCAACATAATTACAGATAGATACAATGTTCTAAAGTAGATTAATATTGCCGTTAATAAATGTGAATTTACCTTGTAGGTGTAGTTCGGTGATATTTTGCAAACTGTAACTGTGCTTATTGCGTGCCTGCAATTAGACAGTGTTTGAAATCAGTAATATTCGAGTATGACAGAAATTGAAGATGAAAAAATGTACCTTTGTCTCTAACTTCTGAACATACATTGCGGACTTTTCACTGGGATTCAGACGTCTAGTTGGAATTGCTATATGAAGATGAGAGATGTCTGCAAGAAAAAGATCAAATATTAATAGTAATGTTTGCAAACCCAATCCTTTCAATTCAATACTTTCATCAAACACATGGAAGGCATTAAGTTCTAGTACCATTAAGTCATTAACCATAGCTACACAAATTGAGGATCATGGTTTTTTTATAGTAGTAAAAAGAAAATACCTGATGATTGACGCTGCTTTATTTATTCCGGTGGCGAAGATTGAGATGACCGGATATCAAATTGAAGATGATGAAGCGGTGGGTGTGAAAATTGTGGCTGTGTGTTTTGTGTGGATCAAACCAACGATAAAAACAATGATATAGACACGTAAGGAGGACACGTGCCCATTTCTCTTTCCCGCCAAAACCCACAGAAATAATAAAAAAATCCTTACGCTTCCTAAAACAGTATATTAATACTTTAATACTATTAACTGTTTTAGGAAGGAGTTTCATATTTTTTATTATTTCTTACGACTTTTGGCGGGAAAAAAAGTTAGACACGCGTCCTCCTTACGTGTCATTATCTTTCCATCTTCTAAATCATCGCCCCATTACTTTTTCACCACATTCTAGATCTCCCTTTTATTCTCCGAATTGGCTAAGCATTTTATTCGAACAAATATCGTTCTCACTCACCTCAAATCCTCTCCAGATGTATTAGTCTCCTCCACACACAGCCTACCACAAAAAAATGGTTTTTAGTTTATAAATATAATCTTCTTCCTCTCTTTTTTTCATATTAAAATTGTAGGTCAGATTTGGTTTCGAGATTTAGGTTTTTCTTCCTTTTTTATCCGTTTTTTTTTCATCTCTTTTCTACAATTGTTGTTTGGCAGAATTATATTCTATCTGTAATTGGTTTTAATTGTTGTTTGTTAGATTGATTGGACTAATTTTTTTTAATTGTTCTTTCCTGTAGGATTAGGAAGCAAGTTGTCTTGCTGATGATTCTCTTTCAGGTAATTTTGGGTTTTATTTTCTTTTTGTGCGTTCTATTTTTGTGTGTTTGGTTATCCCATATTGAGATTGATTTGCTATTGGTTTAGGTTTATAATCTAAAAATAATATACGTTTTTTTTAGTTGGAGCAACAATATTTTTTTTTTCGCTGTTTGTTTTTCTAGCATCTTCTACACATAATTTCTGTGTTTTTATTTTCAAATTTTTTTGTTATTGTTATCTAAGATATTAAAAACACCCCTTAAAATGTTTAAAGTCTTTTGTATGTTATGCTTCAAACTATTGAAAAAGATTGGATTTTGATGGCTACTTATCCCTACTTTAGGTTTTTGGATAATTTTGTGTTTACTTTAATTGTTAAATATCGTTTCGTATGTCGATGACAGAATACATTTTGGCTTAGTGGGAATTCATGGTGGTGCTTTAATACTATTAACTGTTTTAGGAAGGAGTTTCATATTTTTTATTATTTCTTACGACTTTTGGCGGGAAAAAAAGTTAGACACGCGTCCTCCTTACGTGTCATTATCTTTCCATCTTCTAAATCATCGCCCCATTACTTTTTCACCACATTCTAGATCTCCCTTTTATTCTCCGAATTGGCTAAGCATTTTATTCGAACAAATATCGTTCTCACTCACCTCAAATCCTCTCCAGATGTATTAGTCTCCTCCACACACAGCCTACCACAAAAAAATGGTTTTTAGTTTATAAATATAATCTTCTTCCTCTCTTTTTTTCATATTAAAATTGTAGGTCAGATTTGGTTTCGAGATTTAGGTTTTTCTTCCTTTTTTATCCGTTTTTTTTTTTCATCTCTTTTCTACAATTGTTGTTTGGCAGAATTATATTCTATCTGTAATTGGTTTTAATTGTTGTTTGTTAGATTGATTGGACTAATTTTTTTTAATTGTTCTTTCCTGTAGGATTAGGAAGCAAGTTGTCTTGCTGATGATTCTCTTTCAGGTAATTTTGGGTTTTATTTTCTTTTTGTGCGTTCTATTTTTGTGTGTTTGGTTATCCCATATTGAGATTGATTTGCTATTGGTTTAGGTTTATAATCTAAAAATAATATACGTTTTTTTTAGTTGGAGCAACAATATTTTTTTTTTCGCTGTTTGTTTTTCTAGCATCTTCTACACATAATTTCTGTGTTTTTATTTTCAAATTTTTTTGTTATTGTTATCTAAGATATTAAAAACACCCCTTAAAATGTTTGAAGTCTTTTGTATGTTATGCTTCAAACTATTGAAAAAGATTGGATTTTGATGGCTACTTATCCCTACTTTAGGTTTTTGGATAATTTTGTGTTTACTTTAATTGTTAAATATCGTTTCGTATGTCGATGACAGAATACATTTTGGCTTAGTGGGAATTCATGGTGGTGGTGGTGGTGGATAGATAATGGCTAATGGGAAGGACCTGGTCCAGAAGTAGGCCGATGGTGGTAAGGTATGCAATGTTTTTTCCACATATAATTCGTATTTGTTGTGAAAATTGCGAGTTATATTTTTTTGTTCGTACGATTGCGCATCGACAACATTGCCATTCTCTTTTCTTATTCTGTTATTTGTTAAATCAATCAAAAGTTACCTTAGTTTTGGCATATATTTGTAGGATTGTATGAGAACAATGAAGTTCTTCATGGCGCAATCTTTGGTTCAGGAATGGGAAACCGAAGGTAAAAATGGAACAAAATAGGCGCTCCTGCTGCTCGATTTGATCAGTAACTCAACGTCTCAGCCCATTCGCACAAGACTACAGATGTTTTAGTCTTCAACATCTAGAATTGATAACCTCACGACGAGAATGGAAAAAGGTAATTTCAATGATTTCTTTGTCATCTTTACCAAGAAGTTTTTCAGGCTCATTCAAATATAACACATAAAAAATCGATTGAAAATGTATTCCCGTTATTTTGCTTGGGTGGATTGTTTTTTTAGTCTTAGTAGAAATGTTGAGTAATGTTACTCAAAAGTTAACAAATTATAAAATATAGTTCGATATCACTGGCTTTGAGCTGATTCTTGCCTTACAAATTAACACGAGTAGGCTACTTTTAGAAGTCGACTTTTGTAGTTCAAAGGATCAATCTAACTGGTACCATTCTTAAAGAAACTCTTGAAATATTTTTTTGGCATGAAAACTATATGATATCTTAAAGAACTAAACTGAATAGTTTATAAAAATACAGGCAAGATAGTGAATGCTATTGAAATCTAGCATAAAGAAATACCTACTTAATAATTCCCATTTTGAGCTGCACATATATTCTGTACTATACTTGCCACACTTACCTATGTTTCTGCCAATAGTATTAGAAAATTTCAAAGTGATTATTTCCTGTACAAATTAGGTCTATGAGATTTAAGAACTTAGACAGAAAAGTGATTGCGCTAACTAAATCCAAAGAGAACTTAGAAACACGAAAAAAAAAGAAGGCAAACGATAGTTTACATGCCAAAGCATTTGCATTTGCTGCTGTATTTGAGTTTAAAGCTTTATCTCAAGTAGTTAAATTAACGAACCAAACCGAGAAACTAACTGCCGAATTATCCAATGTAAAACAGTCGCCAACTCAGCGTAAAACAAACACAGAATTTTAGTCGTTTTCATACAATTTACCTTTATTGTTGTAGGTTGTCAGTTCTTGAATTAGTCAGAAGCTTTTGTATTGCGGGTTAAACATTTGGAAGTGGCTGCTCAATCGAAATGAAGAAAATGTCGCAAGTTGGAAATGCGTAGGGTTTTGCAGGTCATCATGCGATATCGAATTATCATAGTAAAGTGTTTGGAGGTTAGTTGGTGTTGAATCCTTTCTAAGTGTGTGTTTGTTTAAGCTTATTTTCCCGGCTTATGAGGTTACTGAATTTTTTGAAAAGCTAATAGAAATGAGTGTCACAAGGGTCAACTGTCATGTTTATAATTAGGGTCTTATGTGACTGTTAAAAATAAAAAAATATGAGACATGAAGTTTAAGGTCAATGCGTTGCCTAGAATAAGATGATAAGAGACTAAAAAGTTCTAAGTTGTCTCGCTGACTACCATATTCGTTCTAAGTCATCTCGCTGCAAGTACATTTATGCTTCAAACACTAGCAAGTACATATATTTAATACATATACAACTGTCGGCCTCACAAAGTGTGTTGCAGCCACTTTAGATTACAAATTAGCGCTTATAAGTTTCTTAGATATAAGCATTTAGCAAATAGTGTTTGGATTTGCTTACTAAAATACGCCAACAAAAAAAGTTATCCAAGATAGTTACTTTAAGCTTAGCTGATCAGTTGTGCGTTCCCTGAAAAGCAACAACTACCATATCTTTAACACAATAATCGTCAATGAGACCATTATCTGATGTGCGAAGTTTTCCAACAAAGATATGATATCTTTCATGGCATTTCTTTTCATTACGTTTAGTTGTAGTGCTCTATGCGGCTGTATGCATTGCATATATCCCGTTTGAAATACATAATAACTGAGTTATTTGTTACAAGGATGGGGTGGGGACGGGTGTGTTTAGTTACTCAGATGGGGGTTGAAATGGGTGGGTTTGGTGCTGTAATAGAGGTGAGATAACATGGGAAATGGGTAATTTTTTTGAGGATTAAACCCGGCTGTAGCAAATTTTCGTCTTGACTTATACCATTTTGGTAGTAAGTCGATGTGTCTATGAACGTGATTTTCTTGAACAAAATGCTTATGTATGTTTTCTTATCGATAGACGAAAAAAGGAAGTAAATGATATGATTCGTTGAATGCATTTCTCTAAGTTAGGCACATAAAAATATGAATTGACTCTAAACTCTTACTGGATTATGTTGAAAACACGATTCACACTCTTAAGCACTACATCAAGGTGGCCAAAGATCTTTGATTGATCTAATTTTTTTAATAAAATGTTTTTGGACGTATTTATCATTTGGGTCTATAGGCACACAGTAAGCTACTAAGCTTCACTAGCTATAATTGCACAAATAACATCAGGAAACATGTTTTTTTTGCACACTCATACATTGTTCTCTCACTAATAGATATTTTTGGTAATCTAACTAAAGTTTATTGGAATAATATTTGTAGTAACTAAACTTATTGAAGATGATCAAAAGGATGCATTAGAGTCCATTAGAGATGATAGGCTGTGACAAATTATTATCCTATTGCAAAATTATTTTTCAAGAATAAGGATATTGGCAGTGATAAGAGTACAAGACTGACAGAAGGTTACCTATTTTGGAAGCAACTTGCAGCAACTCTTGATGCATTTAGGTTTGTGAAGATGTGGCTGAATAAGAAGTATATGTATTCGTTCTTTTGTTTAAGTTTAGAACCACCTATTTTTCTCTAAATTGCATCATTTTTTTGAAAATGTGCAGCTCTAAGGATGTTTGGCTATATCAAAATAATACAAAGTCTACGTTATGGCTGCTATAAATACTACAAACTAGAAACATCTCATTCATGTTCAAACTGTAGCAATTTAGCTCAAACAACTATATAATGCTAAGTAGTTAAAATAAAAATTATCCATAATGAATGTTCCAATATATTCCATTGTACATGTATTATGCGATTTATAACTGTTATATTATGTAGTACTATGTAGTATTGAGTAATCCCTACTCGATGCAGGTAGCTAGCTAAATATTCTTTTTTAAGTTTTTCGACAGGGAATAAATAAATTGCAAAAGGACTCCGGGCATGCTTTCAAGAGACCACGGGATTATAAAATCCGAATTTCAATCTCAATGAAGAAATTGTACAAGAATGATCTTTAAGTTAATATGTAGCTAGAAACACCCTTTTGTATAATGGCAATATTGCAGCTGTAAATCAACAACGTATGCCAATAACTTCCTATCTATATAGCAAACAACCGCATAAATGCAGAAACAACTTCTGAGACACCACAAATCAAAACCGTCCGCAGCGAAGCGCGGGTCGACCCACCTTGTAGTATTAATATTAATAGCAAGTACACATTATTTATGAGGTGAAGTAATATGAATTTATAAACCCGTACCATAAACCCCCTTCCCATCCTTTTAATATTTCATAAATCCAATTTTTAACTTTATTTGGAGACTTAACACTACAAAATTTATAACATTCGCTAATTAAATAAAATGTGAAAAAAGTAAGTAATAAAAGGGTCACAAAGTATTTTTTAATCAATTTCTACTAAAAATAAGAAAAAAGTTATTTTTAACAACTTATATATAAAAAAAGCAAGTAATAGATATGATTATTAAAAATATATCCTTACTTAATATTTAGTAAGAAAAAGTGTAATACTTTTAATAACCATTTTTTTAGTAGGCAAAAGACGTGGGTTTCTTTTGCTTACTTTTATATTCAATGTGTTTTAGTAAATAAAGTTATAAGAACTAAAATTATTACTCCCTCAGTCCCATAATTATAGTTTAGGTTACTGTTTTAGGTTGTCCCAAATTAATTATACACTTCCAAATAAAGATAGAGAATTTAGATTAAGTTTACCGTATTACCCTCACTTGAGGTAATATTTACAAACTTTAAAGAAGTCTTTAATTAAATAGTTAAGGGTAAAACTGTCAATATAAAAAAAGTAAGAAAAAAAAAGCTGTAAAAGTGATACTTTTCGTAAACTGTATGTTTTTGTCCACTACTAATAATGGAAAAAAAATTTGATCAAGTTTACTATATTACCCTTATTTGATATTATAATTACAGAAATTTAAGAACATTTAAATTAATTAGCTAAGGTAAAATTGTCATTCTTTTTGTCAAAAAGTAAGAGAGAATGCTGTAATAAATATGTTTTTCTTAAAATGTGTGTTTTTTATCGATGACAATAATTTTGGGACGAAAGAAGTATATAAATGGATATTAATCTAATTTATACAAACAAAAACGGCAGATCTTCTAACCGCTTCTATTTTGTCTATTTCTCGGTAATACGTGCTAAAAATACATGACAACCCTTCAACAAATACTTCTAAGCCTTAGTGCACGAGATAATATTCAATCGTGACTTGTTCCTTCCATCACACCTATCGCCTTGTATCTCCAAAACTTTATCACCGAACGGAATACGAATAACCTTATCTTCACACAAAATCGTAGCACGATACTTCAACAACCAATCCATCCCAAGAATTATGTTGAAACTTCCTAACTCCACAGGCATAAGATCGATATCGAAAAGATGATCTAGAAAATATAGAGTACATCCGCGCACGATAGTGTCGGCTCCTATCAACTTTCCATTAGCTAACTCATTAGGGCTTGAAAATATAGTGATATCGTTCTCGATCAAGTAATATTTCCTTGGAATAAGTTGTTTAAACATATTCATCTATGGTCATGAAAATTTTTTTGATCGATTTCACTTTATTTTATGTTAAGATCGCCTTTTAGATATATAATTTAGCTAAATACATTTAAAAGTGAGGAAAACGTTTTTTCTAAATCGTACCGGTATAATATTAGTCAACCGGTTTGACTTAGACCGGTTAGATTTTAATTGGTTTGGTTCAATTTTAACATGTTTTAAACTGGAGTGGTTCAGTTTTAACCTGTTTCTAATCAGATTGCTTTTAATTTAACCGGTTTTTAAACAGGTCTTGCCATTTTATTAAACTGGTTACGAACCACCTGACCGGTTAGAGAAAAAACAGTTTTAAAAATAACAGTTTTTTTTCTAAAACTGGTTTCGATTTTTTAAAAATGTGTCAGGTTCCACTTCATTTTATGTTAATCCCTCCTTTTAGAAATATAATTCAGAAAATACATTGAAGCTGTATTTAGATTTGAGTAAAATGGTTTTCTTTTTAAAATCTAATCGGTTTTTAAACCAGTTCAATTTTAGTCAACCGGTTAACAAACTGGTTTGACTTAAATCAAGTTGATTTGAAACCGACTTCGTAAGATTTTTAACCGGTTTTTACTGGTTGGGTTCGGTTTTAATCGTATTGGTTCGATTTTAACGGTGTTTTAAACCGTTCTCGACGATTTTATTAAACTGGTGACGAATCACATGATCGGTTTGAGAAAAACCGTTTTAAAAAAATTGGTATTTTTTAAAACCAATTGGTGTGTTCTTTTGTTCGGATTATGAATCGACTTTTTTGCCCACGCCTAACTGATTTTTTAAAAAAATTTAACTTTCACGTACCACTCGAATATACTTGTGTATACTTGATGACCGACCATATGTGTTGAGAATAGTATAAACTTCTCTTACCTTGATATTCACTCCCGCTAAAAATAGTTGTTAGCGGACTTTGATATCATCTTTGAAAATGTATACAAACTCTTAAGTTTTTAAATACAAAGACTTTGAACTTATTTTTTACAAAAATTTGATCATGTGTTCCATGCCAGTGTTTCGCTCTAGACAATTTGGCATATTTTAGGCAATATATATATATATATATATATATATATATATATATATATATATATATATATATATATATATATATATATATATATATATATATATATATATATATATATATATATTTTTTTTTTTTTGATAAACAAAAAGGATATGCTTTGTGTTATCAAGTGTTCCACTCTGGACAATTTGGCATATTTTAGGCAACATTTGGGTTATTTCATTTTTAATGAAGTGACTGTTATTGTATTTTGTATTTATTCTTTGGAACCTGTGTAGATGATTAGTTATTTCACTTCCATTTCCCTTCAATATTTTAGTTTGTAAAAAAAACTATTATGTCTTATATCAATATCCAAGAAGATGAATAATTTTTTCGATTGCTATTTCTTCATATATGATTACCAATCATTTCTTTTTATATTTTAAAGCTTTCTTTGAACAATGCTTAAATACGTTTAGGTTTTGTGTTTCTTTTTGTATTTTAACATGAATTTAATGTTACTTAACGTAATCTATAACCAAAATATACTTAAAAGTTAAAATAAAAATACAATAAACTAAAAAGGCATAAATAAAAAACCCTCCGGAACAAAAAAAACGACCCCGCCCGTTGGGCAGGTTACGACGCTAGTATATATATATATATATAGGGATGGGTTCTAGAGAAAACTCCCTTTTTTTAGAAAACTTAGAAAACAAACTTTCAGGGAACAAATTGTAAATAATAAAACTTAAAGGAACCGAATGCAATAAAACGATCAATAGGGGGTCAAAAGCGAAAAAACATAAATCTTTTTATAATAAAAACACTAGGCGAACATTTTTCACCCACCTAATCACAAAGACACAGTATCGGCGCCGCTGCCACCACTATCTCCGGCGACACCATCTTTATCATCTCCGGCATCATCTCAACAGTCACCGGAGAAACGTAAACTGTCGTGCGCCATATATATAACTAAGTGTATTTTTAATTACAGATTTTTGGTTTTTATGTTATTTAATTGCTTCATTTTGAAAATTATAAAATAATTAGTGTTATTGCGAAATGTATTAGAAATCTTAGAGGGTGTTTGTGATTGCTTATTTTTTTTCTGCTTATAAGCACTTAGGAGAAACTAAGCAGGTTTAAAATAAGCACTTCAGGATATAGCATTCAAAATTGCTATCTTAGATTAGTTTTTGATAAGTGGAGAGAAGAATCTTTGAGTGCATTTGTATTTTCAAGAGTCTTTAGGTTAGATATGATAAAGACATCTTTGCCACAAAGTAAGTAGATAAGCAGAAGCAGTTTGGATTATCCAAACACTCCAGACTGCTTATTTGCTTAAAATTAAGCAGATGAGCAGAAAATAGGCAATTTGAATTTCCAAATACCTACTAACTCTTTATATTACCAAGTTTTAATTATTATTATTAGTGTAGGTTACCTTGTAGAACCACCTGATTATTGAATATTAGTTTTAGGTAGCATATATTATTGCTCATCGAACAGAGCGAGAGTGGCACGTTGTCGTCACTCCCCATGTCTACAACAGCTAGTCATCCTAAATTAGTACTTGTCGAAGATTTTAAAATGACAGATTTTAAGAATGTATTACAACATGAATTTAAGAATGTATTAGTGCATCAGGGTATCTTGATAAAAACTCATGAAATTAGCATTTGTTTGTGTGTTTGATTAGTGCATCAAACTTTCATGAATATCGCGTTTGTTTGTTAGAAAATAGCATACTTAAATTGTTTAAGTCACGTGTTTGTTCAACTGTTTGATAAGTAGATAAGGGTATCATGAAAAAATAGTTGTTTTATGACTGTTAACAACATCGTTTTATTTGTTTAAGTCATCTTTTTTAATATAGTAGTATGGCATCAATATGTTCGTGTGTTTAAGGCATTTGTTTTAAAATTATATCAGGGCATCAATTTGTCTTTTTGTTTAATGCATCCATTTGTATATTCTAGTGCATCCGTTCGCCTAATTTGCGGAGATTATGATGTAGGTGGCATAGAGAATATGACTGGAACTGTACTAGCTTTGGGAATGTCAATTTTTTTCTTCAGACAACTAGCAATATAAGAAACTATACACAACCAAGACCAGCAAATCATAACTTAGTAAGTTACACAATCAATTTATTACACATATCGTAGTATTATCGTTCTTTTGTGAGCTACATAAATCTGTCGATTTAATTTTTTTTGTAAGCGTGCTTTACATTCTCTAGTTGAGTTAGATGACAAGATAACGACCCCTAGCTGGTAAGAGAGGTAGAATCGTCATTTAGATTCTCCTCATAGTCTTTTTGCTAGTAAACCATAAGTGGTGAGTCATGAATTTTAATATAACGCTACACACCTGCATTTTAGCATGGTAAAATCCAAACACCATAGTCTAATAAATTTCTATCAAGGATCACTAAGGAGGTGGGTAAATATGAAAACCGTATTTTCAAAAATAGTAAATGCAATTATTTTCTCACGGATATCCAAAATAAGAAGTACGGAGTATTATGTGTGTTGACATGGGCGGAACTTTTTGTTGTTATCTATGCTAAATGTGCATAGTTAGAATAGTTAACACATCTGTTTGGTTAGTGCATCATTGTTTTATAAAAGTAGCATTTATTTGTTAGATAATAGCATATTGAAATTATTTATTTGATTTAGGCATCTATATGTATTTAAAACAACCTCTTATGCTGATATCAACTTGTGTATTCTCATTGTTTGTTTGTTTGTTTCCCATATTGTTTTTCGGATGAAAAGCTTATATTTGGTTCTCTATATAATCATGTGATAAAAATATAAAACCAATCCACAACCGTCTTTAAATGGAAGAAAAACGATCTAGTAATAGTAATGAAAAGTAGTATTCTCAGAAAGCCATTCGTCTAACTCAGGTTTTAAAAAACCTGTTGTTGCCACACTGCTGCTGTCTATTAATACTAGTACTAGTAGTCTTGAATAAACTTGTTAAACAATGAACCTTGGAAAAACTAAATAACAACTCCGGCAAAATATATCTCGCTGAAAGCTATGTATGAATAATTTAAAGGCACAACGACATTACTTACGGCTGATAAAATAATTTAAGCAACCTTTTGTTTTCACCTTTTTGTACTATAGAAGGCAGTTTATATGTAGTTTATATTAGGGCTGAGCATGGCAGACCAAAAACCGGCCCGGACCGAACCGAACCGGACCGTACAATTTTGGTCCGGTCCTCGGTCCGGGGTTTTGGAAAAATTCGGTCCTCGATTCGGTCCGGGTCGGTCTTACAAATCTTATCGATTTTACCTAATAGGACCGGACCGACCCGGACCGGACTATTTCGGTCCGGTCTCGGTCCGGGGTTTCGGACCATTTCGGTCCTCATTCTGGTCTTGACCGGTCCTGTCCTGGACCGATGCTCAGCCCTAGTTTAGATGATAACACTGTTGGGGTGTACGAGAACTTTCATAGCTTATATCAGTGAATAACTAGTGATACTTTACTCTTTTCCCTTAAGACTCCATATAATTCACAAGCTTTAATTGCCGTTCTTTAATAGATCTGAATTTGTCGATGTTATATCTCTGATCTAAATATGCAGATTAATTACAGTTACAAGTGCACATTCGTATGTTCTATCTTTACTTATTTAAAAGTAGTTTTAACGTAAGAATTTGCAACTTCGATTTAAATGTTACTAGAACGACATATATCATTACCATTGTTTCTAATAAAGTAATCAGTGATAAGGTATGTACACGTGTTTCATGTGTTCTATTTTACTTGATTCATTTTTGTAAAAATAACGACACTTACATTAGCCATTGTTTAAATTGGAAACAAAAATGCAAGTGCCTATGTTTGTGATGAATTTTTTGGTTTTTGGTGGGGCTATAGTGGCATATCTTACTGACAAAATAAAAATGTTTGTACTTATGTGGGAGTTCTGGTTAGAGAAACTTGGGAGGATCGTATGGAATTTAGACAGTGGGCGCTCATTCTCTCATGTTATTGATATATCTGGAGAGTCTAATTATGTGAGCTATTTTTTCCGGTTGCACATGAGCTTACAGAAGCATTTTGTGATAAATGTATTATTTTTTTCTTTTTCGCTACAGGTCATGGTAAATATATCTTTTCAGGTAGGTAAAACTGTTCTTTTTCTATTAATTTAGATATATTGTGCATTTTCTTGTTTCGTGTGAAATAAACTTTCTGTCTTTTTGTGTAGTAATGGTAGTAACAGGACCCTTAAAAACGGTACGTGTTTGGCTCCATTTTCAAACTCAACTATATCTAAGTACTCGTCACTATTAGATGGGGATATCTTTCGCTTGCAGCTTTGTGGGACAAGAGTCACCAGATGCGACATATAGATAAGTACATATTTCTGTTTTCTATTCCCAGAATTCATAGTTAATGTGTCAGACTGGATTTATAACTTCTCATTATATAAACTTGTAGAGGGAAAAGTAGCATCTGTTTGAAAATAGTTTTAGGCATCTGTATTTTATATTAAGAGCATCTGTTTGTTATACAAAGAGCATCCGTTTGTTGTGTGTCATCCGTTTTCTCAAGTACATGTCATTTTTAAATTCATTATTTGAGCTTTTATTACAGAACTGGGCAACTGCACGAGATATTTGTTTAAAAACTTGATTAGTATATCATGGTATACTAATGCGAGTGTTACTGGTATTTGGAGCCGCAAGTGGTATGGTTTCAGGTTTGTTTGGTAATAATAATGCGAGTGGTCTTTGGAGCTGCAATATTTTTTCCTTCCCTGATAATTCTAGTGATATTTTAGTTGGAATTTTTAGTTCAGGGGTTATTAGTTCAGTAAGATATTTATCTTTAGGGAGCAATATGGTTTCTTCAAAGTGGAATTCAGTTCAAGATTATTTGGTTCAGATTCTATTGATGGTTTAGTACAAGAATGGACCAGTCGTATCTGAGTATTCAACTCAGGTCAATATGTTCCGGTATGCAGCTAGTAATTTTATTTCAGTGGTAATAAATCATGCGCAGGATTACAAGTTTACAAAGAGAGACGTGATTATCTTCAAAGTGAAATTTGATCCTGAAAAAGATAATAAGGTGGTTATTTGGTTTTAGATGGTTGTGTTTGGCTGGGAAATGTCCTTTGCCATGTTTCTTGTTTCTAAGTCAAGTATTAAGCTTTGTGGGGTTTTGTCCTACTTAGTTTTTTACTTGGGATTTATTATGTAAGGAACCTTGCATTTTTTATCTATATATGTTACCTTTGTAAAAAACGTTATTGTTACCGCATATGTTAGTATATTTATTGCATTTGTTATTATATTTATTGCAGCAAAAATAACTTGTACAACATCTGCTTGTATGATGAGTGAATCTTTGGGTATCACAAGTTATTGTTACGTCATTTGATAGACCAGTTCATATCAAGTTCCAATAATCTTATTACAGTAGCTTGTTTATATCTATTTTCGCATAAACCATTCCTACATATATCAGCTCTTTATGCAGCTCGTCACAGACTTAATCATAACCAACGTGAAGGAACTTTGAAAGCATGGTTTTTAATGTCAAGCCTCGACTCACATAAACTCTATCCAGATAGGAAACCTTTTCTAATAAAAAATTAAATAAAAAATGTATGTAGAATATATTTTTATTTGATGTAAGCAACTGTTCAACCATAATTAGCTGGGACTTTCCTATTTAGTGTGCGGACTCTTCACAATGCCATTACCCATAACAAAGAGAACTGAGCTAGACCAAGTTGTATCAATAGCCATGTTCAGGTTGTGATATGCTTCTTCCACTCGCATACCACGTAAATCAACTCTTAACTACTGCTGGCTTCTTCACTACGGCTGGCTTCTGATAAAATCTAAGGCTTCTGATAAACTCTTAAGGCTTCTTATCCTCCGTCCCTACGAAAGACAAATACTTGTAGACTAATCAGAAATACAGAAATCTATAAATGCAATGAACAACGAAACCTGAGAATCACATATAGAACATCACAGCCTAAACTTATTGAACTAAACAAGACTTGTTACTTGGAGTAAATTATTGATTGGGTTTGTATGGGAAATTTGTCAAACTGCAAAATGCCTCAAGGCGAGGTTTGTGTCTGAAAATATCTCACCCTAGGGAAGTATGATCATAAAGGGCATGTTATATATTTTCTCTAGTTCATCTTTCATCAATCCATATGATACTTTGACAACGCACCAATTCATTCTTTTCTTTCATCTTTCCCGTGAACTTATGCTATCCCTTTTTTGTGATATTCAAGCTTCTCGACTCTCTCTTTCAACTGCACCAATTAAATTTAGTGAAAGAAAGCTGCACTAATCGTGATATTCAACCATACCTTATGACACTTTATTTTCTCAAATTTTCATAAAGTAACTAATCAATTAGTCCACAAATATAAAAAAAAATCGTAAAATCGATATACCAAACATTATTACTGAATAAAATTAAAGAAAAAAAATCTAACACATAATAAACATGTATTTTTACCTTAATTTGATATTCGATTTGATAAATTATGATGAGATGGTAATGTGAATCTGATAACAAGGTATGATTTCTTGCCGAGATGATTTTATTAATCTTCGATTTGATAAACCTGGAACCGAGAGAGGAACAAGATGAAATTGAGAGGAAGAAGATTGGTGCGTGAAATGGTAGATAGAAAAAAAAAGCATGAGAGCGTGAGAAATTCATATATGAAAAAGATTGTAAATATTAGTAATTGTACCCAGTAAAATACATAATTTACAAAACAGCCCCTGTAGTTTGGGCGGAAAGAAAGAAGGGAGGGTAACTTTTGATCCAAAGGTTAAAAAGTAGGTTTTCTAAGTTTTCTATGAAAATGAAGTTTTCTATCGATCCCATCTCTCTCTCTCTCTCTATATATATATATATATATATATATATATATATATATATATATATATATATATATATATATATATATATATATATATATATATATATATATATATATATATATATATATATATATATATATATATATATATATATATATATATATATATATATATATATATATATATATATATATGTATATATATATATATATCGAGGCCTTAACGGTATCTTTAAGGTTGGGGCAAATTCTAAGAGTTATCTAACAGATGTAAGGGCATAGGGTTTCTTATACAGCAAGTATGGGTTTGGCTAAGTAGCCGTTTGACTCATAGTTTGGGGTAAGAAAAGCTGGACTATTTTGGGTAAAATGATAACGGGATAGGTTAGGAACTTATCAAGGTTAAGGGGCTTGTAGAGGGGTGTAATGGGATACTTGTGGTACATTAATGAGGTTAAAATGTAGGAGAGAGTTAGACATCCATCATAGGTTGATGACCCATTTTGGTGTATAGTTAATGTCTTGATTGTATGTATTGTTATGATTAGATTTTGCTACTGTGCGGGAACTTGGAGGAGCTTTATCCAGGTGAGTTCATACTCCCATTTTCACTAAGTTTTTAAATGTTTTTCTAGTATGGGATGGAGATGACACTTCTAATATTTTTAAAATGTTTTAATAATATGTTTTGAATTGCATGGACATAAATGTGTTATTATGTGATATTCTTACTTATAAGTTATGTTATATGTTCTATTATGTGTTCTGACATGCATTCTGAGTACTTGTGTTCTGAGTACTTGTGCATCGTCTTCTCGGAGACAAGATATCTCGATGGGGATATGGTTCATCTCCATTGGGGGTGTGACAAAGATTTGGATAGGTGTAGTGCCTTGTTCTTATTTTGTAGATGTAATTGATTTATATTGTGTGTTTTGTTTGTAGTTGTGTGTAACATGATTGTCACATTATTATCCATTCATTTAACTTGTTTTCTTCAACTTATTTACAACGGTTGACAAGGTTTTCTTATGATGTTCTAGATTGTTTAAACCTATGTTCTCACCAACTTTATGTTGACAGATTTTAGTGTCATTTTCAGGTGAGGTAGTTGAGAAGGATGATGTTAGAGGCTGCTAGGATTGCATTAGGAGGAATCCATTTCCTCGTAGATTTACTTTTGTTATTTGAATAAGTGATGCTGTTAGACACCTTCATGTTTGATGTTTGTTATTTGTTTGTCTTTGGTAAGAGGTAGGACTTTTATCTACTTACCTAGACTCCTACATTTTGTTGAGATATTGTCACGACATTTGTGTCACCTTTTATGACATTTCTTTTCATTTAGTTTTTTCAATATACACGTCTTTTGTTGTGATGATATCCATACATCGCGCCCCATATTCCGCCATGGTCGGGTGTGACAGATCGATATCAGAGACAGTGGTTATAGAGAATTAGATTACCTAGCCTAGTCTATAGCTTAAGGGTCCCTGCATATAGGTGTCATAGGAATACATGTGCATTGTAGTATATGATGTGATTAAATGCTAATTTCCGTATTTTGTATATGAGCTACTTTTATGATATTGATTGATATTGTTCTGGATATTATCGATTCGTATTTATGATGTTTTCTTAATCGAAATTTTTTAGACTAGTATGGATTAAACCATAGTCGTCCATACTTAGTGTAACACCCCCATTTTACCTTATAGTAGTGGAAGTTAATTTTTGGGGTATTTGTGACACCCCCAAATCAGGTTTGCAGCGGAATAGTAATTGGGTGTCACGTTGCGGATCACAGAACATATGGCATACAAAGCATTGATCATAATTATATGATTTTGAAATACAATTGATAGAAATATTGTTTTAGTGCAATCTATTGAAATGTTGAATATCAGTTGTTACAAGTATCCTAGTGAAAACAAATCCCCCAATTATTATGATGCTCCAAAATGATGCTCAGTCCATGCTCAAATAATCCAGCTTAATTCCCTGAGAAAAGCATGCTTAAAACGGTCAACATAAAGTTGGTGAGTTCATACAGTTTTGTAAAATCATAGTTCTTTTGATATAAGAGTCAAGTTTGGGATCTCAAGATATCCCATATAATATTTCACAAGGTTTGATAAAAATCAAGTTCAGAAATATCAAAATGTTCCATATTGTACTGCAGAAGATGTTATAAAAATCCAGTTCAGAGATCTCAGTATGTTCCATGTAGTAATGCACTAAGCAATATAAAGTCAAGTTTAGGACCGCAAACATCACAAAGCTAGTATTGCACAAAGCCAAATACTATAAGGTAATTACATTTCCTATTGTCGGTAACTGAAGCTTGACAGTAGCAGGCTTTGTTAGGGCCTCCTAAGAAGAACGGTGCCCATAATAAGAATACAAGTCCGACATGGTAAACATCTGTTGTCCTGGCCTAAGAACAGTGAGCGCTACTCACCCAGATGGGGATGACCAGTCCCAAATAGATCTATTTATAACATTCGCGCTATCACACAATTAACAGTTACACCACGGGTCGTGGGCTCTACAATAGGCAAAGGTAATCAAGGGTGACAGTTCAGTTTGCGTCCTATAAAATATGTTAATAGTTTTCTCCACAGTATTAATCAACAGTTTATTAAATATAAGTATAGGGCCACTATTTCACGATATTAAAATCATATAGTCAAAATAAGTTATAGCATGTCTCCCCCTCGCGGGTTAGTAAAAACATAAATAGTAGTAAAAGGCGAGGCTATGAACTCACCTTATCAGCAGTGCCAGAATAATATCACAGATAGTCCAGATAGTATGCTCACGATACATTTAATTACCTAAGTAATTTAAATGTTCTCAGTATGTGCATATACAATGTATTGATGCGTCCGGATAATTAAAGTGCATTCTTATACTTGTTAAATGTCTTTTCAATTATTACTCGATTCGTATGTATTTATTTATACATAACAATAAACATAGTGAGTCATCCAAGATTGTATGATTCACATTAAAAACCCTATAGTTTATTTAATATAAATAACTTTAGTTAAATTGCACCAAGGTCCTCAAGTTTATAATATTAGCCGAAAAAACCCCTAGGGTTTATTAAAGTTTCGAGGGTTGGCCAAATCAGCCCCTACATGTTTATTTTCAAGGCCTAACCTTTGGTTATAAACAAAACTAGTCCTTTAGTTTTAATGAAATTTTACATGGTAAACATTGATTTTTGAAAATCATTTCCAGGTTCGTTATCTAACCATAATACGAACAGAAAACATATTTGTACTCTCGGGTATCCTGTCTAGAAGTTTCGTTATTGAAGTTTTGCATGAAAATACCTTTAAAGTGGGTAAAAACGGGTTCAAAGTCAACGGGTCAGGATTCCATATTTATAATAAGCTTTTTAAAGTGTCTATGACAGATTTTCTAAAGGCTGTAACTTATTCGTTACTTGTATGTTTTTAGTGTTCTTGGTGTCTACGAAAAGGTAGCTAGGTTATCTACAACTTCCTAGTTGGTGTCGAGGTCCAAATCTGACTCTAACATGCTCGAAAATGAGGCTAAAGTCGACTGGTCAGCATGTTATAACGAGTGCTGGCAGCTTTCGGTTATTGATCACAGATTTTCAAAAGAGCATGACTTACTCGTTATTAGTCCATTTTAAGTGTTCTTGGTGTCTACGGGGAGGTAGCAAGGAGATCTATAATAACCTAGTTAGTGTCGGGTTCTGGTTCTAGCTCTAACTCGCTCAAAAACGCAGCCTAAGTCGGCTGGTCATCCTACGTAGTGAATGCTGTCAGTTGCTGACAGCTTTTGTGTGTTAATCACAGATTTTCCAAGTCTGTTTCCCGCATCGTTATAGCTCCGTTTTGGGTGATTCAGAAGGCTATGGAAAGCTGACTAGGTGATCTACAAAACGCCCCCATAAACTGATGCATACACGAGCTCCTACTAGGTCTAAACAGGCTCTAAAAGTAGCTGTTCGGGCTAGTGTTACACATAAAATAACACTTATGATTTATTTGTCTAACATAGTAAACATGTTTCGTTTTCGTTCAATTTTGGCAAGGATACTAACTAAGGCATAACTTAAGACCTAGTATTCACGTTTTTGCGCAGCTCGTTATTTATGTACACGTTTCCCTATAGTGCGTTACTACATAAGAAGGTTGTTTATTGTTTCTAAATGAATGATGCAAGTATAAGAATTTAAGATTTAGAAGTAGATCTTACGAGGCTATGCTAGAAGTGATATAACAAGGAGTTTAAGGAGTACCACGTAGGTATGAACCCGAGGGGTCTTATGTAACATCCTTCTTGGACCAAAACCACTCAAAGCACAAACCCTACTTCCTTCTTCCTTGCACCAAGTGAGTGTGTTGGCTTTGGCCTGGTTATCTTCAACCCTAAGAGGAGTGCTCGTTTGGTCATTGTTTGATTGCACCAAGATCACCATCATGAATGGTGTATTTAGTATGACAGTAAGTGAAGGAGAGTGATGTTGTTGTTTGTGTCCATATGTATATAAACACCAAAAGAGAATACATAGTTTTGGTTTAGGGTTTAGATGTGTTGGTTTTAATGCTTGCCGAGAGAGATATGTATGAAGATGGAGGATTGGTGTTGGTGGTGAAGGTTTTATACACGGCTAGAAGGATGGGAAATATCTTTAAGAGATCTTTGGTGTATCTTCACTAGATCATATGTATATTGGTAAGATATAATAGTACACACTCCTAATGGGTAATTTTTGTTACCCTTGGCCCTTTGTATTCTTTGGTAGCTGCATCTAGGATTTTGGGAGGTTAAAGAGACACATGTTTAGGGTCATAAGTACAATGTATGTGCGGAAATATCAAAGGCTAAGCTGAATGGTGTATGTGTGAAAGTACTCAGCCAACATGTAGATATAGAAGATATCTTAGTGAATCTAAAGGAGATACATGAGATCTTAGCTAGTTTGCCTAGGATTTGCAAGATTTAGTTTAGATATTTAAGCATGTGGCCTAAACTAGCAAAGTATGGTGTATCCTTGTTTTTCTATATCATGCCGTGTACAAGGGGAGTCAAAGAGGTAAATTTTAAGGTGTTCGTTTAGTTAAATGTCGATTATTTATCGATCGTCATAGAAGTGTATCGTTTTAATAAAAATGAATTCCCATTAAATATCTCGTAAGTTATTACAGTAAGAAAATTAAATAATTGAATTAATCTTTTTATCGAATAATTAAATATAAATTTAATTATGAATCTAGTTATAAGTTATATTTTAAATATGACGATATTCATTATAGTGAATTAAAATACTCCACTATTTTTATATACTAAAATGATGATTTTTGTGCGTAATAAGTCTTGTGATGATTTATTGTAAAGGTGGTTCATTAAAATATTATATGATGAACGATAATAATAATGAAACCGATGACGTGTAAAAAGCCCAAATTTTGGGGTTTTACAGTACCTACCGGTTATTTTAGCTTTGTCCTCAAAGCTTAAGATGAATTTACTCGTCCAGGGAACAAGTGAGGACACTTTTTCTTGAACGTGTAATCTTGTGAACTCTAGTTTAAACTCATAGGTGATATTTAAAATACAGTTATTGCTCGTATGCCTTCAGTGAGTATATTTTTAATGCACATAGTAACTTGTATTTTATGTTTTGATAGTTTACACATTTGGTCCTTCTATTTTTGTAATGTGGCCCTTAGGGAACGAATAGCTTTCCAAAAAAAATAACTTAGGGCTAAAATTTAGTTTCAAAAGTGGCAAAATCAACACTTATGTTTTTAACTCGTGTTAGATTAACTAGGGCTTGTTTTAGGTTCATTGAAATCAATGTTTAGTCCTTAGAGTTTTACGACTCTCGACTCTTTATTCTAGGGCTTAATAGTTTATTTGGAAGATGGCAAAACAAGTCCCCGATAGTTAAAAAATCAAGTTTAGCCCAAAAGACTTAGTAAAAGGTTCATTAAATCATATTCGAGTTCTAATAAATTAAATATGACAAGTTCTTTTGAAGTCCTGATTCTATTTAAATGTGATTCATGGGCCTTATTGGGCCTCGATATGCATAGATAAGGTTCATTAACATTTTTAATAGTTCTTAAGAGATCTTTGATTCTATTAAGCTTCAATAAGCTTATGTGATGCTGGGTTAAAATAATCCGAGAATCAATAGCACAATGCTATGATCTATGAGAGATTAACACGAATCTTTCTTAGGTTTCTTGAAAAGGATTTAATAATGATAAGGTATTTTGGATGAACCGTGAGTAAAAAAGGATTACGCTCCATAGTTGGATTAATAAAATAATATCAATAATGAGTCACGTCGAATATATTTAAGAGCACTTGTTTATAAATTTTTATTTACATCGAAAAGCGTCATCATCCATGTAAAGTAAAAATTTATAACTTCATGGTTCGTTGACCTATGATTTCTTTATTCAAACGGAAAAGCGTCCTAATTCGTTTCAATAAGGATTTCATAGCCCAACCTACTTAAATATTCCCGGCAAGGCTTACCATCAAAACAAATATAATATCCAAGAAAATAGGTATTACAAGGAGAGTTTACAGTGGGTTTATTTATAACTTTCGTCTTCAGACGTCCCATAACATTTTATGACGAAACTATGAATAAACTTCTGTCCGGTGGCTTATGATCAAGAGACTCATGTTCCATATTTAAACCTCATCTAAATATAGAGTCATACCTTGATTTGGGTCCCACCGCATCATTTAAACATATAAACTTATCCAAATAAATCAAATAAAATTACAAAAAGCAAAGCGTATGAGTCGTCAATAAGTTGTGTTCCGTAAGTAGAAATTCAAATTATGTGTGCTAAAATATTTATCAAACAGGGTTCTTGTATATAATACAATGATATATTATAATAGTTATCCAATATGTATAAGGAACTATCAGTGTATAAGCTTAAATAGATCCAGCAAGTAGTCATGAAAAATTCGAAAATCTTAGTATAATATTTTTGGACTTATTTGGATTTCATTACCATATCAAGTATATTTCTCGATTGTTAACTATTGTATAAGGTTTAAAACAAGATATAGAGTAATCTCAAACAATTTCTAGTAATATTAGCCGCAAACTTTAGTAGGAAATTTGTTGAGATGTGGTTAGATACTAAATGTTTCGGTTTAGATTTCCAAAAAACAATTAACATTTACAAAAATTAAATAAGATTTCCAAAATCCTTTTAGATTTTTCTAAGATTTATAAAAATCTATTTTAGATTTTCCAAGATTTATAAAATCTGATTATATTTTCAAAGATTTATAAATCTAGTTATATTTTCTAAAATTTATAAAATCTATTAGATTTTCCAAAATAATGGTAAGATTTTTAAAAATACATTAAGATTCTTCAAAGATTTGTAAAATCTGGTTAGATTTTCCCAATAGTTTGTTAGATTTCTCAAGATTTATAAAACCTAATTTAAATCTTCCAAAGATTTCCAAGATTTTGTTAGGTTTCCAAATATTTCCAAAGATTTGGTTAGATTCCCAAATATTTCCAAAGATTTTCATTTAGATTTCCATTTACATATTTCCAAGGGTTTGTTATGTATTAGGTTGTTTGTGGTTACAATGCATTGTTCGGGCCAACATACTTCAGAAGCCATTCTATAAGCGTTTGAGGATCGAGAGCACTTTAAATCGTAAACCCAACCACTCAGTCAAAACGTAATATCGAGATGGAACATCTTTAGTATAAATCTCCCTACTAACATGACATGTATATATGTTTCATTAAATACGTTAAGTATTTTAATACCATCATAAAGATGTTAAAAAATCGTAATACGTAAAGCACGTAAATAGTTAGTATCTAGTACTATCATAATTTATAAATGCATAAGATAATGAATTACATTTAAATCATATAATTATGCATGCTCTCTATGTTATATGCTCTCTAAGTATGTCCCCGTCAAAAATCCAGTTTTTGAAAATTTTGTACGGTTATAGTTTAGTTAATAAAATAAAACTTTTATTTTTGATCTGATTCTCCATAACCATTGCTCTGATACCATTCTGTGACACCCCCAAATCTGGTTTGAAGCGGAATAGTAATTGGGTGTCACGTTACGGATCGCAGAACAAATCGCATACAAAGCGTTGATCATAATTATATGATTTTGAAATACAATTGATACAAATATTGTTTTAGTACAATCTGTTAAAATGTTGAATATTAGTTGTTACAAGTATCCCAAAGAAAACAGATCCCCAATTATTATGATGCTCCTAAATGATGCTCAATCCATGCTCAAATAATCCAACTTAATTCCTAAGAAAAACATGCTTAAAACGGTCAACATAAAGTTGGTGAATTCATAGAGTTTTGTAAAATCATTGTTCTTTTGATATAAGAGTCAAGTTTGGGATCTCAAGATATCCCATATAGTATTTCACAAGGTTTGATAAAAATCAAGTTTAGAAATATCAAAATGTTCCATATTGTACTGCACAAGATGTGATAAAAATCCAATTCAGAGATCTCAGTATGTTCCATGTAGTAATGCACTAAGCAATATAAAGTCAAGTTTAGGACCGTAAACATCACAAAGCTAGTATTGCACAACGCCAAATACTATAAGGTAATTACATTTCCTATTGTCAGTAACTGAAGCTCGACAGTAACAGGCTTTGTTAGGGCCTCCTAAGAAGAACGGTGCCCATAATAAGAATACAAGTCCGACATGGTAAACATCTGTTGTCCTGGCTTAGGCACAGTGAGCGCTACTCACCCAGATGGGGATGGTCAGTCCCAAATAGATCTATTTATAACATTCGCGCTATCACAATTAACAGTTACACCACGGGCCGTGGGCTCTACAATAGGCCAAGGTAATCAAGGGTGATTGTTCGGTTTGCGTCCTACAAAATATGTTACCAGTTTTCTCCACAATATTAATCAATAGTTTCTTAAATATAAGTATAGGGCCACGATCTCACGATATTAAAATCATATAGTCAAAACAAGTTATAGCATGTCTCCCCCTCGCGGGTTAGTAAAAACATAAATAGTAGTAAAAGGCGAGGCTATGAACTCACCTTATCAGCATTGTCTGAATAATATCACAAATAGTCCAGATAGTATGCTCACGATACAGTTAATTACCTAAGTAATTTAAATGATCTCAGTATGTCCATATACAATGTATTGATGCATCCGGATAATTAAAGTGCATTCTTATACTTGTTAAATGTCTTTTCGTTTATTACTCGATCCGTATGTATTTATTTATACATAACAATAAACATAGTGAGTCATCCAAGATTGTATGATTCACATTAAAAACCCTAAAGTTTATTTAATATAAATAACTTTAGTTAAATTGCACCAAGGTCCTCAAGTTTATAATATTAGCCGAATAAACCCCTAGGGTTTATTAATGTTTCGAGGGTTGGCAAAATCAGCCCCTACATGTTTATTTTTAAGGCCTAAACCTTTGGTTATAGACAAAACTAGTCCTTTAGTTTTAATGAAATTTTACATGATAAACATTGATTTTTGAAAATCGTTTCCGGGTTCGTTATCTAACCATAATACGAACAGAAAACATATTTGTACTCTCGGGTATCCCGTCTACAAGTTTCGTTATTTAAGTTTTGCATGAAAATGACTTTAAAGTGGGTAAAACGGGTTCAAAGTTAACGGGACATGATTCCCTATTTATAATCAGCTTTTTAAAGTGTCCGTGACAGATTTTCTAAAGGCTGTAACTTATTCGTTACGTGTACGTTTTTAGTGTTCTTGGTGTCTACGGAAAGGTAGCCACGTTATCTACAACTTCCTAGTTGATGTCGAGGTCCAGATCTGACTCTAACATGCTCGAAAACGAGGCTAAAGTCGACTGTTCAGCATGTTGTTACGAGTGCTGTCAACTTTCGGTTATTGATCACAAATTTTCAAAAGAGCATAGCTTACTCGTTATCAGTCCGTTTTAAGTGTTCTTGGTGTCTACGGGAACGTAGCAAGGAGATCTATAATAACCTAGTTAGTGTCGGGTTCTGGTTCTAGCTCTAACTCGCTCAAGAACGCAACCAAAGTCGGCTGGTCAGCCTACGCCCAGTGAATGCTGTCAGTTGCTGACAGCTTTTGTGTGTTAATCACAGATTTTCCAAGTCTGTTTCCCGCTTCGTTATAACTCCGTTTTAAGTGATTAAAAAAGCTACGGAAACCTGACTAGGTGATCTACAAAACGCCCCCATAAACTGATCCATACACGAGGTCTTACTAGGTCTAAACAGGCTTTAAAAGTCGCTATTAGGGCTAGTGATACACATAAAATAACGCTTATGATTTATTTGTTTAGCATAGTAAACGTGTTCCGTTTTCGTTCAATTTTGGCAAGAATACTAACTAAGGCATAACTTAAGACCTAGTATTCACGTTTTTCCCCAGCTCGTGTTTTAAGTACACGTTTCCCTATAGTCCGTTACTACATCAGAAGGTTGTTTATTGTTTCTAAATAAATGATGCAAGTATAAGAATTTAAGATTTAGAAGGAGATCTTACGAGGCTATGCTAGAAGTGATATAACAAAGAGTTTAAGGAGTACCACGTAGGTATGAACCCGAGGGGTCTTATGTAACATCCTTCTTGTACCAAAACCACTCAAAGCACAAACCCTACTTCCTTCTTCCTTGCACCAAGTGAGTGTGTTGGCTTTGGCCTGGTTATCATCAACCCCAAGAGGAGTGCTCGTTTGGTCATTGTTTGATTGCACCAAGATCACCATCATGAGTGGTGTATTTTGTATGACAGTAAGTGAAGGAGTGTTATGTTGGTGTTTGTGTCCGTATGTATATAAACACCAAAAGAAAATACATAGTTTTGGTTTAGGGTTTAGATGTGTTGGTTTTAATGCTTGCCGAGAGAGAGATGTATGAAGATGGAGGATTGGTGTTTGTGGTGAAGGTTTTATACACGGCTAGAAGGATGGGAAAGATCTTTGAAAGATCATTGGTGTATCTTCACTAGATCATATGTATCTTGGTAAGATATCATAGTACACACTCCTAATGGTAATTTTTGATACCCTTGGCCCTTTGTATTATTTGGTAGCCGCATCTAGACATTTGGGGGGTTAACGAGTCAAATGTTTGGGGTCATAAGTACAATGTATGTGTGGAAATATCAAAGGCTAAGCCGAATGGTGTATGTGTGAAAGTACTTGGCCAACATGTAGATATAGAAGATATCTTAGTGAATCTAAGGGACATACATGAGATCTTAACTAGATTGCCTAGGATTTACAAGATTTAGTTTAGATAATTAATCATGTGGCCTAAACTAGCAAAGTATGGTGTATCCTTGTTTTTCTATATCATGTCGTGTACAAGGAGAGTCAAAGGGGTAAATTTTAAGGTGTTCGTTTAGTTAAATGTCGATTATTTATCGATCGTCATAAAAGTGTATCGTTTTAATAACAATGAATTCCCATTAAATATCACGTAAATTATTTGATAGGTGTGAAAACACCCATCCTTTTACCACTTAATTATAATAATAACCAAGCCAAAACGTGTATTTAATGTCATAAAAGTCGGAATTATGCGTGGTTTGTGTTTTTGTTGTGATTTAGGACCAAAATGTGAAAAGGGAAGAAAACACGGGCTTTCACTGGCTTTTATCGAACAAAAGACAAAAGACAAAGTCAAACGATTAAGAGTGCAAAAAGAACGGAAGTCAAAGGTTTATTCTGATGATTTATCGAAGAAAAAGACTAAAGACGGAAGTTTAATGAAGTCGAAGAACCAAGTCTAATAAATGAAGAAAATTAGAAGGCGAGTTCATTTTATATCGAATATCCCGAGACAATGTCAAAGAAATTAAAAAACGAGAAGACAAAGTGAAAGAAGAAAGCATCAACACTTACCTCCCTCCTCCTATATATACCCTCCTAATATGTCATTAGGAGGTGTTAGTTAGTTTTAGATTAGGAGTAGTGTAGATTTATTTTTCACATAGTAGGAGTAGGTGTAATTTAAATTTCCATGCTTTAATTTTCATTAATCTTGTAATGGAATCTCTTAATCTTAATTTAATTCAAGCTTTTTAGATAATCATTCTCATTCTACCTTTCTTAATTTTCATCTTATGTTTTGATTAAGTTAATCATGTAGTATGCTTAATCTTTATGCTTATTGCTTTATTAATATGTTTGATTGATTGTGCTTATTGATTTTCATGTGTTTGATTGTTTTAGCTTATTGTGTTTAGTGCTTATTGTGTTATTTTTCTTATTTTTAATCTAGTGTTTTAATAGTTTATTTTATTAAAAGTTGATTTTAGATTTTTAGATTAATTAGTGTTTTTCAAGTTTTTAATTTGTGTCTTATTTAGTTTTTCTTTAAATTTGTTTAGATTAAGTTTTGGTTAATTGCTTATTTGGATTGTGCTTATTTTAGGCTTATTCCCTGTTTTTAGGATCCACTGTTTCTATATTCTCGTTTCTTTCATTTCTTCGGAAAAGGGTTTTAGAATTCCGAAATTAACCCATTTTTTCGAAATAAGTTTTTATCCGAATACCATTTTCTTTCCATTTTATCCGAATTTATTATTTTATCCGAAATAGTTGCTTTTCCGAAAATTCAAATTATTCCGAAATTATCCCATTTTTCCGAAAACTATTGCTTTATCCGAAAATTCTATTTATTCCGAAAATTTTTGCTATTCCGAAGAAAGCATGTTATTCCGAAAATATTCCCTTCATTCCGAAATAGTGCCATTATTCCGAATATAGCCTGTTTTTCCGAAGATTTCAATTTTTCCGAAAATAGGTAGTTATTCCTAAGATTTCCATTTCACCGAATTTAGTTCACTTTTCCGAATTAGCTCATTTATCCGAATTTTCTCTTTATTCCGAAAATAGTTTGTTTATCCGAAATTTTTGATTTTTCCGAAATTGTTTGTTTTTTCGAAGAAGTTGTATTTTTTTTCAATTTTAATTTTATTAAAGTTTTAAATTTTTGTCTTTTAATTTTCGAAGTCTTTAAATTTTAGTTTAATATTTTCAAGCTTTCGTTTTCATTTTTATTTTATTTTATTTAGATACTCAACGACATTTGCTTTCCTTTTACCAAGAACAACTGAGTCACACTTTCAACCGTAGTCAATTCAATTAGACCGAGAAAGACGAACTTTTAACCTAGCAAAATCCCACTTTCAAATGGCGCCGCTGCTGGCTCTTATCGTGAAGATTAACGGTTTTTTGTGAGAGACACGTTGGATTTTGGAATCCGTTCACTTTTGAACGTTATTTTTCTTGTTAAATTTTCAAAATTTCAAAAATCCAAAAACATTTAAAAAATCATAAAAAGCATTTCTTTTTCAAAGTTTTGCACCAAAAATATTCCTCTTACTTACCTATTGTGTTTAATGGACTCGTTTGTTGATTTTGTAGGGTGTGGAAGACCATCTTCTGGTATTCACTCCTTTCAATGGTGTTCATGCGAACGGTGTGGAATGGATATCCCTAATTACGAATTTGGACATTGTTAATTTTGCAATTCGACCAATTCATACTTCACCTCTATTGACACTATCTCAACCTCTTCAACCAATGACGATACTTATCCGCAATATGCACCGGTTTTTTCTCAATACCCGTGTTGCAACAATTATGGGGGCCCTCAGGATACTTCTTATTGTCAACCGATGGATTATGAACCAAATCCTTGCTATAATTCTGGTTTTCATAATTTTGAGCCCCCACAATACACCCTCCATCGTCAACCTTCTTTTGGAATGAGTGAAGAACAACGAGCTACAATTTTGAATAAACTTCAATCCATTGAAGAAGCAGTAGATCGACTAAAAGAAACACGGGAAGAGGAAAAGCGACAGTAACAAGAGTAAGTATCTAATCTTAGTGATTATACTCCTCCTCTAGTGCGTCCCTTTTGTTATGATGATGACGAGTAGAGTACTATTTCCTTTCGAGATCTTATTGCTCAACATACTTCGTCTAGTGCAATCGTACTTCCTTATTTTGTCTTTCCGGCTATGGAGCCGGAGAATTCATCCATCATAGGAACTGAGGATATCATCACAACTCCTGCAAAGGAATCATACGAAGTCATAAAGTCTAGTGTCGATAACCTTTTCCCGATCCCAAGTGAATCTGAGGTGACATCCGACAGTAAGGATGAGTATGATGTGCTTTCTTCTGATGATGTTCCTTCCGCCAACACTTTGGGCGATGATTCTTTGGTTTTCTCTAATCCTCTTTTTGATCAAGATGATGACTTTACTTCTAGTGATGACGAGTAACTATCCGATGCAGACGCTCCGAATGAAACTTTCAAGATTTATTCGAACCCTTTATTTGATTTTGATGACGCCTACATATCTAGTGAGGTGAATCCTCTCTTTGACGAAAGGATTCAAGACATTGATAGCCCTGATTCTTTTTCTATTGATGAGCATACTTTGTTAGCCAGGCCTCCTCCTATCGCAGAGGTGGAGAGATTTGACTCTACTGTAAAAGTGACGCGGGTGGAAGGTAATTGTTCTCATACTTCTCATACTATATTGCCACCTCATCCTACCGCGTGCACGCCCAATCGGGTTATGTATCGATTTTACTCTCCCCATTTCACATCGGGAAGTGAGGATGAGTGCTTTAACCCGAGAGGTGAAATTGACCATTCTATGATTGACACCTTTACGGCTTTGCCGCTTAGTGACCATAAACTGTCTTGGGGGATAACAATTTGCTTCCTTTACCCACCCCACCTCCTGTGGATCATGATTTCACTTACTTTTCTTATATTGAGAGGACTTTTCTACCATTCAAAACTTATCCTCCGGCCTCTCCTTTATTATTTTCCTCCGGGAACGAGGACAAGATCTTTGATCCTGGTATTACATTAGAGGCTTCCCCATGGACCATTTAATTCGGGGTCGAGTCAGGCTCGTGACTCTGTTAACAAAAACAAGCGCTTCTCGGGAGGCAGCCCGCTAATCTATCATTTTTATATGTTTATCATCCTAAGTTTAGGGGGGAGCCCCGTAGATGTTTGTTGTTTTCTTTCTTATCATGTGAAGGGATTCGAGCTTTCAAAGATTCATTCTTGATGACTTTTGACGATCCGTGATTCCGTGTACGCGTCTTTCCGTTTTTATCCTAAACTCTTTTGATTCACTATTTTATATTCTTCAATATATACATAGGAATCACATTAGTTGTCTTTTCCTTAGCGAGATTTAAACAACGTGCACAATTTCCTAAGTGTAGGGGAGTTTACTCCCACATGCTTAAACATTGAGGACAATGTTTATCTTAAGTGTAGGGGGACTTCTATCGAAGTTAAGTGGGCTTTTCCATGGTCCTCATTTTAACCAGAAAATTGATTTTTTTGACATTTTTAAAATTGATCTATTTTGGCCTAGTTGTTTTTCCTTGTTTTTCGTTATTTTCTTTCATTGCTACAATAAATTCTAATAAATGGTTTTAATAAGTTTAGATGTCTTTGATATATTAGGCCCGTCATGAATCTTTTGACTCAACCCGAGTTTACTTATCCAAGTTTACTCTAGCTAGTATCTTTAACATGTTTAAATCAAAGAAGATACCAAGAATAAAGAAGTGTGCATCTCTGGTGAGGTGCTGAAAGGGTCATGCATCAACTGTTGGTGGTCCAAAAATCTACATAGATTTCCACTTTGAAAAGAAGAAAGTCATTCATTTCAAGGCTATTTGGACAATGATAATGTCGAACTAATTGGATCCGTAGAGGAAGAAGATTTTCCAAAAGTATGGGACATCAAATATCTCTTTCTGGAAGGTGAAAAACATAACCCTACAAAATACACCCGTCGTGAGTTTGACATGTCTTTTATGCTTGAGTTTGTTTTCCTCCTCGATTCGAAAAAATGAGAGCTTAGAAGATAAGGCATCCTCTTACTAAGTATTTATGGGTTTCGGTACAAGAAATGACACTAATTCTAGTATCGATAAAGTCTGGGTTACCGTCTCCTCGAATGATCGAGGTTTTCTTTCCTCATGGCAGATGAACCACCTTTATTTTCTGTGACACCCCAAAGGGGTCAAATAAAACGGAAGTGGGCACCCCCAAAAAGGGTTCGATTACAGAGGATATGTACACCCCCAAAGGGTTCAAAATGCAGCGGAAAAGAACGCCCCCAAAAGGGTCGAATGCAGTGGAAAAGAACACCACAAAAAGGGTCGAATGCAGCAGAAAAGAACACCCCCAAAAGGGTCGAGCGCAGCGGAAGAATGGATAAAAATAAGTCGAAAATCAATAGCACAATGCTACGATCCAAAAGAGATGAATACTAATCTTCCTTAGGTTTCTAGATGATGATGTAAAAATGATAAGATATTACTGGAGGCAATCGCGAGTCAAAAAGGGATATGTTCCATAAATGGATAAATAAAATATATCAATAATGAGTCATGTCAAATATACTTAAGCCCATGTGATTGTAAATTTTTATTTACATCGATAAGCGTCCTCATACATGTAAGGTAAAATTTATAACTCCATTCGGTGACCTATGATTTCTTTATTCAAACGAACAAGCGTCCTCACTCGTTTCAATAAGGATTTCATAGCCCACGTTACTTAAATATTCCAGGCAAGGCTTATTATTTGGGACAAATATAACGTCTAAGATAATAGATATTATTAAGATACTTTACAGCCCGTTTATTTATAACCTTCGTCTTCAGACATCCCATAACATCTTGATACGAAATTATAAATAAACTTGTGGTCCGATGGCTTATGATTTCACCTTTAGACGTCCCATAACGTCTTGAGACTAAATCATAATTAACTTAGGATCAAGAGACTCAGGTCCCATATGTAAAATAAAGGATCATAAGTACCTTGATTTTGGGTTCCACCACATCATTTAAAGATGCAAACTTATCCAAATAATACCACATGAAATTATTAAAAGTAAACGTGTATAAGTCGTTAATAAGTTGTGTTCCGTAGACATACGTACAAAATCATAAGCGAAAAAAATAAATGTTGAAGCGCGATAACGTGCGCAAGAATATGTATCAAACAAGGAGCTCATATATATAATATAATGATATATTACAATCATAAGTATAGGCATTGTATCATATAGTTCCTTCTAGTAAGGTATGTATATATATATATATATATATATATATATATATATATATATATATATATATATATATATATATATATATATATATATATGTACACGTAACAGCAAGTTCAAACATTTAATAAAATTTAGTAAATGAGATAAAGCTCCCTAGTCTGTTTTTAAATAGTGCAGTATGTACGGTTGTTGTAGAAAAATAACACTTCGTGAAATTATACGAAGGTGGTAACAATTAAGTTCTAGAATCATTGTGTACAATGGTTTGTAAAACCAAAACGGTAAAATCGGGGACTTAAAATATAAAGATATATTATAATAGTTATCAATTAATTATATGAAATAATTAGCGTATATGAAATAATCAGCGTATAAGCTTAAACTGATACACAATCAATCGTGTAGGATGCAAAAATCTTAGTATAAGATTTTTAGGATTTATTTAGATTTCATTACAATATCCACTCATTTTTAGGCAGTTCACCTACGAACTGTATTTTAGTTAAATACATCGTTGTACAAGTATTAATAACTTCCATTTAAATTTGTTACCAATAATACTGTTTAGCTAAAACTAATTTACTTATAATCGTAGTATTTTACTTTTATAATCTATGTACATTATATATAATTTATATAAGCAGTTTATAAAAATAATAATACTTTATTAAGTTTAATTTAATGTCCCCAATGTTTCCGCAAGTTAATAAATAACACTTTGTTTACAAGTTTCACAAAATGACGGTTCTAGTTCATTTAGTTTAGGATTCACTCAAGTTTTAATATATTAAATGAAATAAGGGTTTGCATAAGTTTCGGTTATTTGCAAAACAAGTCCCTCTATATTTTATTAAATGTATAACTTTTCGAATCTTGACAGTTTTAGTCCTTAGGGCTTCTAATATTTTCGGGATACGGTGAAAATAGTCCCTCTAGTTAAAATTAGGTTTTATATCTTTCATTTAGTGGCGAGAATAATTCTCTAGGGCTGCTAAATGTTTCGGCTAATTACACAATTAGTCCCAAGAGTTATAAAATGGCAATTTATCTTTCAAAAATTTACAAAGATGGTCCTTAAGGTTTAATAAGTCGCGATGGAATTTTAATCCCTAGACTTTCAAATATTTACAATATTAGTCCTTGTAATTACTGTTTTATCAAGACAAGTTTCATTGTCACGGTTTTAATCCATGAGTTTAAATAAATTGACATTTTTAGTTCAAAAGTTTTTATAAGTTATATTTCTGGTATAAAAACTTTATTTAAGTATAACATCACTAAGTGGGCTTATTAAATGTGCCAAAAGAGCTAATGGGCCTAAAAATATTTTAAGTCCATTAATATTTCAAGATTTGCTAAGTGGGCTCACAAGGCACTAAATGGGCCTAATGTGCTTAGTTAATGATTCGGCTATATAATATTGGGCCTATTCAACTTTTGGGCTATTGTTGCATGGGCTTAACTAGTCCATTAATAATACTTAACCATTTATCTAAGTGTGAAATTTATGAAACCTTACAAGCTTATTACTTGTTTATAAGGATTAAGTCTATATCTCTAAATAGAGAGTAAAAACCTACGGTATGTTTTATTTCCGTGTGTTTCAAATAAGATCCGAGTTAGTTACAAGTTTGCATGTTAGTCATAAGCTTTAAGATGATCTTATAACCCACGACTAATATCATTTATAGTATTTCAAAATAAATTCCAATCTTGTTTTATATTTACATTAAATTTACAAGGTCCCAAAAATTAAGATCTAGGTTTATTACAAGTTCACAAGTTTATTACAAGTTCAAAAACGAATCAGATAGCCCAAGCTATATTTGTTTTCCATGTGTTTTCATTATGAAATATATGTTTATTACTTGGTTAAAAGTAAATTTTAAAATCTATACATAAGATCTAGGTTTATCATAAGTTTGCATGTTCATCGGAAGTCCATCAATAAAGTTTATTGTAACACCCCCAAATTTACACAATTTAATACAGCCGAAGACTCGTGGGTGTTATGGGATAGCACATTACTCACATCATATACAACGCTTAAAAATCGCGTCATTTAATAATAAAGCATTTCCATTCATAAATATCAAGTTTACATAGGTCCCATGTCATAGTCATTTCATACAATTTTACAAAAGATTTGAATGGAAATTGTTATTTCAGTGCGGGCCATGAATTCTTGTTGTCTTCCCGAGAATTACCTTCAAGTACCTGAGACAAAACATATTAAAAGAAAAGGTCAGCGATAACGCCGAGTGAATTCATAGAGTTTAATAAAACCATTAATATATCATCGGTATATAATTATTACCGAAAATAATTTTGTACAAATCTTTGTAATAGGCCATAAAATAGACAAAGTCATTTTATACAAATCCTTATCAAAAATTATAATATAGGCATTTGCCTTTAAAAGCATTATACGAACCATTGTCATAAAAACATCATACAATACGTTTTATAACGTTGTATAGAGTTAAATAAAAACCGTTATATGAATATGGTTATGTAAAACCAAAACACGAACATAATATCAATAATAAGACCCCGTATTGCTAGTCAGGCAATATATCGTAATTCAGTGCGTATAGCAGTATTTCGCTATTTGGATTATTATAAGCCGCATGACATTGTTACCTTACTACAACAAACAACGGGTAGCTAGCCTGAAACTCAATTTGCCCATCTAAATTAGCGTGTCGTCACAATAATCACGCTTGTGTAAATCTTCTCATACATAAATTCGCTTACCAATCAATGTGGCACGACGAGGATCAACCGTCAATGCGCGAACTGGGGTGATCATCCCTAAATAGTACTATTATATGCATAAGCGTCTACCAAATCCCAGTAGTTCACAATTCATGCTAATGGCACTTTTAGTGACATAACCTAACTTTAATAATCCATTTCATTTCATCTATCGGGTCATATAATCATACATCGGGTCATACAATCATTCGGGTCCAAATCAATAAACAAACAATCGGGACAAATGGTGTCCTATTTTAGTAAAACTAACATGTTATCTCCCTCGTGGGTTTATAAATTATTTCATAAAAACATTTAAAAGAGTGCGAGGCTATGAACTCACGTGGATGTGGGAAAGCGGGTTATCGGCAATTCAGATGTACGGTACGTGCTTCAATCACGGAAACCTAGACAAATGATACTTGTCTTAGACTCTTGTCCAATGAATTTATAAAAATAACAATTATGTATACATATGGTGATTTTATATATATGATGATGATCAAGTGGGTTTATACATTCTCATTTACTCATTTTAGTGTTATGTGTTGATAACTTTTATACTAGTTTACTAGTTTTACCTATTTTGCATGTTTTAGGTCCAATAAGCCTATTATAAGTTCATATATCAGTATGTGAGTTTATAAAAGTTTACATTAGACGGGTCCGACCGTCTAAGTTTTATTTGACAAAAACGTTAATCTTTCGGTTTTAGCCGAAAAGACGTAAAACTTAGTATATAGTTTTATAACTTGGAAAAACATTTATACTTGTAACTTATATAACATGTACTATTTTAATATCAATATATATATACCTCTTTATTTATAATTATTATCAACTAGTGGGTTTTATATATTTATATTTTATAAATACAAAATTTTGAGTGCTTATATTATATACTATTTATTTTATCAAATCTGTCCTAAATTTTAAATCCACTAAATGTCCATATCTAGAGTTCTTTATGGAGATAGGACCTCAAATTTTTATCACAGAAACTACATGAAATGTGCTTCATTTTATTCCTTTATAGCTACTGATGAATCAACTTCTAAATATTTTAATAATTCGTCCAAAACAGTATAGGCAGATTTGCACTCTAAACTTGTTTTGATCACATCTCACTCATTTTTATGATTCCATTGCATGGCCAACTCTCACATGTGTATAACACCTAATACTTACTTTATATTGATTCCAATTTACCATTTTATCAGTTTATCATTTGGTTACTTACTGTTTTTATACAGCCATCTTATTAAGCAAAATTTAAGCATTTTTACATGTGGTTTTTCCATCTTTTTACCCATGTTTATCAAATCTATCAACACCAAATATCCACATAATATTTTTAATCATCATATACATATACATAAATAAAGAAAATACAAGATTACATAATCAAAATAACAAGAGGATAGGAAGAACAATCTCTATACCACCATTAGTGATGAAAAGATGAGTCTTTGATGGACAAGGCTTGGATTTTGATGGCAAAACTTGTGATAAACCAATATCATCTTCAAGTCTACCAACTTTATAAACTTCTCATGGAAAATTAGCCCTATGACACCAAAAAATCTTCTCCTTGGATGTTAGAATCACCTCCAATCTTCAAAGCTTCAAAGTAGCATCATCATGTGTATGAGTAACACATGATTTTATGGCTAACATAGATCAAATGAGGGTTGTTTTTGATGATGGTTGGACGAATTTTAGAGAGAGAGGAGAGGAGTGTGTGAGTTTTGCATGTGTAGAATGAGTTGCTAGTTTGAGTTCGGTTGTTTTGTAAGTAAAAATGGTTTTGGTGTAAGGCTAAGGACAAGTGTCCTTAGCTTAAAGATTAAGTTGACACCTTTGTGGTATTGTGTAGCTTAAGCTTGCCGTCCAAGAGTGGGGGTGGGGAAAGTTTATTCTTGTCTCATCCCCATTTAATTACGGGTACTCCTCGATTTTAGTTTCCTCGATTTGCGTGCCCTCGGGTCGTTTTACGAAAAACGTTTTTATAAATTATGAATCAACGACACACAACGAATCTAATAAAAATTGTTTCATCAAAAACGGAGTTCAAAAACATAAATACGTAATCCTAAGGTTTCTGGTTTAGTCGTAAAGGATGTTAAATTATAATCGTAAGTCCTAATCTCTTCTCGTAAATTTGTGAGTTTATGAACCAACACAAATTTAAAATTCCAAAATAATATTCACGGATAAATTTATTTCCTGAAATGTCGGACTGTCACCAAAACGGTGTATGTAAACGTAAGCACGTAACGTAGAATCCTCCGGTTTAGACGTAGTCGATGCTACTTCAAGACGTAAATCCAAATTTCTTCCCAAAAATAAGTGAGTTCATAATATAACATTAAAATAATGTTTTTAAATAATATTTGAGAATAAAATATAAACCATAAATTGACGGATTGTCACAGCATTTACCCCTAAACAGGATCTTTGTCCTCAAAGATCATCTTATCTTACTACTCGCTTCTTATAGAGTTAAAGCCATGTGGGTATTTCCTCCACATTCGGTCTTTTCTCACAAGTGTAGTTCATTACAATATGCGAGTTTCATCAAACATAACTACAGGAATAAGATCAGGCTTAATATTGACTTACTTTCTCTATCCATGATGTTCAGGGGTTTTGATGAATGTAACTTTTCGGCGATCTAAACTTTATCAAGAAGTGATCAGATTCTTACTTGATAGACATTTATCAAGTTCGATATACGAAACATAATTCACGCACCTCTTGAAGTCCTAGGGTAGATCCAGCTTATATGCCTTTTAAACCAATCTTTTACATCATCTCAATGGTCCCATACAAAGGGGACTTATATCCCATGATCTTTCAGATCATCAATTCATTTTTACATGGTTAAAATTTTGGCATAACTTCGCTACCCATCTGGCATTTCAAGATCTACATTTCATATTCACATAACCTCCTGCCCACTACCGACAATCAATAATCAGATCCTAATTTCAAAAATCATTTCAGGTCTCGCGGGTCGAGTATTTTGTAAGGTTAGGTTCGCCATCATAGGAAACCTTAAACCTAAAAGACATGTCCAACTCACAATGGGTGTATGTCGGGTGTCTTCATCCCAACTCCTGCTTACAGATGCTCTAATATATATCCTCACAAGATTCGATCTCGATCCTAATACGATAGTTTTCAATGATAATCTCTCCAAAGGAAAAATATTATACGGTTCATTACCAAAGGTCAATCATTCAAACATAAAACAAGACTTCTAGTATTTTGTATCGTTAATTTACCTCGTCCATTCGATTGGGGTGGTACACAGTACTCTCATCAAGATTCGTTCTCAATGACTTCTGAGCAAATCTCTAGAAATTCGATGCGAAGCGAGGATCTTGATTGAGATGATCGATACAGGCACACCATGTTTACACAACTCCTTTAAATACAAAAGGGTCAATTTCGTCATCAAGAATCTATCATTAACAGGAATGATATTAGCAGATTTGGTCAGTCTGTCGACGATTACCCAAATCGAATCAAATTCAGATGATGACCTTTGCAATAGTTAGACGTTTACTAATGTATGAGGCGATGTCTGCCTTCATAATTTGCCATTAGTACAACTTCTTCAAATAAAATACATTAAATCATAAATGTCATGAATAAAATACTTATACTTACAAGATTCCAACATAACTATATCTCACAATCCTCCATATTTAGACAATCACAAGTGGCCTTTTAATCATTTAGCGCCATCGGCTTCTCAATTCTAAGGGTTCACATTAGCCGCGAACCCCCTTTTATTATTTATATTATCCTTCTTACAGGCATCAGTTATTTCCAAATTGTTCGGGCAAATTACTTTGCACCGTCATTATTAAGGAACACAATCATAATTGATTCTTTATCCTTTATATATTATGTGTCAGTATCTACATTCATCTTCCCTGATGAAATAATTATCATGTTCGTATTTATTAAAAAATTATTTCTTCACATTTTCTGAGTTTTAGTTTCTTCACAACTATCATTTTTATCCGTTTTACTCAATCCCACGTCTAAAGCGTCGATAACTATTGCTAGTAATTAAATAATAGATATTTAATTTTATGAAACGTAAACGTAAAAAGTTTTAAATTTCTCGGTTCGTCCAATTATAGGAAAATGTTCAAAAGAATAAATTTGAATTTAATCAACATGATTTTTTTTTGATTTACTAAAAATAATTAGTGAGGTTCGTAAATGTTCGAAAAATCTTTGTTTATACTTTGGTCAAAATTTTCTTATTTGACAAGCAAAAATTGTCGTTTTAAATTTCTAGTCATGGTTTCCTCAATCCCTCTTAGGTTGTCTTGAGGCATACACAAACATTTACCCCAAAACAGGAGTTTAGTTAAATGTTCTGGGTATAAGGGAATGATCCCTTAAAAGTTCTTTTTGATAAAACATTTGTCAAAACACATTTGCACTTTCTTTTTTTGGTAAAACCCAAAGTCTCAAATGGCTCAAATTTTTAAAGAGTCAATATAGATTCCATTATTTATTAATCACACGGTCAAGTAATGTAAAGGATTTAGTCTTTAATCACATGTTAATTATTTAAGGTACAGGTTTTCACTACGCGGCCAATTCAAGGCAATCTATAAATAATTATTAACTCCTTCCTATTCTTACAAACAAACAGATGGTCCTTAATGATCACAAGCATGGATTTATCAAATTACAGTCTACGCACATGATTCATCAAATTTATGGATGCTACATGTGCATTGGTCAAACCAAATGACATAACATGAAACTCATAATGTTCATTACAAGTTCTGGATGTATTGATTGGGATAGATAATCTTCTTCGCGGACGCGAAGTTGATGATAACCATGCCGTGGATCAAATCTTTGAATATACGCTAGAACCTGGTAAATGATCGAACAAATCTATCATCTTGGGTAGTGGATATAGATATTTTTTTTCGTCAATTTACCTAGTTCAAGGTAATCAATAAATATAAGGAATAATAATACCATAGCTCTTCATGATGACGAGCTCGGTAGAATAAAAGCCTTTTTCCGAAAACTCTCTTAGTTGTACGATAATTCCTTTAATTCAGATGGTGTTGACGTACAGTGCACACGCCACGGGTGCAGCACCGGGAATATAAACAATACCGATTTCAACTTGCCTTAATGGCGAAAGTCTAGGTAATTCACCAGCAAATACCTCCTAAAGTTTCAAATTGCAGGAACATCTTTTAATAAATTCATATTAGGTTCTTTCTAGATTACAAAATCTATGACTAATTCACAACTATTCACGGTATAATTTCAAGTCTAATGCAGGATATGGTCGTCCATCAAGAATTATTTAGATCACTTTTGATAATCAACATCTTATCATTTAGGGGAATTGTACTCGAGTTCCCATCAATTAAGACAATGTCGTCATGTCAGAATCAATCATTCCATTCTACTGGCACTATCAAATTTCCAGTTTCATTACTGTTGATCTAACACCCCACCAAATGCTATGCGCAGCGGAACTACAACATTTGGGTGCTAGGCAGTTATCATCGCACACAAGATATATCGAACGACTCCAAAGAGACGTCAAATTTAAACTTAAATTAAAAATTGATAAAAGGTACATGTCTACGGTTTTTCCAACCCCAATTGATACAACAGAGTTTAGCGTTTACGGTCCCCATGAATCTCAACCCAAAAGTTACAGTTTTCACAACAACATGACATTAAGATTTAAAAATGTTTAAGTATTTATGGGTTTCGGTACAAGAAATGACACTAATTCTAGTGTCGATAAAGTCTGGGTTACCGTCTCCTCGAATGATCGAGGTTTTCTTTCCTCATGGCAGATGAACCACCTTTATTTTCTGTGACACCCCAAAGGGGTCAAATAAAACGGAAGTGGGTACCCCCAAAAAGGGTTCGATTACAGAGGATATGTACACCCCCAAAGGGTTCAAAATGCAGCGGAAAAGAACGCCCCCAAAAGGGTCGAATGCAGTGGAAAAGAACACCACAAAAAGGGTCGAATGCAGCAGAAAAGAACACCCCCAAAAGGGTCGAGCGCAGCGGAAGAATGGATAAAAATAAGTCGAAAATCAATAGCACAATGCTACGATCCAAAAGAGATGAATACTAATCTTCCTTAGGTTTCTAGATGATGATGTAAAAATGATAAGATATTACTGGAGGCAATCGCGAGTCAAAAAGGGATATGTTCCATAAATGGATAAATAAAATATATCAATAATGAGTCATGTCAAATATACTTAAGCCCATGTGATTGTAAATTTTTATTTACATCGATAAGCGTCCTCATACATGTAAGGTAAAATTTATAACTCCATTCGGTGACCTATGATTTCTTTATTCAAACGAACAAGCGTCCTCACTCGTTTCAATAAGGATTTCATAGCCCACGTTACTTAAATATTCCAGGCAAGGCTTATTATTTGGGACAAATATAACGTCTAAGATAATAGATATTATTAAGATACTTTACAGCCCGTTTATTTATAACCTTCGTCTTCAGACATCCCATAACATCTTGATACGAAATTCTAAATAAACTTGTGGTCCGATGGCTTATGATTTCACCTTTAGACGTCCCATAACGTCTTGAGACTAAATCATAATTAACTTAGGATCAAGAGACTCAGGTCCCATATGTAAAATAAAGGATCATAAGTACCTTGATTTTGGGTTCCACCACATCATTTAAAGATGCAAACTTATCCAAATAATACCACATGAAATTATTAAAAGTAAACGTGTATAAGTCGTTAATAAGTTGTGTTCCGTAGACATACGTACAAAATCATAAGCGAAAAAAATAAATGTTGAAGCGCGATAACGTGCGCAAGAACATGTATCAAACAAGGAGCTCATATATATAATATAATGATATATTACAATCATAAGTATAGGCATTGTATCATATAGTTCCTTCTAGTAAGGTATGTATATATATATATATATATATATATATATATATATATATATATATATATATATATATATATATATATATATATATATATATATATATATATATATGTACACGTAACAGCAAGTTCAAACATTTAATAAATTTTAGTAAATGAGATAAAGCTCCCTAGTCTGTTTTTAAATAGTGCAGTATGTACGGTTGTTGTAGAAAAATAACACTTCGTGAAATTATACGAAGGTGGTAACAATTAAGTTCTAGAATCATTGTGTACAATGGTTTGTAAAACCAAAACGGTAAAATCGGGGACTTAAAATATAAAGATATATTATAATAGTTATCAATTAATTATATGAAATAATTAGCGTATATGAAATAATCAGCGTATAAGCTTAAACTGATACACAATCAATCGTGTAGGATGCAAAAATCTTAGTATAAGATCTTTAGGATTTATTTAGATTTCATTACAATATCCACTCATTTTTAGGCAGTTCACCTACGAACTGTATTTTAGTTAAATACATCGTTGTACAAGTATTAATAACTTCCATTTAAATTTGTTACCAATAATACTGTTTAGCTAAAACTAATTTACTTATAATCGTAGTATTTTACTTTTATAATCTATGTACATTATATATAATTTATATAAGCAGTTTATAAAAATAATAATACTTTATTAAGTTTAATTTAATGTCCCCAATGTTTCCGCAAGTTAATAAATAACACTTTGTTTACAAGTTTCACAAAATGACGGTTCTAGTTCATTTAGTTTAGGATTCACTCAAGTTTTAATATATTAAATGAAATAAGGGTTTGCATAAGTTTCGGTTATTTGCAAAACAAGTCCCTCTATATTTTATTAAATGTATAACTTTTCGAATCTTGACAGTTTTAGTCCTTAGGGCTTCTAATATTTTCGGGATACGGTGAAAATAGTCCCTCTAGTTAAAATTAGGTTTTATATCTTTCATTTAGTGGCGAGAATAATTCTCTAGGGCTGCTAAATGTTTCGGCTAATTACACAATTAGTCCTAAGAGTTATAAAATGGCAATTTATCTTTCAAAAATTTACAAAGATGGTCCTTAAGGTTTAATAAGTCGCGATGGCATTTTAATCCCTAGACTTTCAAATATTTACAATATTAGTCCTTGTAATTACTGTTTTATCAAGACAAGTTTCATTGTCACGGTTTTAATCCATGAGTTTAAATAAATTGACATTTTTAGTTTAAAAGTTTTTATAAGTTATATTTCTGGTATAAAAACTTTATTTAAGTATAACATCACTAAGTGGGCTTATTAAATGTGCCAAAAGAGCTAATGGGCCTAAAAATATTTTAAGTCCATTAATATTTCAAGATTTACTAAGTGGGCTCACAAGGCACTAAATGGGCCTAATGTGCTTAGTTAATGATTCGGCTATATAATATTGGGCCTATTCAACTTTTGGGCTATTGTTGCATGGGCTTAACTAGTCCATTAATAATACTTAACCATTTATCTAAGTGTGAAATTTATGAAACCTTACAAGCTTATTACTTGTTTATAAGGATTAAGTCTATATCTCTAAATAGAGAGTAAAAACCTACGGTATGTTTTATTTTCGTGTGTTTCAAATAAGATCCGAGTTAGTTACAAGTTTGCATGTTAGTCATAAGCTTTAAGATGATCTTATAACCCACGACTAATATCATTTATAGTATTTCAAAATAAATTCCAATCTTGTTTTATATTTACATTAAATTTACAAGGTCCCAAAAATTAAGATCTAGGTTTATTACAAGTTCATAAGTTTATTACAAGTTCAAAAACGAATCAGATAGCCCAAGCTATATTTGTTTTCCATGTGTTTTCATTATGAAATATATGTTTATTACTTGGTTAAAAGTAAATTTTAAAATCTATACATAAGATCTAGGTTTATCATAAGTTTGCATGTTCATCGGAAGTCCATCAATAAAGTTTATTGTAACACCCCCAAATTTACACAATTTAATACAGCCGAAGACTCGTGGGTGTTATGGGATAGCACATTACTCACATCATATACAACGCTTAAAAATCGCGTCATTTAATAATAAAGCATTTCCATTCATAAATATCAAGTTTACATAGGTCCCATGTCATAGTCATTTCATACAATTTTACAAAAGATTTGAATGGAAATTGTTATTTCAGTGCGGGCCATCTTGTTGTCTTCCCGAGAATTACCTTCAAGTACCTGAGACAAAACATATTAAAAGAAAAGGTCAGCGATAACGCCGAGTGAATTCATAGAGTTTAATAAAACCATTAATATATCATCGGTATATAATTATTACCGAAAATAATTTTGTACAAATCTTTGTAATAGGCCATAAAATAGACAAAGTCATTTTATACAAATCCTTATCAAAAATTATAATATAGGCATTTGCCTTTAAAAGCATTATACGAACCATTGTCATAAAAACATCATACAATACGTTTTATAACGTTGTATAGAGTTAAATAAAAACCGTTATATGAATATGGTTATGTAAAACCAAAACACGAACATAATATCAATAATAAGACCCCGTATTGCTAGTCAGGCAATATATCGTAATTCAGTGCGTATAGTAGTATTTCGTTATTTGGATTATTATAAGCCGCATGACATTGTTACCTTACTACAACAAACAACGGGTAGCTAGCCTGAAACTCAATTTGCCCATCTAAATTAGCGTGTCGTCACAATAATCACGCTTGTGTAAATCTTCTCATACATAAATTCGCTTACCAATCAATGTGGCACGACGAGGATCAACCGTCAATGCGCGAACTGGGGTGATCATCCCTAAATAGTACTATTATATGCATAAGCGTCTACCAAATCCCAGTAGTTCACAATTCATGCTAATGGCACTCTTAGTGACATAACCTAACTTTAATAATCCATTTCATTTCATCTATCGGGTCATATAATCATACATCGGGTCATACAATCATTCGGGTCCAAATCAATAAACAAACAATCGGGACAAATGGTGTCCTATTTTAGTAAAACTAACATGTTATCTCCCTCGTGGGTTTATAAATTATTTCATAAAAACATTTAAAAGAGTGCGAGGCTATGAACTCACGTGGATGTGGGAAAGCGGGTTATCGGCAATTCAGATGTACGGTACGTGCTTCAATCACGGAAACCTAGACAAATGATACTTGTCTTAGACTCTTGTCCAATGAATTTATAAAAATAACAATTATGTATACATATGGTGATTTTATATATATGATGATGATCAAGTGGGTTTATACATTCTCATTTACTCATTTTAGTGTTATGTGTTGATAACTTTTATACTAGTTTACTAGTTTTACCTATTTTGCATGTTTTAGGTACAATAAGCCTATTATAAGTCTATTAACTTATATTAATCCATTTTATACTTTTATTATCAGTATTATACTTTACATGTTGGGCCCAAGTGGGTTAAGCCCAATAAGTAAATTTATAAGTGTTTAGCCCATTTCGTTGGATTAATAGTCCAATAATGCTAACTTAGCCCGTTAATGTCCGTATGTTATAATGTTCGGGTTTTATCGGTTTTTACTTGTTATATAAGTTCATATATCAGTATGTGAGTTTATAAAAGTTTACATTAGACGGGTCCGACCGTCTAAGTTTTATTTGACAAAAACGTTAATCTTTCGGTTTTAGCCGAAAAGACGTAAAACTTAGTATATAGTTTTATAACTTGGAAAAACATTTATACTTGTAACTTATATAACATGTACTATTTTAATATCAATATATATATACCTCTTTATTTATAATTATTATCAACTAGTGGGTTTTATATATTTATATTTTATAAATACAAAATTTTGAGTGCTTATATTATATACTATTTATTTTATCAAATCTGTCCTAAATTTTAAATCCACTAAATGTCCATATCTAGAGTTCTTTATGGAGATAGGACCTCAAATTTTTATTACAGAAACTACATGAAATGTGCTTCATTTTATTCCTTTATAGCTACTGATGAATCAACTTCTAAATATTTTAATAATTCGTCCAAAACAGTATAGGCAGATTTGCACTCTAAACTTGTTTTGATCACATCTCACTCATTTTTATGATTCCATTGCATGGCCAACTCTCACATGTGTATAACACCTAATACTTACTTTATATTGATTCCAATTTACCATTTTATCAGTTTATCATTTGGTTACTTACTGTTTTTATACAGCCATCTTATTAAGCAAAATTTAAGCATTTTTACATGTGGTTTTTCCATCTTTTTACCCATGTTTATCAAATCTATCAACACCAAATATCCACATAATATTTTTAATCATCATATACATATACATAAATAAAGAAAATACAAGATTACATAATCAAAATAACAAGAGGATAGGAAGAACAATCTCTATACCACCATTAGTGATGAAAAGATGAGTCTTTGATGGACAAGGCTCGGATTTTGATGGCAAAACTTGTGATAAACCAATATCATCTTCAAGTCTACCAACTTTATAAACTTCTCATGGAAAATTAGCCCTATGACACCAAAAAATCTTCTCCTTGGATGTTAGAATCACCTCCAATCTTCAAAGCTTCAAAGTAGCATCATCATGTGTATGAGTAACACATGATTTTATGGATAACATAGATCAAATGAGGGTTGTTTTTGATGATGGTTGGACGAATTTTAGAGAGAGAGGAGAGGAGTGTGTGAGTTTTACATGTGTAGAATGAGTTGCTAGTTTGAGTTCGGTTGTTTTGTAAGTAAAAATGGTTTTGGTGTAAGGCTAAGGACAAGTGTCCTTAGCTTAAAGATTAAGTTGACACCTTTGTGGTATTGTGTAGCTTAAGCTTGCCGTCCAAGAGTGGGGGTGGGGAAAGTTTATTCTTGTCTCATCCCCATTTAATTACGGGTACTCCTCGATTTTAGTTTCCTCGATTTGCGTGCCCTCGGGTCGTTTTACGAAAAACGTTTTTATAAATTATGAATCAACGACACACAACGAATCTAATAAAAATTGTTTCATCAAAAACGGAGTTCAAAAACATAAATACGTAATCCTAAGGTTTCTGGTTTAGTCGTAAAGGATGTTAAATTATAATCGTAAGTCCTAATCTCTTCTCGTAAATTTGTGAGTTTATGAACCAACACAAATTTAAAATTCCAAAATAATATTCACGGATAAATTTATTTCCTGAAATGTCGGACTGTCACCAAAACGGTGTATGTAAACGTAAGCACGTAACGTAGAATCCTCCGGTTTAGACGTAGTCGATGCTACTTCAAGACGTAAATCCAAATTTCTTCCCAAAAATAAGTGAGTTCATAATATAACATTAAAATAATGTTTTTAAATAATATTTGAGAATAAAATATAAACCATAAATTGACGGATTGTCACAGCATTTACCCCTAAACAGGATCTTTGTCCTCAAAGATCATCTTATCTTACTACTCGCTTCTTATAGAGTTAAAGCCATGTGGGTATTTCCTCCACATTCGGTCTTTTCTCACAAGTGTAGTTCATTACAATATGCGAGTTTCATCAAACATAACTACAGGAATAAGATCAGGCTTAATATTGACTTACTTTCTCTATCCATGATGTTCAGGGGTTTTGATGAATGTAACTTTTCGGCGATCTAAACTTTATCAAGAAGTGATCAGATTCTTACTTGATAGACATTTATCAAGTTCGATATACGAAACATAATTCACGCACCTCTTGAAGTCCTAGGGTAGATCCAGCTTATATGCCTTTTAAACCAATCTTTTACATCATCTCAATGGTCCCATACAAAGGGGACTTATATCCCATGATCTTTCAGATCATCAATTCATTTTTCCATGGTTAAAATTTTGGCATAACTTCGCTACCCATCTGGCATTTCAAGATCTACATTTCATATTCACATAACCTCCTGCCCACTACCGACAATCAATAATCAGATCCTAATTTCAAAAATCATTTCAGGTCTCGCGGGTCGAGTATTTTGTAAGGTTAGGTTCGCCATCATAGGAAACCTTAAACCTAAAAGACATGTCCAACTCACAATGGGTGTATGTCGGGTGTCTTCATCCCAACTCCTGCTTACAGATGCTCTAATATATATCCTCACAAGATTCGATCTCGATCCTAATACGATAGTTTTCAATGATAATCTCTCCAAAGGAAAAATATTATACGGTTCATTACCAAAGGTCAATCATTCAAACATAAAACAAGACTTCTAGTATTTTGTATCGTTAATTTACCTCGTCCATTCGATTGGGGTGGTACACAGTACTCTCATCAAGATTCGTTCTCAATGACTTCTGAGCAAATCTCTAGAAATTCGATGCGAAGCGAGGATCTTGATTGAGATGATCGATACAGGCACACCATGTTTACACAACTCCTTTAAATACAAAAGGGTCAATTTCGTCATCAAGAATCTATCATTAACAGGAATGATATTAGCAGATTTGGTCAGTCTGTCGACGATTACCCAAATCAAATCAAATTCAGATGATGACCTTTGCAATAGTTAGACGTTTACTAATGTATGAGGTGATGTCTGCCTTCATAATTTGCCATTAGTACAACTTCTTCAAATAAAATACATTAAATCATAAATGTCATGAATAAAATACTTATACTTACAAGATTCCAACATAACTATATCTCACAATCCTCCATATTTAGACAATCACAAGTGGCCTTTTAATCATTTAGCGCCATCGGCTTCTCAATTCTAAGGGTTCACATTAGCCGCGAACCCCCTTTTATTATTTATATTATCCTTCTTACAGGCATCAGTTATTTCTAAATTGTTCGGGCAAATTACTTTGCACCGTCATTATTAAGGAACACAATCATAATTGATTCTTTATCCTTTATATATTATGTTTCAGTATCTACATTCATCTTCCCTGATGAAATAATTATCATGTTCGTATTTATTAAAAAATTATTTCTTCACATTTTCTGAGTTTTAGTTTCTTCACAACTATCATTTTTATCCGTTTTACTCAATCCCACGTCTAAAGCGTCGATAACTATTGCTAGTAATTAAATAATAGATATTTAATTTTATGAAACGTAAACGTAAAAAGTTTTAAATTTCTCGGTTCGTCCAATTATAGGAAAATGTTCAAAAGAATAAATTTGAATTTAATTAACATGATTTTTTTTTATTTACTAAAAATAATTAGTGAGGTTCGTAAATGTTCGAAAAATCTTTGTTTATACTTTGGTCAAAATTTTCTTATTTGACAAGCAAAAATTGTCGTTTTAAATTTCTAGTCATGGTTTCCTCAATCCCTCTTAGGTTGTCTTGAGGCATACACAAACATTTACCCCAAAACAGGAGTTTAGTTAAATGTTCTGGGTATAAGGGAATGATCCCTTAAAAGTTCTTTTTGATAAAACATTTGTCAAAACACATTTGCACTTTCTTTTTTTGGTAAAACCCAAAGTCTCAAATGGCTCAAATTTTTAAAGAGTCAATATAGATTCCATTATTTATTAATCACACGGTCAAGTAATGTAAAGGATTTAGTCTTTAATCACATGTTAATTATTTAAGGTACAGGTTTTCACTACGCGGCCAATTCAAGGCAATCTATAAATAATTATTAACTCCTTCCTATTCTTACAAACAAACAGATGGTCCTTAATGATCACAAGCATGGATTTATCAAATTACAGTCTACGCACATGATTCATCAAATTTATGGATGCTACATGTGCATTGGTCAAACCAAATGACATAACATGAAACTCATAATGTTCATTACAAGTTCTGGATGTATTGATTGGGATAGATAATCTTCTTCGCGGACGCGAAGTTGATGATAACCATGTCGTGGATCAAATCTTTGAATATACGCTAGAACCTGGTAAATGATCGAACAAATCTATCATCTTGGGTAGTGGATATAGATATTTTTTTTTCGTCAATTTACCTAGTTCAAGGTAATCAATAAATATAAGGAATAATAATACCATAGCTCTTCATGATGACGAGCTCGGTAGAATAAAAGCCTTTTTCCGAAAACTCTCTTAGTTGTACGATAATTCCTTTAATTCAGATGGTGTTGACGTACAGTGCACACGCCACGGGTGCAGCACCGGGAATATAAACAATACCGATTTCAACTTGCCTTAATGGCGAAAGTCTAGGTAATTCACCAGCAAATACCTCCTAAAGTTTCAAATTGCAGGAACATCTTTTAATAAATTCATATTAGGTTCTTTCTAGATTACAAAATCTATGACTAATTCACAACTATTCACGGTATAATTTCAAGTCTAATGCAGGATATGGTCGTCCATCAAGAATTATTTAGATCACTTTTGATAATCAACATCTTATCATTTAGGGGAATTGTACTCGAGTTCCCATCAATTAAGACAATGTCGTCATGTCAGAATCAATCATTCCATTCTACTGGCACTATCAAATTTCCAGTTTCATTACTGTTGATCTAACACCCCACCAAATGCTATGCGCAACGGAACTACAACATTTGGGTGCTAGGCAGTTATCATCGCACACAAGATATATCGAACGACTCCAAAGAGACGTCAAATTTAAACTTAAATTAAAAATTGATAAAAGGTACATGTCTACGGTTTTTCCAACCCCAATTGATACAACAGAGTTTAGCGTTTACGGTCCCCATGAATCTCAACCCAAAAGTTACAGTTTTCACAACAACATGACATTAAGATTTAAAAATGTTTAAGTAGTAACGGGAGGAAAAACAAGCAGACTCCAAGCCATACACACAACATCCATCCCATGCACGCTCCATGCTACACTTCAGCGGTTACCTGAAACACATGCTATATTTGGTCAACGAAAACGTTGAGTGGAATTCATAGGTTTTACAATTCATTTTGAACATATGTGAAATAAAAACCATTCACGATCATTCATAGACTTGTCGATCAAACAATCTATATTCAAGATACTGGCAATTGTGTTTAAGCTCATGACACTAAACCGTTAACTCAATCACCCGCGTAATAATTACCGGCGTGATTCAGATGAAACCAAGGCCCCTAATAAGGCATCAGTTGCAATTATACCTTATCTCTTATCACAAATTATCCGTCCGCAGGGGGTATCAACGTACTAGCCCTCGTCTCGGATAGGGTAGTCAACCCCATAGTACTATCACTTTGTATAAGCGGCTATTTCTAATCCACGCTAGGACTAAACAATAGTTAATAGTTCATGAATTTAGGGACTTTTGCAACTAGGTACTCAACACAATTTCAAAGGCAACATTCGGGTCCAACAATCATTCATGACATATGTTCATTTTAAAAACTAGCATGCATTTCCCTCGCGGGTAAAACAGTTTGAAATAATAATAAGCGAGGCTATAAATTCACACCTTATATATCAAGTAGTCGATAGTTCGAGAGACGGTCACTGACGACGATACGGATGCCCGGGTAAATCAACACCTATCAAACCAAATAACGCGTAATGAGTAATCTCATTTTAAAACCTTATGGTACTGTATAAAATACATAAATACTAGTCACTTATGACAATTACAACTCACGCCAAAACAAAACAACAAGCGTTACTCATTTTACACCATTTGTCCTTATTATTAACGTTATCCACTTTTATTCGTTTTCGCCGATACTTACCAAAAGTACGGGCTGTTTTACCATACTTAACCATCTTTATAAAATTTGACAAAATTCTCAAAAATACTATAAGACCTGTAAAAAACACATATTTAATCCTAACAAAAAGTTTTACTTCTACGACCCGTTACTCAACGCTTTTCCAAAAACTACGTTTTTCGGACTGAAATTGTACTTTGACCAAGTCGGACTCGTTTGACCCGTTTAAAATACTCCATTGACCCATTTGACACCTAAGTCCTATAATAGACTCAAATGTGCAGGTTTGACACCAAAATTCAGTCCTTGACCATTTACCAAACTAGACTTATAGTCCCCGGGATTTGACCTAAAACCAAGCATAACTTCGGATTATGACGGTTTTCATCTCCCGGTACACGAATTTCAAAACGTCGTAACTTTTGACTCGTTAGGTGTCGTAAGCTCTACCTTATACCAAATCGAAGCTAAGAAAATGCTCTACAAATCTATCCTATCCACAAGACCTGTTTTCAAAATAATTTTTACGAAAATGCCTTAAACTTTCTGCCTAAAATCAACCATACCAAAATCACACTAACGCTCGTTTCCAAACCCATTTATCATCCCTAGACATCATCCTAAGCATCCCTAATCACAACCAAACAATGTTTTCAGTCCCTAACCCCTATTGATCATCAACCTCATAAACTAAAATCCTAAAAACAAACATGCAAGTATACGTATCCATCTAAAACATCTATAAACACAAGATTAAACACAAACCCATGCTCAAAACATCAATCACCATGGTCTCCCAAACACCCCCCTTAGCCGTGGGGTTTGGGTGACCAAAACACCACAACCAAATCAATTTTGGTGGGTTTGTTTAGTGATTATACCCCCATTACACATGAATTAAACATGCATTTATCCAATTAACATCAAAAACGATTTTGAAAAATTCCTTTGATTCTTGAAAAAAAAAATATGAATGCATGTTGGATTAGATTACATAGAAAGATTGGAAATGATTTAATTAGAGGTGGTCTAACCTTAGTTTTAATCAAAACCAAGTAGAAAAAAAATTAAGGGTGGTTTATGGTGGGTGAGGGTGGCCGTCGGCCTAAAGGAGAAGAGAGGGAGAGATGAAAAAAAATTTTACAAGTGTTTTTGTGATGTATGTGTTTTGTTTCCCCTTTTGTAAAAATTGGAAGGACCTCTTGTGCAATTTAAGCTTTCTTTTGGCCTCAAGTAAAAACGACACTAAAACTTTGCGGGATTGACTCACTAGTCATTTTAGAAAATTTTACGGGAGTCGGAATGTATCCCAAACACTCCAAAATACTTTTGGGATACTTTAAATGTACCCGGAAAGCAATAAAACTCACTCGAAATCGACTTAACACGAACCGTAAGTAAGATTCTCGAAAAATTACATTATCGATAAAACGTCAATAATTATAGAAATTTCGGCATCCATCGGGATCGTATTCGTCATCGTCCTTCTTAAATCGTCAATCGTCAAAATTATAACCTCGAACATCGATTTCAACCAAAATACTAAAATATATAGCAATTAAAAGTTATTAAAAATTTCAAAAATTAGCGTAATTTAGGGTAATGTTAGTGACCTCGATTCTAGGGTATCACATCCACCCCTCCTTAAAGAGAGCGACGTCCCGGCGCTCGCCTCTTCTTATACTCACATTTCGTGCCGCTGGAACAGATGAGGATACCTTTCCTTGAAAAAGTCCTCACGTTCCCAAGTGTATTCCGGTCCACGCCTAGAATTCCATCGAACCTTCACAATGGGAATTCTACTACGCTTCAGCCTCTTGACCTCTCGGTCCATAATTTCCACGGGTTCTTCCACAAAATGCATTTTGTCGTCTAGTTGAATCTCGTCCAAAGGAATCACCAGTTCCTTATCCGCCAAACTCTTCTTCAAGTTCGATACGTGAAACGTGTCGTGAATAGCACTAAGCTCGCTCGGCAACTCTAACTTGTACGCTACTGGTCCAATTCGTTTAACGATCTTAAATGGTCCAATATACCTCGGACTCAACTTTCCTTTCTTCCCAAAACGAATTACACCCTTCCACGGCGATACCTTGAGCATAACCATATCTCCGACTTCAAATTCCAACCGTTTCCTTCTGTTATCGGCATAACTCTTCTGTCGGCTTCTCGCAGCAAGTAGTCGGTTCTTGATTTGCACAATCTTCTCTGTCGTTTCTAAAACCATTTCGGGTCCAGTCAATTGACTTTCTCCTACTTCACTCCAACACACAGGCGATCTACACTTCCTTCCATACAATGCTTCGAACGGTGCTGCCTTGATACTCGCATGGTAACTATTATTATACGAAAACTCCACTAGAGGTAAGTGGCGTTCCCAACTTCCTCCAAAATCAATCACGCACGCTCGGAGCATATCCTCCATCGTCTGAATAGTTCGTTCACTCTGGCCGTCAGTCTCCGGGTGATAAGCCGTACTTAAATTCAATTCAGTGCCCATCGCACGTTGAAGCGATTTCCAAAATTCCGAAGTAAATCTACTATCGCGATCCGAAATGATCGATAACGGCACTCCATGTCGGCAGACGATCTCCTTCACGTACACACTGGCCAGCTTTTCCATACTGTCCGTCTTCTTCATAGGTAGGAAATGAGCAGATTTCGTCAACCTATCCACTATTACCCATATCATATCACATCCACTAGGAGTTCTAGGTAAACCCGTCACAAAATCCATAACGATTTTCTCCCATTTCCATTCTGGGATCTCTGGTTGTACCAACAACCCAGACGGTTTCTTATGTTCGGCTTTAACCTTCGCACAAGTCAAACACTTACTAACGTAACGAGCAATATCCGCCTTCATATTCGGCCACCAATAAACTTTCTTCAGGTCGTGATACATTTTGTCCGATCCAGGATGTATCGAATACTTCGACTTATGAGACTCGTTCATAACCAAATCTCGTACTCCAGGCTTTCCTTCCTCAGATGAACACAATGGTAACCAAATCCGATTCTCGAAATATCTCAATCCGTCTGACCTAATCACAAAAGAGGTTTCAACATTCTTCCCAAGTTCTCAGCTTCAACATTCCCTTTCATTAATCCCCTCTCTTGAGCCTTCAATAAAGTTTCGGTTAAATCAACGCTCTCAGTCATTACCAAAGCTCTGACTCTCAAAGGTTTCTCTCGATCCTTCCTACTAAGTGCATCCGCTACAACATTCGCCTTACCAGGATGGTAGCGAATTTCACAGTCATAATCACTCAGTAATTCTACCCATCGTCTCTGTCGCATGTTCAACTCCTTTTGATCTAAAATGTGTTGCAAACTCTTGTGGTCAGTGAATACAACACACTTCGTCCCATACAAATAATGTCTCCACAACTTCAACGCAAAAACTACAGCTCCTAATTCCAAATCGTGCGTCGTGTAGTTCTCCTCATTCTTCCTCAGTTGTCTTGACGCGTAAGCTATCACCTTTTCACGCTGCATCAACACCGCTCCATAACCTTTACGAGATGCGTCACAATACACTACAAAGTCTTCGGTTCCTTCAGGCAATGACAATATCAGTGCGGAACATAACTTGTCCTTGAGCGTTTTGAAAGCGAACTCTTCCTCATCTCCCTATTCATACACCCTATTCTTTTCGGTATGCTTTGTCAATGGCTTTGCTATCAACGAAAATCCTTCAATGAATCTCCGCTAATACCCAGCTCAACCAAGGAATTGTCAAACTTCAGTCGGCGTTGTCGGTGCCGACCATTTCCTGATTGCTTCGACCTTGGCAGGATCCACGCGAACTCCTTTGCTATCAATCACGTGACCAAGGAATTGCACGGATTCTAACCAAAACTCACACTTCGAGAACTTCACATACAGCTTCTCTCTCTTCAGCAGATCCAATATCTTTCTCAGGTGCTTCTCGTGCTCCTCCTTACTCTTAGAGTAAATAAGAATATCATCGATAAAAACAATAACAAACTTATCAAGATACGGCTTGCATACGCGATTCATAAGGTCCATGAATACAGCAGGCGCGTTCGTCAACCCAAACGGCATCACTCGAAATTCAAAGTGTCCATACCGCGTACGAAAGGCAGTTACAGGAATATCCTCCTCTCTTACACGTAGTTGATGATACCCTGATCTTAAATTGATCTTTGAGTATACACTGGAACCTTGCAATTGATCAAACAAATCGTCAATCCTCGGCAATGGATACCGATTCTTAACCGTCAGCTTGTTGAGTTCTCTATAGTCAATACACATCCGAAATGAACCATCTTTCTTCTTCACAAACAACACTGGCGCTCCCCATGGTGATGAGCTCGGCCTAATAAATCCTTTGTCCATCAACTCCTTCAGTTTATCCGATAACTCCTTTAACTCGGATGGTGCTAATCGATAGGGTGCACGCGCAACCGGCGCAGCTCCTGGCACCAAATCAATTCGAAACTCGACCTCACGGGTGGGTGGTAAACCTGGCAGCTCGTTTGGAAAAACTTCCGGATATTCGCAGATAACAGGTACCTCTTCAATCCTCGCCTCTAAATCACCATCACTCGAAACTTGTGCCAAAAACACATCGCATCCACTTTCTACATACCTCATCATTTTCAAACAAGAAATCACCTTCGAACGAGAAGTGCATTCGTCTCCCTTCACGGTCAAGACTTTATTCCGCAACGGGATCTGGACTAATCTCTCACCACAGACGATCATAGCACTGTGCGCCATCAGCCAATCCATTCCCACAATCACGTCAAACGATCCTAGCTCTATAGGCATCAAGTCCATTTTAAAAGCGTAATTTCCTAACTTCAGGGTACACCCTTTCAGTATAGGATTCGTACTTACAATTTTCCCATCGGCTAACTCAACGTTATAACTAGTTGCTAACAACACCGGTTTTCTATCGATATGTCGACTAAATTTAACATCTACAAAACTCTTGTCGGAACCAGAATCAAACAAAACACTAGCATAACAAGCGTCTAGCATAAACGTACCGGTAACCACGTTAGGACCCTGTGGTTTATCAGCCGTCCCTACTTGAAACACGGCAGCAGCATTGTTACCTCCTTGCTTGTTTCCTGCCTTCGGGCAATTCCCTTGCATATGGCCTCTCTCTCCACATCCAAAACATCCCCTCACTCTTGTAGCATTCGCCCCAGTGGCTACCCCTTTCGTTCGGCAATCAGACATCCTGTGACCCGCTTTTCTACATTTGCCGCATGCAGGCGGGCAATTCCCTACATGGTACAAGTTGCACCTACCACAGTGGGGATTCACCTTCGCTCCTCTGGGGTTTTTCACAGCTCTCATCCCTTCATTCCTTCGTTGGTTAAACTGCTGATTGCGGTTCTGACCATTGTTGTTTCGGTTTCCACCTCGGCTTTGACCCTGGGATTGATTGCTCTGTGCCGCTTCCCATTTCCTCTTATTTCCTTCAGCAATGAAGTTCTTCTTGTCCTGGAGTTTGACATCCATCAATGCGTGAGCCATCTGGACCGCTTCATCAAACGACCCAGGTTTAGACGAAGTCGTCTCACCCTTGATATTACTGGATAGACCTTTGATGTACTATTTCATCTTCTTGATATCATCGGCAAAAGTGTCTGGACACAAAAGGCTTAGTTCATTAAACCTCCTGGTGTAAGAAGTGATATCATTGTTTTTCAAAGTCAGGTGCCTCAACTCATCTTCCAATTGACCTAACTCCTCTTCCGGACAGAACTTCTTGGTCAAAAGAGCTTTAGTTGTAGTCCATGTTCTTGCATTCGCTACTGCCAATCCAACAGTGGCTACTTGGGTGTTCCACCAACTTAATGCATCGTCAAGAAATGTAGCAGCCGCAAACTTGACCTTGTTCGCTTCTGAACAACCACTAATCTCGAAAGTACTTTCAACCTTTTCTAACCATCTCCTGAGTTCTAGAGCTCCACCAGTTCTACGAAATTGCGTGGGACCACATTTTATGAAACTAGAGTAAGTACATTCTCTTGGGGCTTGCTGTCTCCCCGCATTTCTGCCCTGGTCTGGATTCCTTCCTGCTCGGTCTGCTTCTAGCGCATTCACAATGGCTTCCTGAATCATCGTGTTCACACAGTCGGCGGTTAGTTTTGGAGGCATGGTGCGTTATCAAATATATCTTTCTGCAAGACAGGGAAAATAGGAAAACAATGTAAGTATACACATCAAGATTAAGATGGATTTCTCTTTCAAGACATAATATAGTTACAACGACACATCACTACAGAGTTACTAATATTCATCAATTCACATCACAAAAGACCAAATTTAAGACATATCACAGATCATGAAAGGTAAACATGGATTGTATTGATAATCAACCAAAATTGTGACAAGTATTGCCACTACAATCATTCACCATAAAACTTAAGTCCTCAAGTTTTTCGTCATAATGCCATCATACAAAAGTCTAAAACAGTTCTATTACAACGATCAAAGATAAAATACAAGACAAGCAACTAGGCATGTGGTGATCCACACGGCCTCTTGGATGGCGGTTCGTCATCATCTTCCTCGGGTTCCTCATCGCTATCATCCTCGTCCACATCATCCATTTTTCTCTTTCCTTTGTCATTCGGCCCACATTCAGTCTCCTTTTTCGTCCCTGACGTAGACCCACACTCAACCGCTACATGATTTCCCACAGTGATACAAGCACCTCTGGTAGGTGGCTGGATCATGAAGTCATTAGCTTCCATTTCCAAATCGTCCACAAATCTCCAATCTGGGGGCAATGATGCTCTCACTCGATGCTCCCAACTCTGCATCCTAGACAATCTTACTTGATCTTCCCTAACACGGTCAAGACTGGTGCTCAAATTCGCGATCATCGATCTTAGACTGTTGATATCACTTTTGTTTGCATTTCCATCATACTCAATTCTTGAAGTCCTTTCCAACAGTCTTTGGTGTGCCCTTTCATTCTTATCAAACCTCTTAATTACCCTGGTCTCAACCACAAACCGCTCATACATCAACCTATCCATCCTCCTCAAATGACCCTCGGGATCCCAGTAGTGTCTTGGTCTCGGAAAGTAGAACCTTGCGATATTCTCATGAATAGATTGTGATTTTGATAAATTGCTGGACTCTACACCACTCCCATTACTTACTCGAACAAATCCTGGCACTGTCCTCAAATAGTCCTTACAATTGTCCATCAGGCGACTAAAGGGTTGCTGCTCATATCGATCGGTCGGAGGTACTTCATAACCCTTTGGCGAATTTGGAGATTGAAACAAATCAGGTTCGGTCTGGCCTACAGCATTCTCGGGAATACCATCATCCATCAGTTCCTCGGGCTCTTCCTCAGAATCCTCGCTCTCATCACTACTGATACTAAAGTTGTCCACCTCACTTTCATCATTGTCATTTTCCGGCCCTATTTCTTCTTCTGGAGCGATCCATCCATTGTCATTATCCAGCGGGTTCGGAACTACAACATTTGGGTGCTAGGCAGTTATCATCGCACACAAGATATATCGAACGACTCCAAAGAGACGTCAAATTTAAACTTAAATTAAAAATTGATAAAAGGTACATGTCTACGGTTTTTCCAACCCCAATTGATACAACAGAGTTTAGCGTTTACGGTCCCCATGAATCTCAACCCAAAAGTTACAGTTTTCACAACAACATGACATTAAGATTTAAAAATGTTTAAGTAGTAACGGGAGGAAAAACAAGCAGACTCCAAGCCATACACACAACATCCATCCCATGCACGCTCCATGCTACACTTCAGCGGTTACCTGAAACACATGCTAAATTTGGTCAACGAAAACGTTGAGTGGAATTCATAGGTTTTACAATTCATTTTGAACATATGTGAAATAAAAACCATTCACGATCATTCATAGACTTGTCGATCAAACAATCTATATTCAAGATACTGGCAATTGTGTTTAAGCTCATGACACTAAACCGTTAACTCAATCACCCGCGTAATAATTACCGGCGTGATTCAGATGAAACCAAGGCCCCTAATAAGGCATCAGTTGCAATTATACCTTATCTCTTATCACAAATTATCCGTCCGCAGGGGGTATCAACGTACTAGCCCTCGTCTCGGATAGGGTAGTCAACCCCATAGTACTATCACTTTGTATAAGCGGCTATTTCTAATCCACGCTAGGACTAAACAATAGTTAATAGTTCATGAATTTAGGGACTTTTGCAACTAGGTACTCAACACAATTTCAAAGGCAACATTCGGGTCCAACAATCATTCATGACATATGTTCATTTTAAAAACTAGCATGCATTTCCCTCGCGGGTAAAACAGTTTGAAATAATAATAAGCGAGGCTATAAATTCACACCTTATATATCAACTAGTCGATAGTTCGAGAGACGGTCACTGACGACGATACGGATGCCCGGGTAAATCAACACCTATCAAACCAAATAACGCGTAATGAGTAATCTCATTTTAAAACCTTATGGTACTGTATAAAATACATAAATACTAGTCACTTATGACAATTACAACTCACGCCAAAACAAAACAACAAGCGTTACTCATTTTACACCATTTGTCCTTATTATTAACGTTATCCACTTTTATTCGTTTTCGCCGATACTTACCAAAAGTACGGGCTGTTTTACCATACTTAACCATCTTTATAAAATTTGACAAAATTCTCAAAAATACTATAAGACCTGTAGAAAACACATATTTAATCCCAACAAATTTTTTTACTTCTACGACCCGTTACTCAACGCTTTTCTAAAAACTACGTTTTTCGGACTGAAATTGTACTTTGACCAAGTCGGACTCGTTTGACCCGTTTAAAATACTCCATTGACCTATTTGACACCTAAGTCCTATAATAGACTCAAATGTGCAGGTTTGACACCAAAATTCAGTCCTTGACCATTTACCAAACTAGACTTATAGTCCCCGGGATTTGACCTAAAAACCAAGCATAACTTCGGATTATGACGGTTTTCATCTCCCGGTACACGAATTTCAAAACGTCGTAACTTTTGACTCGTTAGGAGTCGTAAGCTCTACCTTATACCAAATCGAAGCTAAGAAAATGCTCTACAAATCTATCCTATCCACAAGACCTGTTTTCAAAATAACTTTTACGAAAATGCCTTAAACTTTCTGCCTAAAATCAACCATACCAAAATCACACTAACGCTCGTTTCCAAACCCATTTATCATCCCTAGACATCATCCTAAGCATCCCTAATCACAACCAAACAATGTTTTCAGTCCCTAACCCCTATTGATCATCAACCTCATAAACTAAAATCCTAAAAACAAACATGCAAGTATACGTATCCATCTAAAACATCTATAAACACAAGATTAAACACAAACCCATGCTCAAAACATCAATCACCATGGTCTCCCAAACACCCCCCTTAGCCGTGGGGTTTGGGTGACCAAAACACCACAACCAAATCAATTTTGGTGGGTTTGTTTAGTGATTATACCCCATTACACATGAATTAAACATGCATTTATCCAATTAACATCAAAAACGATTTTGAAAAATTCCTTTGATTCTTGAAAAAAAATATATGAATGCATGTTGGATTAGATTACATAGAAAGATTGGAAATGATTTAATTAGAGGTGGTCTACCCTTAGTTTTAATCAAAACCAAGTAGAAAAAAAAATTAAGGGTAGTTTATGGTGGGTGAGGGTGGCCGTCGGCCTAAAGGAGAAGAGAGGGAGAGATGAAAAAAAAATTTACAAGTGTTTTTGTGATGTATATGTTTTGTTTCCCCTTTTGTAAAAATTGGAAGGACCTCTTGTGCAATTTAAGCTTTCTTTTGGCCTCAAGTAAAAACGACACTAAAACTTTGCGGGATTGACTCACTAGTCATTTTAGAAAATTTTACGGGAGTCGGAAATTATCCCAAACACTCCAAAATACTTTTGGGATACTTTAAATGTACCCGGAAAGCAATAAAACTCACTCGACATCGACTTAACACGAACCGTAAGTAAGATTCTCGAAAAATTACATTATCGATAAAACGTCAATAATTATAGAAATTTGGGCATCCATCGGGATCGTATTCGTCATCGTCCTTCTTAAATCGTCAATCGTCAAAATTATAACCTCGAACATCGATTTCAACCAAAATACTAAAATATATAGCAATTAAAATTTATTAAAAATTTCAAAAATTAGCGTAATTTAGGGTAATGTTAGTGACCTCGGTTCTAGGGTATCATAGTTGATAAGATGTGAATTTCTCAAAAGACTAATAATAATTCATAATCCTTCAAAATTCAAGGATATCTGGAGACATAACTAACCTTAAAAGAGCAAGGTCAACGCATAATCTACGCGAGAGAATTTCAAATCAGATACAGACGTAAACATTTAACGAATATGAATATATCCCATGTTTTCATAATTTGAGTACACATTCGAAAGCTCCTCGGATCGTTACCCAGGTCATTCAGATGAAATATAATCAAAGAAATGATAGGAACATCGATACATCCAATCGGGTATCAACATTCGGCAATCTAATACTTTTCCTAAGAATCTCACCACAGGAGAATTGGACAAGAAGGAAATATCAATTGTCAAATAAGACAAATTCCACAGATGAGTAAATTCGACTCAGAAGAATAAATAGTACGTTTACATATGTAGGTGTCCCTAATAATATGTCCCTATTTTGCACTTTTTGTAGATCTCATAAAATTTAATCTTTCACAATCTTCAAAGAAAATTTAGTGTTTATTAATAATTTCATGGTGACTACTAATCAGCCTTGGATGGTCCCTTCCAAATTGTATGTAGACGCGCAACTATATACAATTACAAGATTAACGATGCAATACTCATTTCGTCAAAATTTTATCATCATGTTTATAATAAAAACATTTTCATGCTTAATTCTTAAATAAGAATCAAAAATAAATTTACAAAGATTTTCTTTGCTATGAAAACAATTAAGTTTTCCAAGGTGTTTTATAAACAACTTCATTTCGATAACGATTATTTATAAGTCTCATTTTAAATAATCCATATGGTGATGAAAACCCAATTTTTCTCAAGGGATACTGTTTTAACTTATAAAAACAATTAGTAATCTGCAAAGGAGTGATGAAAAGTTGTTCACCAAGAACTAACTACAATATAATAGGAAATGAGCTTAGCTAAATAATCATGAGGTTCATGACCTCGATGGCACTCAAAAAGAATAATCCACAACGTAACTCAATTTGAGATGAGTACTTGTTCAATGGTTGCATCACTAATGTGACCATTAGGATGAAGCAATAAAAGATAGATAACATCGATACATGTAGGATTAGCAATCAATTGTAGTCTTTTCATTAATCACAAACAAGTCAAAATTGTACCGTAACATATTATGTGTCACTATGTCATACAATTCCAAGAACTCATCCTACCAACTGATGTCTCAGTTAAGTTAGGGATTATTTTTAAATGATACCGCAATGAATTCTAATCTACAAGAGTCATTAGGTGTTCCACCTGTCCTGGAAGATCCATTGGCCCCAATTCAGAAGAAGATTTCTTCAATTTATTTCTTGAACACTGGGCATCCTCATTATTGGACAATGGCCTAGGAACAACACTTAACACGAATCAAAAATAATTTAAAACCTTATAATTCAATCACAGGACTTAACGACTTCCTCTTAACAATTTCATATTCCATACGAGTTAAATTTTACTTTATTCATATTTCAATCAATCTTATACTTAATGCGATATCCTACCTCATTCTCCAATACTTTCATCCTTATTCTTACACCTTGAAAGGGCAATAAAAGTTCGATATGAACAACACTCAATTTTCAATCCTATAGCTTCTTACAACAATAGTTATCAAATAAGTCACTAGTATGGAATGACTCACACATTCAATTAGACTTCTCGGAAAGGTACTAGTGGCATGAGGCTTTTGGGTAATGGTTCCAATGACAGCCTCAAGTGCAACATTCACCCTGTCGATTTCAATTTAAGAATTGGGTGACAACGAATCAGATGACACCTTTCCAGGTGGTAACGTTTTGTCAAACTCCACTCTATAAGGAAAGATCGTCATGACATCGATATCAGTTTTAATCTCGCCAATTCTTCTTCAATATCACAATCAACTACTATCTACATTTCTACGAATATCAACCATTTTGTTGGGATCATATTTATCCACAAATTGGTTTAGATCTAGGATAGCTGGAATTCCTACGGGAATATCTTCGATTAATTTGCTAGGGAAGTTAGGGTTTCTTGTGACAATCTACGTCGTATAAATATCTCGTATAAATATAGAAATAATCATCATACAATCATGTAATCAAATTACATCATATATATATATATATATATATATATATATATATATATATATATATATATATATATATATATATATATATATATATATATATATATATATATATATATATATATATATATATATATATATATATATATATATATATATATATATATATATATATATATATAATCAAATTTTTATATATATTAAAATAACACTTCTCAGTCTGGCCTTGTCAGTAACTCGGGAATTCTTCGGCACCGTTATAGTCAAAATATTTTTAGACATTTTTAGAAAAATGTTTATAGTTAAAAGATTTTGAAATGTTTTATTCAAAACCATAGTTTTAAAAATCTTTCGTTCTCTATAACTAGAGCTCTGGTACCAAACTGTAACACCCCCAAATTTACACAATTTAATACAGCGGAAGACTCGTTGGTGTTACGGGATAACACATTACTCACATCATAGACAACGCTTAAAAATCGCGTCGTTTAATAATAAAGCATTTCCATTCATAAATATCAAGTTTACATAGGTCCCATGTCATAGTTATTTCATACAATTTTACAAAAGATTTGAATGGAAATTGTTATTTAAGTGCGGGCCATAAATTCTTGTTGTCTTCCCGAGAATTACCTTCAAGTACCTGAGACAAAACATATTAAAAGAAAAGGTCAGTGATAACGCCGAGTGAATTCATAGAGTTTAATAAAACCATTAATATATCATCGGTATATAATTATTACCGAAAATCATTTTGTACAAATCTTTGTAATAGGCCATAAAATAGACAAAGTCATTTTATACAAATCCTTATCAAAAATCATAATATAGGCTTTTGCCTTCAAAAGCATTATACGAACCATTGTCGTAAAAACATCATACAATACGTTTTATAACGTTGTATAGAGTTAAATAAAAACCGTTATATGAATATGGTTATGTAAAACCAAAACACGAACATAATATCAATAATAAGACCCCGTATTGCTTGTAAGGCAATATATCGTAATTCAATGCGTATAGCAGTATTTCGTTATTTGGATTATTATAAGTCGCATGACATTGTTACCTTACTACAACAAACAACGGGTAGCTAGCCCGAAACTCAATTTGCCCATCTAAATTAGCGTGTCGTCACAATAATCACGCTTGGGTAAATCTTCTCATACATAAATTCGCATACCAATCAATGTGGCACGACGGGGATCAACCGTCAAGGCGCGAACTGGGGTGATCGTCCCTAAATAGTACTATTATATGCATAAGCGTCTACCAAATCCCGGTAGTTCACAATTCATGCTAATGGGACTTTTAGTGACATAACCTAACTTTAATAATCCATTTAATTTCATCTATCGGGTCATATAATCATACATCAGGTCATACAATCATTCGGGTCCAAATCAATAAACAAACAATCGGGAAAAATGGTGTCCTATTTTAGTAAAACTAACATGTTATCTCCCTCGCGGGTTTATAAAATATTTCATAAAAACATTTAAAAGAGTGCGAGGCTATGAACTCACGTTGATGTGGGAAAGCGGGTTATCGACAATTCGGATGTACGGTACGTGCTTCAATCACGGAAACCTAGACAAATAATACTTGTCTTAGACTCTTGTCCAATGACTTTATAAAAATAACAATTATGTATACATATGATGATTTTATATATATGATGATGATCAAGTGGGTTTACACATTCTCATTTACTCATTTTAGTGTTATGTGTTGATAACTTTTATACTAGTTTACTAGTTTTACCCATTTACATGTTTTAGGTCCAATAAGCCTATTACAAGTCCATTAACTTGTATTAATCTATTTTAAACTTTTATTATCAGTATTATACTTTACATGTTGGGCCCAAGTGGGTTAAGCCCAATAAGTAAATTTATAAGTGTTTAGCCCATTTCGTTGGATTAATAGTCCAATAATGCTAACTTAGCCCGTTAATGTCCGTATGTTATATAGTTCGGGTTTTATCGGTTTTTACTTGTTATATAAGTTCATATATCAGTATGCGAGTTTATAGAAGTTTACATTGGACGGGTCCGACCGTCTAAGTTTTATTTGACAAAAACGTTAATCTTTCGGTTTTATCCGAAAAGACGTAAAACTTAGTATAGAGTTTTATAACTTGGAAAAAAATTTATACTTGTAATTTATATAACATGTCCTATTTTAATATCAATATATATACCTCTTTATTTATAATTATTATCAACTAGTGGGTTTTATATATGTATATTTTATAAATACAAAATTTTGAGTGCTTATATTATATACTATTTATTTTATCAAATATGTCCTAAATTTTTAATCCACTAAATGTCCATTTCTAGAGTTCTATATGGAGATAGGACCTAAAATTTTTATCACAGAAACTAAATGATATGTGCTTCATTTTATTCCTTTATAGCTACTAATGAGTCAACTTCTAAATATTTCAATAAATTCGTCCAAAACAGTATAGACAGATTTTGTAACACCCCACTTGGATAAGTGGACCGTTACGTGTATTTATGGCGTGTCATCAAAGCATAAGGTAAATGTCCTAAAACATTAACTGACCATAACAAAAATACCAGAATCAAACATCGGTAATCCAACCTAAGCTCAAAACATGAAAAAAATAAAATACTAAAGGAAAGGACTAAACAATGTCCAAATACGCAGAATAATGTAAGAAGTGCATAAAGTTAGAAGTCCGGATAGCTTCCATTCAATGCACATGCTCTCAGAATCCTAAGAGCATCCTGGTGTACCTGCCGTTAGAACATTAAAGAACTACGACTGAGCATAACGCTCAGTGAACGGATATAAAGCATGATAAGGAATTTCTGAAATGAAACAGATGATAAAATACTAGAGTTAAAAGATTGATAAGTAAAGTTGCAGCTGAATCTGTGTATAATCTGTAAAGTCTGATTTATATAAATTAAAGCTGAACTGTTATCTGTTAAATCTGAAAACATGCATTTACTGTATTTTAATTGCCAGAGCTTATATAGGTCACGTGCTGTAACAACCGTGCATGAATAACTGGAGGGGTGACCTCGTCATGCTGTAGAGGGGTGACCTCTAAATAACTGTAGAGGGGTGACCTCTAAATACTGTGTTGGGTGAAGGGATCAGCTCCAATGTGAAGGATGTAGAGCACACACCACATTCACCCTGATAACTTGTAAACTGATAAGCCTAGGATGCATCCATACGCCCCACTAAACATACATATAAAAATGGCCAAACTGAACATGAGTGGGACGATGCAGGATATCACTCTCCTGCATGTGAGTCACGACACCGGTGCCTCTAGTGTCGTGGTTACGGTACCTCCGTAACTAGTACATAAACTGGTCGTGCTTGTATATAATGCTCAGGCAACTTATTTCGTTTTTAACATGATTTCTGATAAGCTTAAATACATACGGGGAAAAACATTTGGCTGCAGACGGGAATCCCTAATCATGCATAGAAAGGAAGTCCTTACTGAAAGGACGGAATTCGTACCTTAGCGATTGAAAGTATTATTCCATATCTGAACCAATTACTCGCAAATAATCTACAAGAGTTATAAATTAATTAATATAAGTCTTATAATTCCCTTTTTCGCATGAACGTGCATGGTATGTTTACGTCAAATTTGCACATCATAACTTCTCCATTTGGTATTTTAGTTTGAAGATATTACATGCTTGTTTAAAACAAGATCAGTAACCGTTTCATTTTATAAACGAAAATCGCTTATGAATATTGGCGCATGACATTAACACACTTTTAATCTTAAACTTTCGACTGATAGCATAATGATTCATTTTGAAAGTCAGAAAATTATGTATCGGTACAACCCGCTTTCTTGTTAGTTCAACATATGTAATTATATTAGCTTAAATATATCAAGTAATCATCATACTACTATAGTATGACGTTAAAACTATATCCTGGATCGATAGCGTGATCATCTTATATAAAACTTTTATAAAATGTGATAATAAAACTGTAATAGTAAAACTTTTATAAACACGTCCCTTTCATCATTATTAACTAGCTTTTATTATACAAAGGATTGATGCTAGTATATGGTATGTTATAAGGACATGTAATCATTAGCATTCTTAATTACCCTTTATGTAACTATATACATATGATATTGGTATTAAACATTATGCATGATATGACTCAAAAGATTACCTCCACGTAGGAAATCACGAATTGAAACTTGATCTAAACGTTCGAGAACACGAGTACGAACATTAACTCAGGGCTAGATCAATTCTCATCGTGAACTTGATCACCAAATGTGATGAGCCCAAACCGAAACATAACCCGATGGTGAACGAGATGAAACACAAATGTATGTCTTGAATGTTCGTCCTAGACTTAAAACTAAGCATCGTCTCACTAACACGAGCCTAGTCACGAAGAAGAAAATTACGAATATGCTGATAAACCCGAAGTACAATCGCAAACCTCCAGCGAATCATCGCCAAATCCGCAAGCCACACACATGAACCGAAACAGATGACAACCAACCGCAATCGAAATCGAACTTAAAACTTGAATATCGGTAACACAAAACTTTAGCTCAAAACCATTGTGTATATTATGCTTGTGATTTGTGACGTGAATAGATCAACTGAGACAATATGTCAGAACATGTATTTAACTGCTTTGACTACGCATTTAACAAAACGTGTTCTATTTTTGTATTTTAACATTGCGTGATATAGAGCAACATATTTTTAGGCGTGATTTTAGCATCTGTTTGACTAAATGGCACATTATGATTCAAACTTTTCCATTGACACTCATATATAATTTTCTACTTATTTATTTCCTATTTAGTTACACAATAACTTTATGTGTTTATTATTTGCCAAATATATGCCGAAAGTTTGAGAAAAATATGTATACCGAGTATATAAAAAAGAATTTTATTTTTTTATTTTCTGAATTATTATTAATTACGTAATACTTGACTAGCTAATATTAATTATTATTCTGAATAATTAATTTCGTGACGTTTAAAATAAAGCTGAGACTGCGTATAATTAATGTTCTTGGATTTTTAAGGCGGGTATTACAGATTTGCACTCTAAACTTGTTTTGATCATATCTCACTCATTTTTATGATTCCATTGCATGGACAACTCTCACATGTATATAACACCTAATACTTACTGTATATTGATTCCAGTTTACCATTTTATCAGTTTATCATTTGGTTACTTACTGTTTTTATACAACCATCTTATTAAGCAAGATTTAAGCATTTTTACATGTGGTTTTTTCATCTTTTTACCCATGTTTATCAAATCTATCAACACCAAATCCCCACATAATATTTTTAATCATCATATACATATACATAAATAAAGAAAATACAAGATTACATAATCAAAATAGCAAGAGGATAGGAAGAACAATCTATATACCACCATTAGTGATGAAAAGATGAGTCTTTGATGAACAAGGCTTGGATTTTGATGGCAAAACTTGTGATAAACCAATATCATCTTCATGTCTACCAACCTTTATAAACTTCTCATGGAAAATCAGCCCTTTGACACCAACAAATCTTCTCATTGGATGTTAGAATCACCTCCAATATTCAAAGCTTCAAAGTAGCATCATCATGTGTATGAGTAACACATAATTTTATGGCAAACATAGATCAAATGAGGGTTGTTTTTTGATGATGGTTGGACGAATTTTAGAGAGAGAGGAGAGGAGTGTGTGAGTTTTGCATGTGTAGAATGAGTTGCTAGTTTGAGTTTGGTTGTTTTGTAAGTAAAAATGGTTTTGGTGTAAGGCTAAGGACAAGTGTCCTTAGCTTAAAGATTTAGTTGACACCTTTGTGGTGTTGTGTAGCTTAAGCTTGTCGTCCAAGAGTGGGGGTGGGGCAAGTTTATTCTTGTCTTATCCCCATTTAATTACGGGTACTCCTCGATTCTAGTTTCCTTGATTTGCGTGCCCTCGGGTCGTTTTACGAAAAACGTTTTTATAAATTATGAATCAACGACACAAAACGAATCTAATAAATTTTTTTCATCAAAAACAGAGTTCAAAAACGTATATACGTAATCCTAAGGTTTCCGGTTTAGTCGTAAAGGACGTTAAATTATAATCGTACGTCTTAATCTCTTCTCGTAAATTTGTGAGTTTATGAACCAACACAAATTTAAAATTCCATAATAATATTCACGGATAAATTTATTTCCTAAAATGTCGGACTGTCACCAAAACGGTGTATGTGAACGTAAGCACGTAACGTAGAATCCTCCGGTTTAGACGTAGTCGATGCTACTTCAAGACGTAAATCCAAATTTCTTCCCAAAAATAAGTGAGTTCATAATATAACATTAAAATAATGTTTTTAAATAATTTGAGAATAAAATATAAACCATAAATTGACGGATTGTCACATTTATAGCCCACGGCTATAATTAAATACAAAAATGTTTTCATGATTTTTACCCAATCTATTGTTTAAGTACATAATCACAAATTTCTTACTAAACGATTTTTATACATGTCTTATGACATATCAAAAATATACAGTGACCTATATAGGTCATGGTTTCATAAATCTTAAGTTTCTACAAGTTTATTATAAGTTCAACAAACTTAATCGAGATCTTCAAAAAAATTTATCAATTCAAACTTTTAAATTTTTCCCCAAGACTTTCTAGAATCCTTTTTAGATTTTTCCTAGATTTATAAGAATCTATTTAGATTTTTTTAAGATTTATAAAATCTAATTAGGTTTACCAAGACATGGCAAGAATTTTAAAGAGACATTAAAATTTTACAAAGATTTGTGGATTTCCCCAACATTTTATTATATTTTTTCAATATTTATAAAATCTAATTAGGTTTACCAAGGATTTCCAAAGATTTCCAAGATTTTCAAAATATTTTGTTAGATTTCTCAAAATTTATAAAATCTAATTTAGATTTCCCAATATTTTGCAAGATGTACAAGATTTAGTTAGATTTTGTAAAATCAATTTAGATTTTCCACAGAATAAAAAAATCTATTTAGGTTTTCAAAGATCTAAAATCTTTTTTGATTTTCTCATGATTTCTAGAGATTCTATTAGATTTCCAAATATTTCCAAATATTTTACTTAGATTTCCATTTAGATATTTCCAAGGGTTTGTTATGTATTAGGTTGTTCTTGGTTACAATGCATTGTTCGGGCCATCATGCTTTATAAGCCATTCTATAAACGTTTGAGGAGCGAGGGCACTTTAAATCATAAACCCCACCACTCAGTCAAAACGTAATATCGAGATGGAACATCTATAGTATAAAGCTCCCTACTAACATGGCATGTTTATTTGTTTCATTAAGTATCTTGAGCATTTTAATATTTGTATAATAAATATTAAATAATCATAATACGTAAATATGTACAGACTTAGCATCTAATACCATCAATAACTATAAATAAATAGAATAATGAATGCGCACTTAAATCATATAGTTATGCATGCTCTCTATGCTATATGCTCTCTAAGTATGTCCTAAAAAATCCCCAAAAGATTTTTATAAAGTTATAGTCCAGCTTTTAAATAAAAGAAAAATATTTTTTTATTCTTATTTTATTTAAAAATTTATCTAGTTCTTTATAACTAATGGTCTGATACCATTCTTTGTAACACCCCCAGATCGGGTATCACAGTGGTGGATCGATGAGCAAATAGCTTACCAAGTACCGATCAAAATTATATGATTTTTGAAATACAGTTGATATAAACATTAATTTGGTACAATCGTTTGAATCGTTGAATAAAATTTGTTGTAAATATCCCAATAAATAGATGAATCCCCCATCATTTTTATGCTCCTAAATGATGCTCAATCCATGCTCAAATAATCTTGCTTAATTACCTGAGAAAAACATGCTTAAAACAGTCAACATAAAGATGGTGAATTCATAGAGTTTTGTAAAATCATTGTTTAGAGCTTTAAATGTCCTACCTAGTGATGTTCAATATTTGATATAAAATCAAGTTCAAAGTGTCCAATTATTCCATTCATTAACGTGCTAAACAATATAGAATTTAGTTTAGGAACACAAACCTTACAGATAGTATCATTGCACAAAGCTATATACTACAAAGTAATTACATTACCTCCTATTGCCTAAAACTGAAGCTTAACCTTCCATGGTTCTCAACAGATGAGAACCGGGGCCTTACAAAAAGGCGCCAAACCCTAGTTCCAACATGGTATACATCTGTTGTCCCGACCAAGGCACAGTGAGCATGACTCATCCCAAATGGGGATCGTTAGTCCCAAATAGATCTATTTATAACATTCGGGCTAATTGCAATAATTTTAACAGTCTCTACAATAGGCAAATGTAATTAAATATGACAGTTCAATTTGCGTTCTATAATTATCAATCATATTGTCAAAACAAGTTACAGTTATTTAATAGCATGTCTCCCCCTCGCGGGTTAGTAAAATCATAAAAAGATTTAAAATGCTAGGCTATGAACTCACCTGTATAATACAGCTCGAGGATGATCAAGTATACAATACACAAAGCACATATTAAATCGAATACCTAAGTAATTAAGTAGGTCTCAGTATATGTATAATTAATAAATGCATGCAGTTTAATTGGTCGTATGTTTATTCTCGTTATTAATATATCACAGTATGTTTAATCATTATATATATTGTTATGATGATGGTTAATGTTGTCCGTTTACTGTTTCCATGTACCCCCGATGTTTATAAAACATGTATGATATTGTAGTCTTTTTAAATAAATTATGAAATTTATTTAATAGTTTATTAGATTCCAAAAATAATTAATAAGAAATTATTATTAATTAATCCCAGTTTAAAACATGTTTTTCGTTAGTAAAAATATAATATTTTTAATCCGAAACTATTAAAATAGTCATTCGTGTACCAATAGTGGCTTATTATAGCCAACTGTGGGAACTTAAGTAAAAACAGTGGCTACATTTAAGAAAACAGTTGCTACAATATGAAAACAGTGGGTAAAATACGAAAACAGTGGCTACAACAACGGTCAGTGGAAACAGTGGTAATATTACAACTAATGGTGGGAATAATACTACATGCAATTTCATATCACAACATTAGCATACCCCTATCGTTACAAGTTCGCGATCTAACATGTATTCGTCAGCAGCAATCCCAAACGCCCTCTTAAACCTGCTGTTAATGCCAAACAGCCCCTTAAGCCTATTTGCAGTCCCCAAACAGCCCTGCATGTTGCTGTAACCCGCAGATCCAAATAGCCCCGAAGCTGATGCTCCAACACTCGATCCAAACGCCATGCATGTTGCTCCAACAACAGATCCAAACAGCCCCCTTCCTGGCTATAATCTGCAGATCCAAACACCCCTCTTCCTGCTGTAATCCGCAGATCCAAACGCCCCTTCTTCGTTGTTCTACCAGCCATCAAACACCCCTTTCGTTTCATAAACTCGCAGCGATTAACACCCATAACAACCCCGCTTCAGATCTATATAATAGTACGGCAAACACCCCTTGGCTTATATAAAATCCGAGACAAACACCCTCTAATAGTGATGACTGTTTGGGGAGATGGTCATGGTGTAGGTTGGCCATGGGTGATGGTTGTGATGACGTGAGGGGTAGAGGAGAATGGCGGTGATGATGGCAGCAGGTGGTTGCGAAGGTGGTGGTGACAACAGCGTGGTAACCACCACGGCTGTGGTGGTAGCCTCGTCCAAAAGGAGGGTGGCGGCTAGTGATGATGTTGGTGATTAGGTGGCTGCTGGTGGGTTTTAACCACGACTGTGGTGATTACATGGTGTCACGGCTGGTGGCTAAGTGCCACGAGATGGTGGTGGAGTATATAGATGGGGATGGTGGCTGCATACTTTTTCAGTGGTCGTAAAACTCGCTGGAAAAGTGACGGATGACAGAGAGGAGGGAGGAGTATGTGTGTGTGATATTTTGGAGGCTAGGGTTTGTATGAAATGGGATGAAACCATAATTCTTCCTATATAAGCTAGTTAATCTTTGTAAAAACAAAACGAAAGGTTTCCCATAACTTCTCGTTTAATCTCTTCGTACAATATTAAAATGAATTATTAAATAATTTTAATAAATCGTTTTATCAAGTATCTCGCAACAATAAGTGATGAAATTAAATTCGTAAACTGTTGGTACGCATATTGTGTGACCTTTGTCTTGTTTTAACTCCAATGATTTCTGTATCGCTCAAAATAGATTTTTAAATATACTTTATTATTATTTAATGTACGAAAAATTCTCGGGTTTTACAATAAGTAAGTTCGTACGATTTGAAAAGTTACTTAGCTTCTAGCACAATATCGTTTAAAAGTTGCTCGGTATTAATTAGAGTTCATAGCCAAGGCATAACTTGTTGAAGCGGGATGTGAAGATTGGCGAGTCCGAAAAGGCCTAACAAGGCATGAGGGCTACATTTTGTTCCTAAAGATACAAAGTGATGTGAAGAATCATTTATCAAAAATTAATATGAAGGATCGAGACACACGACGAAAAGCAAATACTCCCCTAAAGATCATGGAGAAGTCTATCCGAAAAGACCCTAGCAAGGTATGAGGATAAATAGATCCAAGTCCTAAAAGGAGGCGAATCGTTGTATATCAAAATCCAAAATAAAGATTGGAGAAAAATGAAATAGTCGTGGTCCAGGTATGAAGAATCTCTCAAAAATTTCAAGTGAAGAAATTCCTATTATGAAGAGAAGACCATTATTTCAAGATCAACTCTCAAGATTCGAAGTATGAAGTCAAAGCCAAATATCGGTCCGAGAAAGGTCTCAAATCGTGAAACGAGTTATGCCAAGATATGAACTTTATGAGGTCTCGAGAAGTAGTTTTAAAAGATTTTGTCCTTTAGCTAACTATTGATTAAATCGTCCTACTTTATTTTTAGCCAAAAAACTATCGAAATAAGTCAACAATGCATCCTCGTGATCATTCAAGACAACAATAAAATATAAGAGATACACCTAAGAATAAGGGAGTCTAAGGGAATAATTAGGCCACATGAGTGCGTGTTAGCTTTACTAACTTATAATAACAATGATCTCGTTTTTAAGCTTGGTGTGGGGAACGTGAAACTTGAGTGTGATAAACATTCATGACAACCCAAGCCCTAATGTAATTCATAGATTTCTTTACTTGTTTTCTTCCTTCAAATACTTTGTTATTTTCTATCCTTTTAAGTTTCCTTAATGTCTTATGTTTAATAAAGGCCAAGGTGGGTTAATTACGATGGAAAATGTAAATCTTGCTCTTTAGTTAATGCATTGCATGAGGGCATTGCAATGGTCAAGTGTAGGGGATTTGATAGGTGTGAAAACACCCATACTTTTACCACTTAATTATAATAATAACCAAGCCAAAACGTGTATTTGATGTCGTAAAAATCAGAATTATGCGTGGTTTGTGTTTTTGTTGTGATTTAGGACCAAAATGTGAAAAGGTAAGAAAACACGGGCTTTCACTGGCTTTTATCGAAGAAAAGACAAAAGACAAAGTCAAAATATCAAGAGTGCAAAAAGAACAAAAGTCAAAGGTTTATTATGGAGATTTATCGAAGAAAAAGACTAAAGACGGAAGTATAATGAAGTCGATGAACCAAGTCTAATAAAATGAAGAAAATTAGAAGGCGAGTTCATTTTATATCGACAAATCCCGAGACAACGTCAAAGAAATTAAAAAAACGAGAAGAGAAAGTGAAAGAAGAAAGCATCAACACTTACCTCCCTCCTCCTATATATACCCTCCTAATATGTCATTAGGAGGTGTTAGTTGGTTTTAGATTAGGAGTAGTGTAGATTTATTTTTCACATAGTAGGAGTAGGTGTAATTTAAATTTACATGGTTTAATTTTCCTTAATCTTTTAATTGAATCTCTTAATCTTAATCTTAATCTTAATTCAATCTTTTTAGATAATCATTCTCATTCTACCTTTCTTAATTTTCATCTTATGTTATGATTTAGTTATCATGTAGTATGCTTAATCTTTATGCTTATTGCTTTAATAATATGTTTGATTGATTGTGCTTATTGATTTTCATGTGTTTGATTGTTTTAGCTTATTGTGTTTAGTGCTTATTGTGTTATTTTTCTTATTTTTAATCTAGTGTTTTAATAGTTTATTTTATTAAAAGCTGATTTTAGATTTTCAGATTAATTAGTGTTTTTCAAGTTTTTAATTTGTGGCTTATTTAGTTTTTCTTTAAACTTGTTTAGATTAAGTTTTGGTTAATCGCTTATTTGGATTGTGCTTATTTTAGGCTTATTCCCTGTTTTTAGGATCCACTGTTTCTATATTCTCGTTTCTTTCATTTCTTCCGAAAAGGGTTTTAGAATTCTGAAATTAACCCATTTTTCCAAAATAAGTTTTTATCCGAATACCATTTCCTTTCCATTTTATCCGAATTTATTAGTTTATCCGAAATAGTTGCTTTTCCGAAAATTCAGCTTATTCCGAAAGTATCCCATTTTTCCGAAAACTATTGCTTTATCCGAAAATTCTATTTATTCCGAAAATTTTTGCTATTCCGAAGAAAGCATGTTATTCCGAAAATATTCCCTTTATTCCGAAATAGTGCCATTATTCCGAATACACCCTTTTTTTTTCCGAAGATTTCAATTTTTCCGAAAATAGATTGTTATTCCGAAGATTTCCATTTCTCCGAATTTAGTTCATTTTTCCGAATTAGCTCATTTATCCGAATTTTCTCTTTATTCCAAAAATAGTTTGTTTATCCGAAATTTTTTATTTTTCCGAAATTGTTTGTTTTTCCAAAGAAATTGTATTTTATTTTATTTATTTTATTTTCAATTTTAATTTTATTAAAGTTTTAAATTTTTGTCATTTAATTTTCAAAGTCTTTAATTTTTAGTTTAATATTTCCAAGTTTTCATTTTCATCTTTATTTTATTTTATTTAGATACTCAACGACATTTGCTTTCCTTTTACCAAGAACGACATAGTCACACTTTCAACTGTAGTCAATTCAATTAGATCAAGAAAAACGAACTTATAACCTAGCAAAATCCCACTTTCATTATTAGAGTAAGAAAATTAAATAATTTAATTAATCCTTTTATCGAATAATTAAATATAAATTTAATTATGAATCTAGTTATAAGTTGTATTTAAATATGATAATATTCATTATAGTTAATTAAAATACTCCACTATTTTTATATACTAAAATGATGATTTTTGTGCGTAATAAGTCTTGTGATGATGTATTGTAAAGGTGGTTCGTTAAAATATTATATGATGAACGATAATAATAATAAAGCCGGTGACGTGTAAAAAGCCCAAATTTTGGGGTTTTACAGTATTACTATCAAAGTATCATAGTCATAATAATAAAAATTGCTTAAAAACATTTTTATAAATATTAACATCATCATTCATTTACTTAGAGTTAATAAAAACAACTTTAGAATGATGCACAACACAGCTTTTTCCTAAAGATCTTGTTTTATTTTCTAGAATGATAACTTTATTCAAGACACCACCATCCGCAGCCCGCCAGTCCTCGTTCACCTGAAATAAGTGCCTTAAAGTGAAAAGAATGGTTGAGCAAATTCATAGGTTTTTAAACAATATTTGGATACAAGCACGACTCCAGAGCTACATTACTATACACCCAACGTTTTAAATTCATCAATTAATATTGCACTAGCTCATGACCCCGCAACTAGACATTATCAAGAAAACTTAACAAATTTTCCCTTAAGTAGGAAGCTTGCCGGACTATCCTAAATGCAAAATAAAGCATATCTGTTTAGACTAGGTAGGAACCATTAGCTGCTAGCAAGTGAAACTTGCCCAGATAGGAGATGTCAATCTCCAATAGTAATTCACAATATTAGAGCTCATTAGGCGGTCCTCGATTAAAAAGGGGCTTAACGACAACTAGTAAACGTAGTGTCAATATTAATATAGGCAGCATACAAAAACACTTGTATTCCAATTTTAGCATATATCCGCCTCACGGGTTTTCAAATCATTTATAAAACATTTAAAAGTGAGGCTATGAACTCACCTTAGCCTAGAGAGTCTTGATTAAATAAGCTATACCCAATCACAACCTTCTCACAATATCTGAGTTAGCACACAATATATAGATATATCAAGTCATACTCTCTGAGTTCAATCTTTTATTATTTCTTGTAGTTATTCTTTAATTCTTGTATTTTATTATTATAGTATCATTGTTCGGGCCATTATAATTAGAACCCATTCTATAAACGTTTGAGGAGCGAGGGTACTTTAAATCATAAACTCAACCACTCAGTCAGACCGTAATATCGAGATGGAACATCTTTGTACAAAGTTCCCTACTAACATGAAACATTATATTTTATTACATTTTATGCTCTTAAGTTTCAATATTGGCAAAAATAGTCCTTATAGTTATATTTTAGCACAATTACACTTTTAACCCTTTAAGTATATAGTTTCATTATATTGTAATTTAGTCCTTCAAATTTAATCTTAGGGTTTCAAACATTCCAACTTTTATTATTATAGCTTTAAATTTCATAAAATGACACTTTTGGCCCAAAATGTCAAATAGTTTCAAAAATGATAGTTCTGGTCCCTATACTTGTAAAATCATATAACTTCTTAAAAAATGTACCAAATGATATAGGATTTTTAAACAAAGTTTCAAAACATATTTATAATCATAATAAAATAGTTTATCAGAATTATAGCTCTTGAAATGGATTTTAAGTCATTATTTTGTGTAAAATACAAAACTACGGTTTTAAGACATCTTTAGCTTATAACTTTCATTTAAATTGATGATATGACTTAGTTATTTTTGGATAGTCTTTCTAACATAATTTTTTCATTATAAAAAGTCTTATAATTCATTATAACAAGATCATAGCTTGTTTAATGACCTTGACAGTTCGGGTTCCACCATTCTTGGACATAAAGGAGTCAACTCGTGGAAACACTTGGTATATCTACCAATGTTAGTTCCGTTTCAGTTTCAGGTTGTACAAAACTTACTCCATACATTAGAAACACTCCAAGGATAAAACTCCTCAGTCAACCGCTTACTCACCTTAGTCCATGGTGTCCCATAAATAACGATACATATGGAAGCAAGTCTACCATTCCACCAAGTTAATGCACGACTTTGGAGAGTAGCTATTGCAGACTGCACCTTATCCTCCTGATTATTGTCACTGACTCGAAAGACAGATGCCAGCTTTTCAACAACTGACACAATCCTCCATCGTCTTTACTCCCTTAAGATTTTTTCCATCAACACTACCAACATTATTGGATCCAGCTTCAGCTCCACCAGTTTCAATTCCACCATCTTTAGCTTCAGCTCCAGCTCTGTCTTTCATGTTGGCGATGAATTCAGTTAAAAATATAGCAACTTATTCACTAATAACTTGGCGCATTCGTGCTTCAGTCATAGCTTTCATTGACTTCATGATTCTTGTGCAACGCAAATCAAATCATAATGAGTACTCATTTAATGGCCGCGTTATACCACAGGAATCTAAAGAGAAAAGTAAAGAAATATAATAATAGGATGATGTAGAATTAGGAATCAAAAGATAGTCATTCCATTGATCACAAACTAGTACAAGTTGTATTGTCAAACATTATTTATTATCATTGTCTAAAGCTATACAACTTAGAAGACTAGTCCTACTAACTGATATCACAGTTTAGTTAGTGATTTGTGAAAAGATACTACAACTGATAAACTAATCCACTAAGAGTTACTAGATGATTCATGTGGGTAAGAAGGCTCTTCGGTCCCATTAGAAGAAGATTTCTACAGTGTCTTTCAGAGACACTTGATATACTCCTCAATTGGCGGTTTTGGAATAGCCCCAATACAACCATCCCACGATCAAAGAATTAGAGGAACAAAATCAAGGAATGAATCGAGGAAACGAATTATGAGTCAATAAGAGTTTAAATGCGCGGATGCTATATGCTTAAGCCCACATGTTTATAAATCATTATTTCCATGGACTGATCAAATCCATCCAAATAAGATTTAGAAATTTGTGGTTCAACAATTTATAATTTCCTTGTTCAAATAAATGGCAATTTCATTTCAACAAGACGATTATAAACCACCTTATCTAAGCATCGCCAACTCAACGCAAAAGATCAGGATCAAAACAAACGAGAAACAGCAAGAAAATGATCAGTTAACTGATATGGAATCCTGGTTGGCATGTGAATACCATATCAATCAATCTCAATTCCTAACAACCAACAATTCCATCTCAGACAAACTTGTTTCTAGCAAACAGTAGAATGTCGAAGATTAATGAAAATAGAGATAAAATTTGCTAAACAAAATGAACGAATTGAGGAATCAATAATAAGAACCAAGGAAATCAAAATCATTGTAAACAAAAGAATATCATCAAGAATATTAACCATTTCGTTGGGATAATGTATATCCACAAGTTAGTTAGTCTCGGGAATAATAGGTTTACTTCAAGAATAACTTCAGCGTTAGCGTAAAAATGACTAGAGTGGCTTCGTGACAATCTACGTCGTATAAACATCCCCGTATAAGTATAAAATTATCATTTATAGTTAAATAAATGAAAATATACCTTGTAATTCACAAGTACAAATAATCGATAAAGATTACAAAAAATATATATAATCCCATATACATGTAGAAATAATCTCATTCTCGTCCATTGGCAACTCGGAGGTTTCACTTGCAACTCTTATAGTTAAAAGATTTCAAAAATTCATTTTTGGATAATCTTTTCGTTCTCTATAACTTGAGATCTGATACAAATCTGAAACACCCCCAATTTCGGGTCATAGCAGCGGAAGGGTCCTTGGGTGTTACTTACATGATTCAAGCTCTTAATCATAGAAAACAGCTCAAAATGAGTCGCTTTAATAACAAACATCCATTCATTCTTTAAACGATAAAACTTTTCACATGGTCACAGATAATTTAAAGTTTACATAACACAATAAATGATAAAAGTTCTTTGAATGGATATGTTTTAGAAAAGCGGGCTAAAGTCATTTCAAATAAGCAAGCTTTACGAAACCACCTTCCTCGAGTGCCTTCCCTATGGACCTGAGATAAAACATGCTAAAACGTCCACAAAATTGCTGAGTGAATCTATAAAGTTTAAAGTATATAAATCGAACACAAGTATTCTGAATAACCTTACATGGTTAATAAGTTATCAAAAGACAATTATGTTGTACGGACATAATTATCGGTGTTATTACATAAGTCTCATGACATTGAACGTTAACATATATTATTTCAGCCCAACAAACCCAGCCAACTGCGTATATTTCTCTTATACGTATGCATCCGATGTTTCATTACTAGTGTTTCACTACACCACGCGATAGCTAGTCGTGATCGGACTGGGCGTCACCCCGATAGATCTATCCATTTTATTAGCGTTCTTTCGATTAAAAATTCACGATTACATGGGTCTTTTAAGGCTAAAGCTAACTTATGAAATAACTTTCATCTAATCATACAATCGGGTCCCTTGTGTTCTATTTTAAAACAAATAGGGCTTACCACAACTTCTTGTTGCACCCATTCATGGGTTTACAACAATTCTTGTTGTACCCCTCATTTTTAATAAATACTTTTCAAGTAAATAGAGCTTCCACAACTACTAGTTGCACCATTCAATAGGTTTACCGCAACTTATAGTTGTACTCTTTATTTTAAATAAAACAAGAATGTTATCCCCCTCACAAGTTTCTAAAACAAATAAAGAATTTAAAAGCGAGGCTATAGACTCACCTTAGTACAAGAGTGGTAATGAGATGATCGCCAACGATAAGTGATGCCCGTCAAACACGAAAACCGCAACCTACCAAATAAGGCGCGCTCGTTAATAATCGACTCTAGTATAAATCGTACTTAAATACAAAACTAAAAATTAAAAAACCATGACAATCCCAAAAAATTTACAATACAAGTGATACTTCTATACCCTTTTACATGTTCATTTTATTAAACTATACCCTCGATAAAAATCTGCCGGTACATTCTAAATGTACAAGCTCATTTACCTTACTTAGACAACTCCGTTTTCGACGAAACTTGGTGAAAAACTCACACATAACCTGGATAAGACATAGTTTAAATTTCATCCAAAAATATTACTCCTAAGGTCTTCTGCCCGACACATCTTTGAGTTACAAAAACCGGACAGTTTTACGCATTCGACTCATAAAACCATTTTGATCTCCCTAAACGAATCCGTTTACAAAACCAACACTCGGGTTTGAAAATGGACTCACAATCTGAGGTTTAGAGACTTACAACAGCCCTTGTATCTTTTTAAAACACATTCTATAGTCTCCGAGATTCTATCCAAATATCGACAAAAACTTCGTATTGTGTCGATACTCGTCTCCCTGTACACGAATAATCAAACTATTGTAACTTCACACTCGTCTGGAGTTAGAAGCTCTAATTTATATCAAATCGAAGCTAATGAAATTCTCTACAATACTATCCAATTAGTATAACAATTATTCAAACTTATGACACCCAAAATCTGCCTTAAACTCACTGCCCTAAATTACCTCATCAAAAATCATACCAAATCAATTTTTCAAACAATTCTAACCACTTCTGTATTATTCCTAATCCCCTAATATTAACCTCTTTCAATCCTAACACTTGCTTGGTTTATAAAAACAAAAACCAAATAAAAAATCAATCTTTTAACAATCAAAATAACATGATCCTATAAAAATCATTACATGCATGATCATAAAATTCTTTCAACAATTCTTGTTTATATCAATTTTTCAAAACTTCATGCATGTTGGAAATTTTAGTATAGATGTGATCACTTTATAAAAACTAAGATGAGAATTCAATTAGATTTTGCTAAATCAAAGTAGAAATCAAAATAATTTGGTGTTTGTGTGGTGATTTTGGACGGAAAAAGAGAGGAGAAAGAAAGTGTGTGTGAGAAATTTTGGTAAAAATGAATTGATAGTTGTAATTTCACACTCGTTTAGGAAAACGAGGTAAAAGCAGCAAGTATTAAACAAATAGTTTAGGAAAACCAAGTGCTTATGACCCTTGTGTGAGTTCGTTCTCAAGGAGGCTTGGTGTATGTATTAAACTTGATTAAGTTTGAGATTAATATTAAGAAAGAAAAGGGAAAATGATGACGGTTACGATTATGATTAAACTAGGACGAAATCTAAGACGTAGAACGTAAAAACGTGACAAAATTTAAAAATTACTCTAAAAATTCCTAGAAAATCACAATAAATCCTTAAAAATGTAGTTAGAGTTTACCAAAAATCAAAACTATTTCAAACCTTTTATTTAATTAATAATTAATTTTAATTAATTAAAAGCCCAAAATGAGATTTTTCAATTTGTAAACCTCTAAAAAAACTTAATTAAACTAAAAAGTATTTTTAAAAAATTTAAAACTAATTAAAACTATTTAAAATGATTAAAAATTAAAATAAAATATTAAAATAATATTAAAAATAAAAAATTTATAAAAAATTATAAAAACATGCAAACTAATTTATTTTAACTTAATAAATCTAGAAATGAAAGAAAAATGACCTAAATACCCCTATTGGGCCTCCAATTTTGACGATTGACGATTTAAGAAGGACGATGACGAATACGATCCCGATGGATGCCCAAATTTCTATAATTATTTTCGTTTTATCGATATTGTAATTTTTCGAGAATTTTACTTACGGTTCGTGTTAAGTCGAGTCGGGTGAGTTTTATTGCTTTCCGGGTACATTTAAAGTGTCCTAAAAGTATTTTGGAGTGTTTGGGATGATTCCCGACTCCCGTAAAATTTTCTAAAATGACTATTGAGTCATTCCCGTAAAGTTTTAGAGTCGTTTTTGTTTGAGGACAAAAGAAAGCTTAAATTGCACCATTGGTCCCTCCCATTTCACAAAAAGGAAACAATCACACACACACATAACATTTCAAAGAAAAAAAAATCAATCCCACCCTTTTGCTCTCTCTAGGCCGACGGCCAAACCCCAAAACACCACCACCACTTCAATTTTTCTTGGGTTTTTGATTAATTCCAATCAAAGACCACTTCCTAAAACCCTTTAGTAAGTGTTAATCCATGGTTAATTCCAACATGCATTAACAAAATTTTTTCCAAAAATTAAAGATTTTTCAAAAGTTCATTTGGATGTTAATTGAGCATTTGCATGTTTAATTCATGTTAGAATGATGCTAGAACACCAAACAAATCAACCAAAATCAATTTGGTTGATGGGTTTTGATCACCCAAACCCCACGGCTCAAAGGGGGGTGTTTGGGGATCATGGTGGTTAATGTTTTGATGTTTGATTATGTATTGAATCCTATTTTTACATGTTTTTAGATGGGTATATCCAATTACATGTTTGTTTTTATGATTTGGGTTTTATGAGGATATTGATTAATAGGGGTTTAGGACTGAAAATGATGTTTGGATATGATTAGGAGTACTTAGGATGATGTCTAGTGTTGGTAAATGGGTTTGAAAACGAGCGTTGGTATGATTTTGGTATAGGTAATTTTAGGCAGAAAGTTTGAGATGTTTTCGTAACAATTATTTTGAAAACAGGTCTTGTGATTAGGATAGAGTTGTAGAGCATCTTCTTAGCTTCGATTTGGTATAAGATAGAGCTTACGACTCCTAACGAGTCAAAAGTTACGACGTTTTGAAATTCGTGTACCGGGAGATGAAAACCGTCACAATCCGAAATTATGCTTGGTTTTAGGTCAAATCCCGGGGACTATAGGTTTAGTTTGGTAAATGGTCAAAGGTTGAATTTTGGTCTCAAACCTGCACATTTGAGTCTATTATAAGACTTAGGTGTCAAATGGGTCAATGGAGTATTTTAAACGGGTCAAATGAGTCCGACTTGGTCAAAGTACAATTTCAGTCCGAAAAACGTAGTTTTGGAAAAGTGTTGAATAACGAGTCGTAAAAGCGAAAACTTTTATTGGGATTAAATATGTGTTTTCTACAGGTCTTAAAGTATTCTTGAGAATTTTCTCAAATTTTATAAAAAGGGTTAAGTCTAGTAAAACAGTCCGTACTTTTGGTAAGTATCGGCGAAAATGTGTAAAAATGAATAACGTTAATAATAAGGACAAATGGTATAAAACGAGTAACACTTGTTTGTTTTGTTTTGGCGTGAGTTGTAATTATCACAAGTGACTAATATGTATGTATTTTATACAGTACCATAAGGTTTATAAATGAGATTACTCATTACGCGTTATTTGGTTTGATAGGTGTTGATTTACCCGGGCATCCTTATCGTCGTCAGTGACCGTCACTCGAACTATCGACTACTTGTTATATAAGGTGTGAATTTATAGCCTCGCTTATTATTATTTCAAACTGTTTTACCCGCGAGGGAAATGCATGCTAGTTTTCAAAATGAACATATGTCATGAATGATTGTTGGACCCGGATGTTGCCTTGAAATTGTGTTGAGTACCTAGTTGCAAAAGGCCCTAAATTCATGAACTATTAACTATTGTTTAGTACTAGCGTGGATTAGAAATAGCCGCTTATACAAAGTGATAGCACTATGGGGTTGACTACCCTATCCGAGACGAGGGCTAGTACGTTGATACCCCCTGCGGACGGATAATTTGTGATAAGAGATAAGGTATAATTGCAACTGATGCCTTAGTAGGGGCACTGGTTTCATCTGAATCACGCCGGTAATTATTACGCGGGTGATTGAGTTAACTGTTTAGTGTCATGAGCTTAAACACAATTGTCAGTACCTTGAATATAGATTGTTTGATTGACAAGTCTATGGATGATCGTGAATGGTTTTTATTTCACATATGTTCAAAATGAATTGTAAAACCTATGAATTCCACTCAACGTTTTCGTTGACCAAATTTAGCATGTGTTTCAGGTAACCGCTGAAGTGTAGCATGGAGCGTGCATTGGATGGATGTTGTGTGTATGGCTTGGAGTCTACTTGTTTTTCCTCCCGTTATTACTTAAACATTTTTAACTTTATGTCATGTTGTTGTGAAAACTGTAACTTTTGGGGTTGAGATTCATAGGGACCGAAACGCAAAACTCTGTTGTATCATTTGGGGTTGGAAAACCGTAGACATGTAACTTTTCAACAATTTTTAATTTAAGTTTAAATTTGACGTCTCTTTGGAGTCGTTCGATATATCTTGTGTGCGATGATAACTGCCTAGCACTCAAATGTTGTAGTTCCTCTGCGCATAGCATTTGGTGGGGTGTTAGATTCTACATTTTAGAATTATTAAAATAAGCATTTTGATTATTTGTTTTATTATTACTATCGAGATTCAAGTCTTGACTAAAATCAGTAAGTTATCCAAGATAATACTACGTGAAACCTCTTTAGCATTTGAGTCAAATTGCGCAAATACGATTTAACAAATCAGTTTTAAGGAAGACATGTGTATAATAAAAAGTCAAAGGTTGATTTTAAGAGTTAATTGGACTAGTTTGAGTGATATTTGTATATACGTAATAAGATAAGTTGTAATAATAATAACGTAAAACTTTGAAAATTCTTACTATGAACGTTTTTGGTACTTAAGATATGAACATTAATGAGATTTTGACACAAGTAGCGAGACTTTCAAACCTAATGATTTGTCGATTATGAAAACCGAGTCACCGCATCTACTAATGTTAACAATTTCCGAGAGATTGAAATTTTTCCAGAAATGAAAACTTCGTAAAGATTGAAAAATGAAAGGTATAAATTCTTTAATGATGTAACACAAATTAAAAATGTGTAAATGCTCGCTTTTAAAAGGTACATGGTAACATTAATTAGAAAATGAAAATGGAGCACCCAACACACGCATACTTGTATTATTTTCTTAAGGCGTAATATTTGGAGTCACGATGGTTCGGTCGTACAACATCCCTTCTTTGATTTTGTGGGTCTGTATCTAAACTTGAATATTCATGTGATTTTTCGTTTTAATATTGTCAATGGCATGAGACCATTATTTATTTTGAATTGCTAGTTCACGATTACATGATAATAAGGGTATGTCACCCGGTGTATTTTTTTCATGTTCATGGACGCCGTAACTTTCCTTCTTTCGGTTAATGGAACCTAAAATTTTGTATTTACTTGAATGATGATATAAATCTTCATTAAAGTGGTTATTTATTTATAATTGAACAAAAGCGAGGAGGCGAAGCTGCTTTACCAAAATGTAGAGGTGAAAGAACTCGATCTTCCTGGTGAAATTGTTTCTATTCGACCAAGGGATTATTCTTCTCTCCCCGTATACCCTTGGTGGAATGTGTGTGCAACTCGAGACGATAGGAATTATGATCGTTGTTCTATTTTTGACGCTTGTGTTGATATTTAATTTTTATTCCATGTAGTCGTAGATCGCTGTTGTTATCCCGAGACTTTCGTCATATATTTGAAGTATTTTCATTTCTAATGTAGTTAATTTTAGTTGGCAAATATATTGCTCGTTTACCTTGTTCGAACTCATTGATTTTTGATTTTATTACTTGTTGTGCTTGCAATGATCTTTAATCTTGAACCACCTTACCGTTATTCTGTGAATAGTCTATTTTGAAAATATGTATGAGTGTGTCAAATGGTTCGTTCAATCAAATGTAAATGGTGTCGATTTATTTATTTAGTTATTTATTTATTTTCTTCATAAAAAGGCAAAGCAAAGGTATGTTTTCAAAGTGGACGAAAAATGTTTGATGTGTTTCTTAAAATGATAGTAACAATATTTTCCCATTACAAACTCCATTTCAAATGATTTAATTATTTTGAAGATTAGGTCGAAAACTTTCGTAGTCATATTTGGTATGTAATAATAATGTTTGCTCGTCACTCGATCCTCAATTATGCACAGCTTAGCTAACTATGCATAATTCGGGAGGAGTCCTGTTTTGTTGATTGTCGTTGCTTGGTCCTCAAGTATGCATGATCTAGCTAATTATGCATAGTTTAGGAAGGGCAATGAAGTGTCAAATTAATTGGTCATCTTTAAAACCGGTAGTGTTTTTGATAGATGTTTGGATGAGAATGTTTTTAAAATGGTGGATCCTTATGCAGGTAATCATATTTTCTTTGATACCTAAAGAAAATTCTTGAATTTTCTTGTATTTCCTTGAAATGTTTTCTTTCGTTTTGCGTTGACTTAGTAAGTCACCTTGACCGAGAAATTTTGAAAAATGTTTTTATGTGTTGAATGTAACATGCGAATTTCATCGGAATCACGAGGGTGTTGGTGAAATACCAAAAGGAGCTCGTACCGACACTGAGAAGAAATTTTAAACAAAAATAGAAGACTGTCAAAGTAGAGGAAATCAGAGTTTGAGTGACTCTGAGGGGAATGACGACGACTTCTCCTACATCAAACATATCTTACTTTATTTATTTTATTTTCTCGTTCTTTTGATATGTTTAACGATACGCGATAAACTGTTGAAGTTTACCAACTGTGCACCGGTAGTTGGAAGACAATTCCATTTGCCGTCTTTGTTTATTAAAGTGAGGAATCCTCCTTGCTTGGCTCGATTTTCTTTGATCATCGATGGTTAAACAATGAATAGACATGGTTGATGTTTTTTTCTGGTAAACCCTTGCCTTTTATGTATTTATGTTGTATGTGATCTAGTCGAGTGATCGAAAGTTGTGAGAACTTAAGACGACATTGTCCAATGACGTCCGGTCATGAAGAACACGTGCCATGTAATATACTTCTAACTGTGAACGGAGATGCTTATTGAGATTTTAACCACGTTTGGGATGGAAGGTGAGATGGTGTTCTTGTATTATTATTATAATTTTTTTTGGGTATGGATCCGTGTGTGAACACCCTATGATGACATTTGTATGTATTTTCTTTCTTTTTATCGATATGTATCCACGTCTGGCAAGCTTGTGAACCTGCTTTAACTTGCAATTTTCTGTTGTGACAACCGTGGTTTTGAGGTTCGTCACTTGGTCTTACTTTTAGGTTATTTTATGTGTGACTACTTGATTTTTGTGCTTACGTGTTTATTTTGTGTGAACGAGGTTGGTGTGGTTATCGTTTATGAGTATAGAGTACTCATAAGTAAATCGAGGAACGGTTATTTCATGTTCATGAGCTCACAAGTGGTGACTATGAAATGAAATAGTGATATTTTGGTGTTTACGTATACGTATATGTATTATAGAAAATCTTATTTTTACGATTTACGGTTTAGCATTTAGAGGTCTCGGATGAGGTAATTAGTCATATGGATATTTTTCGGGATGGTTTTAAGTCATTTAGGACTTAGTTATAAAGTTTATTTCAAAATTTGAGATTTTTTTAAGTGTATATTTTACGTCTTTTACGGTAAAACGCGTAAATTTGACTAGTTTTACGGTTTTGAGGTTTTGGGAGCTTTAGGAGCTGAAATAAATTAAGGTAAATTAAGGTAATATTATTAATACATATATTAATAATAAAAACAAATAAAAAATGAATTTTTGGGTCGGTTTAAAAAAAAGAAAGAAAAAGGGAAAAGAGGAAAAAAGGAAACAAGTGTTATACTTGGACAAGGATTGTTTTGCTATATAAGAAACCCCCACACTTATACCAAACGAATTATATTCATTCCCTGGAGTTTATAGTCGACTTATAGAAGAGAAAAATTAGGGTTCTTCATAAAATTGGGGTTTTCTCATCTTCCATTAATTTAAAGCTTGTTGCTAGTACAAGGACGTGTGAAGGAGCTATCAGGTGAGTGTTCATAGTCCCATGTTTATTTTTGTTTTTGACTTCCAGATGGGATGGAAGAGACACTGTGTTGAGTTGTTTCTAAATTGTTGCTGTGAATGTTTTATGGTTGTGATGGACTTGTGTGTACACTTATGTGATTAACTGCTATGCGATTTTTGATATGTTATTGTGGTTTGACAAGGTAGTGGCCTTGTGGTTTGACAAGGTAGTGGCCTTGTGGTTTGTCAAGGTAGTGGCCTTGGGATAGGTACATAGGGTGATCATCTAAGGTACCATGGTGTTGTTTGGCAAGGTAGGAGCCTTGGATTGGTTTGGTATGATTGGTCTTGATTGATAGTTGTTAATACATAATTGTAACACATTGTCCATATGTTCTTTTGTTGATGATTGTTATTCACAGCTTGTAACTGATTTAGCGTTGGAGTCTAAACCTATGACTCTCACCAACTTTATGTTGACGTGTTTTAGTGTCTCTTTCAGGTGAGAATGTGGTTAAGCATAAGAACATAAGTGGCTAGGATTGGAGAAGCTTAGGAATGCATATAGAAGGAGAATCCCCGTTCCTTCTTAGTTTACCTTTATGTTTTTTGATAAGTGATACATGTTGGCACCTATATGTTTGTTTGGTTTATGTTTATTGTTTGTCTTGGGTAAGTGGTAGGACTGTTACCTACTTACCTAGACTCCTGCATTGTTGAGATATTGTTATGACATTTGTGTCGCCATTTATGACATTATATTTTCATTTTAGTTTTCTCTATAGAGACACCGTTTGTTGTGATGATATCCATACGTCGCACCCCATATTCCGCCATGGTGGGGTGTTACAGAATGGTATCAGAGACAATGGTTATAGAGAATTAGGTTGCCTAGTCGCGTAGCCTAGTCTATAGCTTAAGGGTCCCTGCATATAGGCGTCATAGGAGTATGTGTGCATTTTATTATAATTGATGTGTTTGAATGTTATTTATTGTGATGTTTTGACTGGTATGAATTGAACCATAGTAAGTTCATACTTAGCCACATGTTATTTTCTTTTCGAGTTGTGAGTAGTGCGGGTTTAACAATAATCGCCCACGCTAGTCATTGTCGTATTTTACTTATAATGTACATTATAGTACATAATTTGGTACATAGTAGTTTCTATCTTTTGTTGGGTTATTTTATGTACCTGAGGGGTATTATTTTCTTTTGATGTTTAAGTCATGTTCCCTAAGAATCATGTGGTGGTTCGAGTTATTAGGAGTAGGTGAATATGAAGGACCTTATGCTATTTACACTCTTATGGGCGGCATGACTTATAACTGATTATGTTTTCGTTTTGGATTTAGTCTAGGCTGTTTTAGCTAGACTATGGATTTCTGTATTCCAAGAGTTTTATTATGTTATTTTATAGATGGAGTTTTGGACCTTATTGGTTATGTGGTTATGAGCTTATGTGAGTAGATAGATTTATGTGTTATATGTTGTATTGATTCTTATAAGTGTCATCATAGGAGGGAGTGCATTGGGGAAAGGGTAATTGTATAAGTATGGTGGCCAACATAGTTATACAAGTACCACAACTTCAATGGGTTCTCAAGTATGATTGCATGAAAGAGGATTAGCACATGCTTGTATATGGTGAGATGTAAATATTGGGTATACGTATAATATATGGGTTTATGTAACGGCTGCCTACGATATGGCTATTTATTAGTGTGTTATATGTTTTGGGTTATAGTTGTGTTGTGTGATTTTGGGGTCACACGATATGGTTTGGTTTTGGAGGTGGGTTTTATGCTTTGTTGTGGCACGGTGAGATGGTGATTACTCGTGTGGAAAAACAAGTGTATGACGTGATTGGTTGATCCGACATGTATGGTAACGAGTATGTTTTGGGTGATTTAATAGGTATATATATGCGGATGTATATATACTACTATGTGTTAAGTTATGGTATATGGTCGTTCACTAGTTATTATAACTTGAACGTACCTTGTGTTTGTTCGTGTTTTATGGTGCTGGAGTTGATGGAGTTTCAACAACGTTTCGAATTTTTTTTTGAACTGTGTCTTGTAGCGTATTTTTTGAGTTTATACTTTACGTGTACGTTTTAAAATGTTGTTCTGGGTTTTAAGTCCGTTGAAATAAATGGAGATTTCTTTTGGGATAATGAAATCTTTTGGGTTGAGTCTTACATTTCTTTTGGTTGGTATATGGAAAAAGGGGGGACTTGGAAATCTACTATAGAGTTAGATAGTTGGTTGTATTCGGTAAAATAAGGGTAAGGTGTTGGAGTCATGTTTGAAACAAGATGTAACATAAGTTTTTTTTTTATCAACACTTATTTATTTCAAATTCTAAAAGACTTTCATTAAAATAAAGCGAAGTAAAATTTCTTTCTACTTACATAGTTTATATAATCGGATTTAACTGATTCATGCCATTTATAGTTATTGATACAAGGTTAAAAGGAGTTTATGAATATTTCACATACAATTATATCTTTCATTGAAAAGGATTGCATTGATCACTAAGTCTATTCTTTAATTTTTTTAAAACAACTAGCATAAAATTGTTTTGGTCATAACTTGTTCGTTTTTAAAGCTTTTTGGGTGATTCAAAAGCCAAAAATTATGTACTCGGAACGTACTTTTCATATATTCAGAATGTATAGTCATAGGAGGTCAGTGGACTGGCCGTAATTGTTGTACAAGTGTCGGGTTCAAGGTTGAGTTTGAATAGTAGTTTTATTTTTTTTATGATTTGGGATGCACGGGATACCTAGTCTTTGAGTTGAGTTTTGAGATCGTCTAGAAGGTTGTTTGTAGATGGTTTGAGTCACAGTGGGGAGGTAAGGAAAAAAAAATAAAAAAAAAAATATATATATATATATATATATATATATATATTCTTTTGGAAAGTCGATCTTTGCACGGTTTAAATAATATGTGGCGGGGCGTAATATGTTTTGGTTGCCATTGGATGTTTCTTGGATTATTTTTCGTTGTCATGGGTCATTTGGAACTTGATACATGTTTTGGGTTTGAGTTTTCTTTGGAGTCTCGTGGTTTTTGATTTGTTTTAATTGGTGCACGTGAAATGTCGTTAGTTATCCGTGGGTTTAATTCGTCGATCATATCTGGTGTATTCAGGATGTAGTTTTGGTTTTGTATGGTTTAGGAGCGTTGAGGTAGAACCATGAATAGAGCAAGTAGGAGAAGTGAGAAGAGTTGTAGTTAGTGTCATCCAAGGCAAATCGTTGATGGAGTGAATTAAGAACAAGAGCTGTTAGAAATTGCAAGGAATTTATTCGTATTGCCGCTAAGAGAGGGTGTGAGGAGGACATAGTTGAAATTGCTAAGGATGTTGTATGAACGCTTTGGGTTTACGGTTATGCATTTGGCTTCGCCAAAGCACTAGCGGTTTTCATGGAGTCAATGAACCGAGTGTGCATGAACGTCTATAAATGAGTTGTCATCGGGAGCATTGACGACATCTTGATCTACTCAAATCTTAGAAGGAGGATGAGGCGAATTATGTGTTGGTTTTGGAGTTGTTAGTAAAGGGAATGAAACATGAGATTTTTAAGTGTGAGTTTTAGGATTTAGTTGGCCAGGACTAGTAGTCAGAGATGATGGCATATCGTGGAACCAGCAAGGGGCGAAGTGAAGAAGGACGAGGAAGCACATTTGGAGGCTGAAGAGGTGGATTGGATGATGAGCAGATCTTGGCATTATCGGAAGGACTGGATGAATTCGCGAAGCATGACGATACGTGGAGCAGGGATTTGGACGCGTACGAGGACGACAAAGAAAGGCGATCGCTTATACGTTGCAGGAACTGAAGATTTGGAAGAACTGGATAGACTTAGTTAGTGGAGCTGGACTGTTATATCTGCCTAGAATGCTAGAGGCATTTGGTGTACGAGACGTGGAGAATGATCTATACGGATCATGAACGTTTCCAACACATATTCAATCATCTTGATTGAACATTTGGCAAAGGTGATGGGTGGAGTTAATTGATGAAAGAAAATTGCAAGGCCAAGTACCATCTGGGAAAGGCAAGCATGGTCGATGAGACATGGAATAAGAAGGATGAGGTGAAGCTGAGATGAACTTGAACTATAGGGATGATGTATTAGAGTGGTTTGGATGAAGGATGTGGGTTGCACGAGTTGAGTTGTCTAAAGTAGTGAACGCGTCAACATTTATGTTGCGTGGCTTGGACAATCGTAAGGAGGAAAGGGACGTAGACTATACTTCCTACATGGATAGGAGTAGTTTAGAAAGGGCGATGTAAGGACGAAGTTGGTGGAAGGGATACATAATGCGGTGGGGGATTAAGTACGATGAGAGTTGGGTGATAGTCGATAGACTGACTAATTCATCACCTATTTCAAGAGGAATGAGAAGTCACGTAGTTGGGAAGTTGGAAGAATTAATGGATATGTGACAGACCGTCATAGGTCACTTTGTAAGGAAATTGGAATTTAAAGTAGTTTGGGATACGGACTAAAGGGAGTTGATGAATGTAATTGGACATGGGTGATTGATTTAGAGGTAGTTCGGAAACTCGTTAGCGATGGCTGAGTTTTCATATAATGATAGTTATCGTACTAGAAGTCGATAAATGCCATTTGAGGTACGATATGAAAGGATAGGGTGAGTTGTCCTCATTGTGGACTAGAATTGGTAAAAGAGGCTACTAATGTAGTAATGGTGTTTGTGGACAGAATGAGAGCAACAAGGGATGCTATGTAGAAAAGGAGGAAACCACTAGATTTAGTGACAAAGTTATGTATGGAGTTTCACCCATAGTAACGGGTGGTATGATTTGGAAAGATGTAAGTATTGATGTAGAGTTTTGTAGGTCCATTTATGATCTTTGGGAAGATCAGACCATTAGCTTATGAGCATAGAATTACCTGGGGGAAATGAGTTGTATACATGATACATTTCATGTATTGGGGTTGGTAAATGTTGTTTGAGGATGCATATTTGCATGACCGGTTATTCGGGTTTTGTGCTAATAAGAGTCTTTGTTTTATCGAAGAGTCATTTGCGAGATTTATTGACTGTGAGGTCAAGAGTTTGGCAATGGGTTTAATTATTTTTGGTTTGTACATGTGGTATCTTGAAACTTGAACTGAAGTTCACGTGGAAATGAGAGGAGTTCATTTAGAACAAGTATCCTCGTGTGATTTGTTGTCTGTGTGTTGATCCTAAGGAGTAAATCTCGGGACGAGATTTCTATTAGGAGGGAGTGATGTGACAACCGTGGTTTTGAGGTTCGTCACTTGGTCTTACTTTTAGGTTATTTTATGTGTGACTACTTGATTTTTGTGCTTACGTGTTTATTTTGTGTGAACGAGGTTGGTGTGGTTATCATTTATGAGTATAGAGTACTCATAAGTAAATCGAGGAACGGTTATTTCATGTTCATGAGCTCACAAGTGGTGACTATGAAATGAAATAGTGATATTTTGGTGTTTACGTATACGTATATGTATTATAGAAAATCGTATTTTTACGATTTACGGTTTAGCATTTAGAGGTCTCGGATGAGGTAATTAGTCATATGGATATTTTTCGGGATGGTTTTAAGTCATTTAGGACTTAGTTATAAAGTTTATTTCAAAATTTGAGATTTTTTTTAAGTGTATATTTTACGTCTTTTACGGTAAAACGCGTAAATTTGACTAGTTTTACGGTTTTGAGGTTTTGGGAGCTTTAGGAGCTGAAATAAATTAAGGTAAATTAAGGTAATATTATTAATACATATATTAATAATAAAAACAAATAAAAAACGAATTTTTGGGTCGGTTTAAAAAAAAGAAAGAAAAAGGGAAAAGAGGAAAAAAGGAAACAAGTGTTATACTTGGACAAGGATTGTTTTGCTATATAAGAAACCCCCACACTTATACCAAACGAATTATATTCATTCCCTGGAGTTTATAGTCGACTTATAGAAGAGAAAAATTAGGGTTCTTCATAAAATTGGGGTTTTCTCATCTTCCATTAATATAAAGCTTGTTGCTAGTACAAGGACGTGTGAAGGAGCTATCAGGTGAGTGTTCATAGTCCCATGTTTATTTTTGTTTTTGACTTCCAGATGGGATGGAAGAGACACTGTGTTGAGTTGTTTCTAAATTGTTGCTGTGAATGTTTTATGGTTGTGATGGACTTGTGTGTACACTTATGTGATTAACTGCTATGCGATTTTTGATATGTTATTGTGGTTTGACAAGGTAGTGGCCTTGTGGTTTGACAAGGTAGTGGCCTTGTGGTTTGTCAAGGTAGTGGCCTTGGGATAGGTACATAGGGTGATCATCTAAGGTACCATGGTGTTGTTTGGCAAGGTAGGAGCCTTGGATTGGTTTGGTATGATTGGTCTTGATTGATAGTTGTTAATACATAATTGTAACACATTGTCCATATGTTCTTTTGTTGATGATTGTTATTCACAGCTTGTAACTGATTCAGCGTTGGAGTCTAAACCTATGACTCTCACCAACTTTATGTTGACGTGTTTTAGTGTCTCTTTCAGGTGAGAATGTGGTTAAGCATAAGAACATAAGTGGCTAGGATTGGAGAAGCTTAGGAATGCATATAGAAGGAGAATCCCCGTTCCTTCTTAGTTTACCTTTATGTTTTTTGATAAGTGATACATGTTGGCACCTATATGTTTGTTTGGTTTATGTTTATTGTTTGTCTTGGGTAAGTGGTAGGACTGTTACCTACTTACCTAGACTCCTGCATTGTTGAGATATTGTCATGACATTTGTGTCGCCATTTATGACATTATATTTGCATTTTAGTTTTCTCTATAGAGACACCGTTTGTTGTGATGATATCCATACGTCGCACCCCATATTCCGCCATGGTGGGGTGTTACATCTGTTGACTGGACTCATCCTAGAGTCATGTCAAATATTCTTATCTTATCATGGCTTGGCTTATTTGCAAGCATGAGTTAACTTGATCGAACTTATTTACTTGGCATGGTTTGGCTAGTTTGCAAACATGTCGTAATATGGTTGTATGTGCGTCATAATGGCTTTTGTGTTTGATTGGGTGTGATGTTTTTGAGAGAGTTATGTATACGTCGAATGATTTTTGTATCGATGAATTCGTTTTTGACGAAATAGGTTGTATGTACGTAATATTGCAATAAGTAGATTTGTACGACTAGTATTAATTACTTGGTTTTGTATATTCTGAACGTTTTCGATGGGGTTAGGTGCGATCCGTGTGATTTTCTTTATGATTAATTGTTTTTATGAGACGATGAACCAAGTGAAAGGACGATTCTAAAGTTGGAGAACATGCTCCGAGCGTATGTGATTGATTTTGATAGTTGTTGAGATCGACACTTGCCGTTGGTAGTATCTTTGTACAACGACATTTACCAAGTTAGAAGTGAATGTGTAGCATTTGAAGAATTACGTTGATGAAAATGTAGATCGCTGGTTGGATAGAACGAAGTAGGAAAAAGTCAGTTGAATGGACTTGAAAGGATTCGAGAGGCTACGGAAGAGATGGTGTAGACTAAGAATCATTTGTTAACCGCGAGAGGCTGTGAGAAGAGATGTGTTGATAACCGTAGGAAGAAATTGGGAAACTGAAGTGGAGACCATGGATCGAGATGTTAAGAGATTGAAGCAATGTATAATACTCATTGTGAAGGTGTGATGGAACCCGAGACGTGAACCGAAGTCCACAACGGAACGTGAAGACTCCTTTAATAAGAAGTACACTTATCTTTCTAGTAGTACGAAATGCGAGTATAAGAACCGGAGAGCGCCGGGACGTCGCTCCCTTAAGGAGGGGAGGATGTGATACCCGTGAATGTGCCGTATGATGCTAAGTTATTGTCTCAAGAGCTGTTCAGTATGAGCACCACTCTTAAGTTATGGCTTACTTGTGGGTGTGATATCCCGAGCCCAACGTCATTTATTTAATCCTATTTTACGAATATTTTTGAAATTTTTAAGAAATTTCGTTTGTTATATATTTGACGGTTTAAGTTGAAACCAACGTTTACGATCGTAATTTTAACATTTGACGATTTAAAAAGAACCGATGACGACTACGATACCGACAGATGCCCAAAATTTATCTTTTATTATCGATTGATCGATATTTGAGTTTTTCGAGATTTTATTTTTATTACGTGTTAAGTCGAGTCGGAACCATGTGTATATTCGTTTTGTGTGCGTTTGAACCATTTAAAAGTATTTTGAGATAGCCGGGACGAACCCCGACCCCCGTAAATTTTCAAAACCGACTACTAGTCAAAATCCCGCTCTTAAAAAAAAAGGATTTGCCACTAAGGCCAAAAGATAGCCAAAAATTGCAAGAAAGGTCCCTCAAAAATTTATAAAAATAAAGAAGGGAAAACACACTTCACAAAAATCATTCCAAAATTTTTCTTTCTCCTTCCCCTTTCTCTCACATGGCCGTCGGCCACCACAAACACCACCACCACATCCATATTTTTTTTTGGGTTTTGGAAGAAACCAATCAAAGACCACCTCTTCTATCATCCTTGTAAGTGTTAATTAAACAATAACAAACATGCAACAACTTGATTTTTCCAAAAATTATGATTTTTCAAAAACGGATTTTGATCTAATTAAATGGTATACAAGTTTAATTCATGTGTTTATAATGTTAAATCATCAATTAAACAAGATGGGGAATTATGATTTTGGTGTTGTACAGCCCTAAAACCCACGAATTTATGGGGGTTTTTGGGTGTTCATGGTGTTTGATGAAATGTGTTGTGGGTTTTTGTTTATAATGTTGTTTATAATGTTTTTAAATGGGTTAAACTTAATGCATGTGTGATTTGGATTTGGGTTTTTATGAGGATTTGATTTTCTTAGTGTTATAGACTGATTAGGGTGATTGAGATTGGTTATGAGTGGTTAATATAGGTTTAGGTGATGTTTGGATGGATTGGAAACAAGTGATAGATTGATTTTGGAAGGGTGATTTTAGACCAGATTGTTCAAGCATGTTTTTCGTGGGTTTAACTTGGTAATCAGGTCATAAACATAGGATAGAGTTGTAGAGCTTTTTCTTAGCTTCGTTTTGGTATAAGGTAGAGCTTACGACTTCAAACGAGTCAAAAGTTATGATATTTTGAAAGTTCGTGTACCGGGAGATGAGAATCAACACAATCCGAATTTGTGTTTGATTTTGGGTCAAATCCCGGGGACCATAGATAGAGTTTGGTAAATCATTGAAAGTTGATTTTTGGTCTCAAACCTACACTTGTGAGTCTATTTTTGGACTTAGGTGTTGTATTGGTCAATGGTGTATTTTAAATGGGTCAAACAAGTCCTACGTGTTAGAAGTGCAAAATCAGTCCAAAATGTGTACGTCTAGTAATGTGATGTGTAACGAGTCATAGATGTGAAAACTTTTCATGGGATTAAATATGGGTTTTATACAGATCATGAGGCATTTTTGTGAATTTTCTTGAAATTTATATAGATGCTTAAGTCATAGCAAACATCCCGTACTTTTGGTAAGTACCGGCAAATCAATAAAATGGGAATCAACTTTAATTACGTAGGTAAATGGTATAAGTCTAGTAGCATTTACTTGTTTGGGTTTGGCGTGAGTTTTCATAAGCATTAAGTGTTTTCATATGAGTGTGTTTAGTACAATAATGTACACGGAGTATTGATTTGGTTTACGTACCTTGATTTTTAGGTCAAGTGTTTGATTTTCCCGGGCATCCACGTCGTCGGTGACATTTGTCGTTACGTCTTCGCTAGAACCACTACTACTACGCCAGGTGAGTCTATAGCCTCGCTCTTTACTTATTTCAAACGTTTTTACCCGCGAGGGGGATGCATGCTATTTAAATTAAAATGAACATAAGTCATGAATGATTGTTGGACCCGAATGTTGCCTTGAATTGTGTCGAGTACCTAGTTGTAAAAGTCCCTAAATTCGTGAACTATTAACTATTGTCTTGCCCTTGTGTGGGTTGGAGATAGCCGCTTATACAATTGATAGTACTATGGGGTTGACGACCCTATCCGAGACGAGAGCTAGTACGTTGAGTACCCTCTGCGGACGGATAACTTGTGATAAGAAATAAGGTATAATTACAACTAATGCCTTTAGAAGGGGCACTGGTTTCACTTAAATCATGCCGGTAATGTACGCGGGTGATTGAGTTAACGGATTAGTGTCACGAGCTTAAACACAATTATTATGTAAAACCCGCATGCTTTTACCATGAATAGTACTCATTAGATCGTACGTACTAGATTAAAACCTTCCTTTTATAGCATGTTTACGTTCACGAAATAAAATTTTACGTATTACGTACGTGTTAGAACACGATAAGTATTTATTACGTACGAACACACAATAATTATTTAAACAATAATTAATCACGAACATGCGATCATGAAATCATGAACGTAATTTTAATCACGAGCTAATATTAATTACGTATTTATATATTACAAACACGAATAAATATATTGAGCCACGATCGAAAACTAATAAAATTACGTAAACTACGCAACACGTAATCAAGGACATATAACACGATTAATATTATTAAGTATATTTAATTAACGCGACAAGTAATCACGTAAATAATATTTACGTTTAAACACGTATCACAATAACTATGAAAATGCACGACATACAAAAGACATGATTACGCGTAACCTTTTAGCTAGTCGCGGGTTAATTAAAATAAAAGAACAATAAGTGGTTTTGTTGGGCTTTTTTAGACAAGTAAGGAAAAGATAAAACATATGGGCCGAAGCCCATGGTTTGCCCAAACCGACCCTATACCTCATTAAAAACGGGGATGGTGATTTTATTTGTTTCTTTCTTTCTGCCGACATAAACAAACAACACAAACCCTAATAAAAATTAATGGTCGCCAGTTTTTTTGGTATCCTCTCCCTGCCGACGGTCTAAATAACAAGGACAAGAACAACACTCGTGCTCCAAAATCAAGGAATGGAAGGGGTTATGTTTTGTTATTCCTAAAACCCTAAACAAGAGTAAGTAAACCCTAATTTTTTTATTTGATTATCTTGGCTTAATGGGTCATGAAACCATGATTTAGGATCTAAATCACGTTAATTAAACGCTGTATAAAAGGAGGTTTACATTTGTTTGTTGCTGGGTTTGAAAGGCACACAAACCGAGACTCATAGGAGTCTCGGTGGTACTTATTTCCACCAGCCGCAACCCAATTAAGGGTGTTGGCTTGGTTTGTACTGACGCAGGAAACAACAAACAGACAGGGGGTTTAGTTTGGTCTGGCAGTGGGAACCCACGGCTGGCAGGTTTAGCCAGTCGGTGGGATTTTTTAAACAAACAGGGGAAACGCAAAGCTGCCAGGGGTAACTAGCAGTGTAAAGGGGGTGTTTGGTTTTGGGTTTTAAATCAGACTTAAGGGTGCGTTTGGCAGTGAGTTTGATGACCCGAATTTAAGGGCTGTTTGGTTCGGCTTATATATGGTTTGATTTTCGACGCGTTTTAATAAACTAATACATGGGTACGGGGTATTATTTTTACGAGTTAATTAACTTAACATGTACATGAATTACGAGACAATTGGACTAATATCATGATTTATTATTACGAGAGTAATTAAATTAATTAAACATGTATATAATTAATTTAGTTTAAACCATGACTTAGGTTAATTATTTTACTAATACTACATAGTTAAACCTAAGTATTTTAATCATGAAAATTTGACTAAGTAGTTAATTATTAAAACCATGACCTATAATTAATTAATTCCCATGACTTAGGTTTATTATTATAAATGAATAATACATTATTTAACCTAAGTATTTTGTTATTTAATTTACACTATAGTAATTAATTAATTATTAAACATGACTTATAATTAATTAATTATCATGACTTAGGTTATATTAATATTAATATTAATACATGTTTCCAACCTAAGTATATTATACACTTATTTTAATTAAATCATGTTATATTTAATTAAATACTTTTAACCTATAGTTTATTTAAATTACATGAAATAATTAATAAACTATACATTATAACCTCATGACTTAGAATATTAATTAGGAAACACTTTAGCTTATATTATTAGTTTAATAATCCAACTTATTTCTATTTATGGAAACTTTCTATTTTTAGAAACTTATTTAATTAAGGAAGCTAATCTATTTATGGAAACTTTCTATTTTTAGAAACTTATCTATTTTAAGTAGTAATTCTATTTTAGTAAACCTGCTATTTTTAGAAAGTTACTTATTATTGCACAGCGAGTATAATAATACAAGAAATACAAGTAATACTTAAACAGAATATACAGAATACACGATAAATACAGTATAACGTTAAAATCAGTAAAACATGACATGAACTTATAAAATAAGGTGAGACCTAATATTAAACCAGTTACGTATTCAGTAATCAGATACTTATACACGTATGTATTTATGTAGCATTAGTGATACCGAAGTAGGACTCTCTTCCATTCGTCTTCTTCGTTCACTGGACATAAGGTACGGATTCCCGTCCTTTCAGTATGGACATTCTTTCCTTATTAGGATTCCCCGTATGCAGCAAAATATTTTCCTGTAGTATAAGTTACGTGTTTGATTGCTTATGTTTAATTAAGATTACCTATAGCCATATACATGCATGACCAGTTTCACCTAGTTATGGAGGTACCATAACCATAACATTAGAGGCACTGATGTTATGACTTCACCACGGCGGAGTGATTGCTCGTGGCGTCCCTTCAGCTTTTGGCCATTTATATTATATTTATCATGTGGGGCGTATGGGTGCATCCTAGTTACATGTTTTTAGTCAGGATTTCATGGTGAATGTGGTGTGTGCCTTGCATCCTTCACAAGGAGCTGATCCCTCCTACCCAAAAACCAGTATATTAAATTAGAGGCAACCCCTCTAATTTGCATGTTGAGGTCACCCCTCCAAGTATTCATGCACGGTGGATTTTCATGACCTATATTGGCTAATGGTAAAATATGTTAAACAGTTTTCATAAGATAAACATAAGGCTTTTCAAACTATAAAACTAGTTTTATGAACATGTTCCAGGTTTTCCAGGACTTATACATTTCCGCTACTATTAAGTCTTTATTATGTTTTAGTCATTCATACTATGTCTATATCCATGCACTGAGCGTTATGCTCAGCCGTTACTTTCCTTTCCATGTCCCAAAACGGCAGGTACCCTAGGAAGGACTCGAGCATTTGGAGGACGTGCATAGGATGAAAGCTGCTAGAGACTTCTTTTTCTTTTTGCCTTCATATACTTATGCTTGTCTAGTCTTTCATTCATTACTTTTGCTTTATTATGTTTTGGGCTTATGTTTGGGAACCTATGTTTGATTCCGGTTTACCCTATGGTCATGTAATGTTTTAGACATTTATCCTTGTATGCTTTGATGACACGCCATAATTACGCGTGACATTCCATTATCAAAATGGGGTGTTAAAATTATGGTATCAGAGACAAGGCTTCGACCTGTAGGCTCTAAAACTCGACCTGTGACTAGTGGGTAGTCACCAGAAGCTTCCCAAGCCAACATTTGTTATTCTACGTATTGATGTTTTCAGCGCATTGTTGTTTTAACCATGATGTTTTCAGCACCTTGAGGTTTTAACCTTGATGTTTTCATCGATTATGTTGTACTAATATGGATGGACAACCGTCATTCATATTTAGTTATGTGTCATTGTTTCATGCATGACGTTCCTCGTGAACCGTGACTATGTGGACTGAACCTCAATAGTTCATAATTAGTCACATAAAAAATTTTTCTGATAAGTTTTGACAGATGAGTTTCATTTATTTATGTTTCATTTATCATTGTTGCAGGGATTATGACTAAGTAATGGTTGGTACAGGACTGGCCCTATTTAGTCGCATGTGCTTTTATCGAAACTTTTAACTTTGGGACCGACCCATAGGCGTCCCCTCGCCATGTCTTTTGTTTTGGAACCGACCCATAGGCGTTCCCTCGCACATATAAAGGTTTTATAAACTACATTACGCATTCATGCACTGTTTTTCATGCATAAAATTTTTCTCATGATTTAAATTGGCATAAATTTTTTCATGTCCCCTCATAAGTTACTATGTTTTTATGTCAAGTATGTTTTCATACTGTCATGGTTAAACTCAGTTTCATGCTGATTATGTTATACAATCCTCCATGTTAAATCGTTTCGTGTTTCTTCATGATAATTCCGTCTTCATATGGATTACGTCTTACGCCGCTTTTGTTATTTATGCTTTCACGCAAGACATTGTTATATTTCATTGAATTTTGCTTTCATGATAGTCATGGTTGATTCTCATTGATCATGCTGTCAGGCAAATCATCGTTGAATTTTGTGTAACCATACTTTAACGTTTCCGTTATTACCAGAATGATGTCTATGCTAATACTGCCAGGTTATCATGATGGTTTTCCTAACCGTTTAACCGGTATACTTTCCTTAAATCATGAAATATGATCGACCCCATACCGATCATTTCATGTGCATTCAACGTGTACTCCATGTACCGTGTTCTATGTGTATTACACGTACCTAAATCCATGTGTATATCACTTGCAATACTGCACGAGTATTCGCTAGTCGATTCTGAATCATCTCAGGCATATGTTCACTTGCTAATACTCTACAAATTGCTGATGCCGCTCATAACTTGGAAATGTTACTAAAGGTTGATGCTGATGACGTTCGGAGACGCTACGAGATGCGGATGCTGTTGGCAACCTAAAGATCCTACAAGATGAAGACAAAGGCGTCAGAGCAAAGAATTTGGACGAGAAGATGCTTCACCATTAGAGGATTTCCCATCAATCATTGTCCCTAATTCTTAGTTACATGTCACACGTCATTCGGCTGTCATTTCAGCCATATGAGTGAAAACCGGGTACCAGCCGGCCACTCAGCTGAATAGTTACATGAATTACAGTCATGAGAATGACCGTCATGGAACTGACAGACAGGACGATAGTAACCACTACTATGACAGAAACTATCCTAGAAATCACAACCGAGGCTCCGACCACGGACGTGATCAGACATACAAAGGATCAGTAGTCCAACCGATCCGCCAATTCTGGCATAATAACCTAATATTGTAGTTCTATTGTTTTACGTCTCGAGACACATGTCAAGACATCAGTCAAGACACATGTCTCACGTATACCTTTGAAGACACATGTAAAGACATCAGTCAAGACACATGTCTCACGTATACCTTTGAAGACACATGTCAAGACATCAGTCAAGACACATGTCTCACGTATACCTCCTGAAGACACATGCCAAGACATATGTCATGCTTATAGTTCCAAGAAACGAGTCAAGACAAATGACTCACGTCCAACTATGGAACATTTCTAAGAAATTCAGGATACCCTCCAATGGTATATCTATTTTGTTGTGCCATGTATTAATCAGGCCACAAGAATTTCTATACCATTATCAGCGCATCAGTGAGAACTGTCACGTTGCCGATGTAACTTTCATTTCTTTCACCATGGTTCATATATTCACAACCATGAAGGACGCCTTTCGTATTCCCACGTATACGAAGGTTTTGCTTCAGCTTAATGATGAGATCTGTCACACTCCCAAAATATCAGAGTATAATGGCGACAAGGGAGTGGTGACGTCATGATTATCATACACACATAGTCACAAAGAACGACCTCTAAATGGGACGTTCGGAAAATAGATCACTTGTAATTAATAAAATAAATTGTTTTAACAAAGTGCGGAAGCATAAACTGAATACGGTTACAAAACATAGTTTTCTCAAATGGTACAAATGATCGTTGTTTCAAAGAAATGACGGCAATGCATGAGACCTCATTTAGCATCTTCCTTCTTAATACCTGAGAAAAACATTGCTAAAGTGTCAACATAAAGTTGGTGAGTTCATAGGTTTAGTTAGTTTGAATTGTTTAATGAACCACAAGATTTTCCCAAATGTGATGACAATATAACAGATACAAAGTCATCCCAAAAGTATTTATTACAGTCTAAGCTCGTGACACCGAAGCGTTAACAACACCGGCAGTATAATCATATAAATGTAGCCCAAACTAGATGCCTAAACCCACGACATCCTATATCAGATTCAAATGAAACTGTGCCCGCTTGTCCCCTTGTTGGGCAAGACAGACAGGGACGTCAATCCCGATAGATCTATCCATAACATTCGCGCTTACACAAAGTAATTAACGGTTCACGATTCACGGGCCAAAGCAACTGGGTTTTTAGTGGGACTTAGACTAATATATAAATCAGTAAATGCACTTGTGTTCAAACGTTAAAATCAAGCAATGTCTCACCCCAAAAGCAGTGAAAATAGTAAAGTATGGGGCTATAAACTCACCTCGTAAATTCGGCAAAGAGAACGAAGATAAAATAGCTCGAGAGTACGGTTACGCTAGCCGCGGCCTAATTAATTATGAGAATCGAGTTACGATACGAATAATTGTATAATTAAATGACTCGACACCCTAGTTGTGCTTGACGAAACCATACGTTTATGAAAAGTACGATTTTACGGAAAAGTACGATAAATAAAATCGGTTTATTAACGGGTCGGGTTTTACGGGTCAAAACATAACTTAAATTTACCAAATTTCGTTTGGGCTTAACCAAATCAAATAAACACATAAGGCCCAAAGTGGGAGTCCAAACATTTACACAACAAACCGGCCCAAGGTCAATAGACCCGGCCCGGCCCACCTGGCGGAATAAACAAGGAACGAAAGGAGTATATCACGTGTGTTTACACACACAACCCCATATCTGAGAGTTTATTTCTCTCTCCTCTCTCGATATTACCTCCACCGTCCCAAACTCTCTCTCTCTCTAAACCTAGATCGGTTCCAATCTCTTCTATGGTTATCATCTGATCAGTTTGTGTTATAGCATCAAATATGGGTGGTCTGAGGTTCTTATATCGCGTGAGATGTGGGTTTAATCCCCACATCAACCGATTGGTTTTATGATGTGTTCTCCCTTGCGGTTCGTGAATCCATAACCAAAATCAAGATAAGTTTATTTTCCTTTATTCCTTTTTAAAAAGATTAATTGGTCTTTGATTTAATAAATATCAGTGGGTTAATTTATTTGTATATACTTGTTATAAATCATATGATTCTCGGATTGAAAATAAACAAAATTAGGGTTTTGAAATATTTGGGGGTTTTCATCAAAATCGGTTTAAAACATAATTAATTGATGTTTTCATTTATAAAATCAAATTAATTTTAATATAAAGTCGATTTATAAAAATTAGGGTTTCGGTCATTTGGGGGTTTTTGTATAACTCACTTTTAATTAAATTAATTAAGGGGTTTGGGTTTAGATTAGGTTTAATTAGCATTTTAATTAATAAAAAGTAAATCTAGGGTTTTATGAAAATTGGGGGTTTTTATATATTCGAATGTTACTCGTGTCTATATGATGTTTCTGAAATGTGGCAATGTTAATTATGTGACAAATCTAACATTTTCAGGTAGTTAAATATTTTCTCGTATAATATTTTGAAACTTATTTTTATGTTGGTTGACGAACTCACAATTTACGGATTTAAATTTGGGCTTACGTGCATAATTTGGCGTCTTTTACGACTAAACCGGAAACCTTAGGATTACGTATTTACGTTTTTGAACTCCGTTTTTGATGAGACAATTTTTATTGGATTCGTTTTGTGACGGTGATTCATAATTTATAAAAACGTTTTTCGTAAAACGACCCGAGGGCATGCAAATCGAGAAAACTAGAATCGAGAAATACCCGTAAACTAGTGAGATGGGACAAAACACTTTGCCCCATCCCACTAGCTTACATGGGACGGCCAAAAACACCTCACCACCATAGGTGGCACTAACTTAACTTGTTTAAGAACAAGTGTAAGCCTTAGCTTACACTTTAGGCTAAACTTTCCAACAAACCTTACAAAACCAACAATGGTTTTCACTTAACCATTTTACACATGCAATTTACTCTCAAAAACTCTCTCTACTCCACTTTGTGCCGTCCCACAACAAGCCACAAACACCATTTTTGATCTCTTCCAACCACAAACCACATGTTTACTAGTCCTATTAAGGTGTTTCCTTGAAACCTTGATCATTTGGTGGCCATATAACCAACTTTGGAGGTGATTTGCTTGTGTCCTAGGGCTGATTTTCCAACATATGATCTTGCTATTTGATGGTCTTGGAGATACTTGTTGTGTTCATCAAGTTCTTGCCTTCCTAAAACAAGAAATCCACTTGGATTGGTAAAGAAGATCATCCTCTACATTTTTCTCTTATTATTTTGTAAAGAACAAATGTATTTTCTTTCATTTTGTATATGTATATGATGTATATATGATGATAAAAATGTTGTGTGGGGATCAAGTGTTGATAAACATGCTTAAAAATGATGATAACCATAAGAAATGAAGCTAAAATCATGTCTAAATAGTTGGCTGTATAAAAACAGTAGATAACTAAATAAAGAACTGATAAAAATGCATGGTTTGATCTATTTACAGTAAAGTAGATGATGTTATACACATGTGAGAGTTGGCCATGCAATGGAATCAAAATAATGAGTGAGATATGATCAAAACAAGTTAGGTGGTACAATCTGAATAAGCAGTTTTGTAGGGACTGTTAAGGCAACTTAAACTCAAAATGGGCAGTAGCTATAACTAAGTTATATTTAGCACATATCATGAAGAAGTTGTCATTTAAAATGAGCTTCTAAGTCATTGTAGAACTCTAGATATGATAAAAATGGTGAATGTGAAGTTAAAAATCAGATTTTGGAAATAATGTTTATTATTATTATATAAGCACTCACTTTATAATTTATAAAATGTAAAGTATAAACCCACTAACTTGTAAAACTTAATTATATAAATGTATAAAAGGTTAAGTAAATGGGTAAAATATATAAATGGTGGTAAAAGTAATATTTATAAGTAATAAAAACTATAAACTTGATTTTTACGACTTTTTCGGCTATCGCCGTGAAATTAACGTTTTTCATCAAATAAAACTTAGACGACCAAACCCGTCTAATGTAAAGTTTATAAAAGATATATACTGATGTATAAGTAACTAAGACAAGTAAAAACCGATAAAACCCGAACTATAAGAATTACGGACAATTACGAGCTAACTAAACCTATTAGACTAATAATTGGACTTAATAAGATAAATACTTGTAAAAAGAATTATTTGGGCTTAACCCAATAGGGCCCAACATGAAAAGTATATATACTGATCTTATAAGTATAAAATGGGTAAAAACAAGTAAAAGAACTTATAAAAGACTTAATGAACTTAAAATAGGTAAAATCGGTAAAACTAGTGAACTAGTAAGACGATACTAAAACGTAAACACTAAAATGAGTAAATGAGGATTTATAAACCCACTTGATCATCATCATATGTACAATAATCATATATATGTATATTGTTATTTTGATAAAAGTCATTGGACCGAGTCTAAGACCGATTATTATTTATATAGGTTTCCGTGACCGAAGCACGCCCGTAGCCGATAATCCGCCTTTCATTAACAACGTGAGTTCATAGCCTCGCACTCTTTTAAATGTTTTATAAAATGATTTGTAAACCCGCGAGGGAGATAACATGCTAGATTTTTATAAAAATAGAACATAAGTAGTCCCGATTATATGCTTAATGAGATGGACCCGAATGATGCTATGACCCTATATTCGAGACTAAAAGGATTATTAGTAGTTAGGTTATGTCACTTAAAGTCCCATTAGCATGAATTGTGAACTACCGGGATTTGGTAGACGCTTATGCATTTGATAGTACTATTTGGGGACGATCACCCCAGTTCGCGCCTTGACGGTTGATCCCCGTCGTACCACATTGATTGGTAAGCGAATTTATGTATGAGAAGATTCCATAGCGTGATTTTTGTGACGACACGCTAACTTAGATGGGCAAATTGTTTGTCGGGTTCGCGGCCCGCTGTTTTCACAGTAAGGTAACAATGTCATGCGGCTAATAATAATCCTGTACAACCTAATTCAAATAAGAATGTATCCTATATATGATAACGACGCTATTAACGATGAATATATTACCTATCATGGTAATATAGAGACTGCGGTCTCATGGACGGTTTCAGATGTATGCTTGATTTATATATTGCCTGACTAGCAATATGTGGACTTACTTCCGATATTATACTTGTGTTCTGATTTTAAATGATTGTAAATGATTGTTTTATATAACGGTTTTCATTAAACTCTATGAATTCACTCAGCATTCGCTGATATGATTTTTGCATGTTTTCTATCTCAGGTGCTTGAAGGTAATCCGGATGGAGATCGACTCTGATGGCCCACACTTAATATTAAAAATGTTCATTCGATTTGTGTTTTGTAAACTTAATGACCTGTATAATTTGGGACCTGTTGTACACTTTTAAACCTTTTTATCGAATGAATGTTTGTTAAACCTTGTACAACCATTTTTATGTGTTGTCTATGATTGGAGTTATTGTGCTATCCCGTAACACTCTGAAAGACCCTTCCGCTGTACCGATATGAAAAATGAGAGTGTTACAGTTTGGTACCAGAGCTCTCGTTGTAGAGAACAAAAGATTTTTAAAAACCAAGGTTTTGAACAAAACTTTTCAAAATCTTTTGACAATGAACATTTGAGAAAATATTTGAAAAATCTTTTGACTATAACGGTGCCAGAGATCTCCGACGTTACCAACAAGCCTTATTGAGAAGATATATATTTTGATATATATAATTTAATTTATATATATGTATATATCGTGATTTCATTATGTAATTGTTTAACTAGTATGTTATCCTAATACGAGATAAATATATATAAATGCATATTGTCATGGCTGACCCTAATATTCCTGTAGAAAACCATGCTATTCCCGAACCTAATATAGAAGATGATCCTTATTTAGACTTAGTAGATTTTGATATTGATGACGAGGAGGAACCATTTGAGGATCCCGAGCCCGAGTTAGGACTAGGAGATCAGATTGCCCCTCAGGTTGACTTAGTAGAGAATGAGATTGAGAATGTGGGTAATGAGGACGTGGATATTGAGAATGCTGATATTGAGAATGAGAATGAGATTGGGTTAGATGAGTTAGATGATGAGATAGACGACAAGGATGTCGAGGAGGATGTAGGTATAGAGGTTGAGGTTGATGACGATGAGGAAGCTGAGCTTATATATCCGTATGATGTTCCAGAGGGCGAGCCTTTGCCCCCACCAGTTTGTTTGTCTGATTCCGAGGATGAGTTACCTAGGGATGAAATGTCTGAATCGTCTGAATCTGATTCTGAATCAGAGGAGGATGAGGATGACGATGCACCTGACGGTACCGACGGTATTGCTGCTCGTAGACGTGAGATAGGAGAGTCGTATAGTACTCGAGAGGCTACTCATATTGATGGTCTTGGACCATGGGCCTTGAGACGTGATCTAGATGCTTCCCGTGTTAAGAGTTGTGTGACAGAGGTTGGATTAGGTGTTGTTCAGACTCAGGTTGCTTATTTGGAGTCGAAGGCAAAGATTGGAGAGAAAGAGCGAGAATTGCTTAGTTTGGATTTGAGTGATGTAGAACGTGGTTTGAATGAGGCTTTTAGGAGATTATCGGTGTTGGAAAGTGGTGAGTATGCTGCTATGAAGAGAAAGGTGAATTCTATGGAGATTCAGTTGAGTGTGGCTCGTGCGATGCGTGAGAAAGCCGAAAAGGAGTTGAATGTATCCGTGGGTTGGAACAGTAGATTTTATGCTGACATGGTTGAAAGAGGAGTAATCCGTAAGCGCCCAGCTGAAGATGAGTCTAGTGATCGTCCGGCGAAGATCCAGAAGACGATGGATGATGGACCATCTGGCGGTTCTCAGTAGACCAGTCTGTATTTAGTAGTGACCTTTAGATCTTTTGTGTTTGTAGCATTGACTGAACCGACTTGTTAGTTGTAGACTTGGCACGAATTTTAAGTGTATATAGTGTTAGGACTTTGATATGGATGTACTAAGACAATACTTTTGTTTCAGATCGAATGAAATATGTATCTTGTCTTGAATTCCATATTGTGCCTTATTTGTATCTTGATTATGAATTCGATCCATATTATATGAATCCTTTGTTGGATGAATGCTTAATGCTTTGAAATTGTGGAATTATAGAACTATGCCGCCCAAGAAGGCTGTGACTGAGGATGATGTACGTAGGATTATTACGGAGCAAGTTACCGCATCTATGACTGAATTTATGGCTAATGCTAGAAATGAAGCTGGCGGTAGTGGAGTTGGCGGTAGTGGAGCTGGCGGTAGTGGAGCTGGCGATAGTGGAGCTGGCGGTAGTGGAGCTGGCGGTAGTGGAGCTGGCGGTAGTAGAGCTGGCGGTAGTGGAGCTGGCGGTAGTGGAATTGGCGGTACTAATGTGAATGTGAATGCTAATAATGTGAATGCTAATGCTGGAGGAAATATAGGAGGACTTGGAACGAATGCACCTGAAGTTGGTGGCTGTACTTATGTGACGTTCATGAAGTGTGAACCTCTACCTTTTAATGGAACTGAAGGTGCTGTAGGACTAAGCCAGTGGATCGAGAAGATTGAATCGGTGTTTAGGATTAGTAAGTGTAAGGAGGAAGATAAGGTGACTTTTGCTATGGCTACTCTTAAAGGTCGTGCGTTGACTTGGTGGAACGGGAGAATTGCTTTCATGGGTCTTGATGCTGCTAATGCTACTCCTTGGGCTGAAATTAAGAAGTGGATGACTTTGGAGTTTTGTCCTCGTAGTGTGATCATTAGGTTAGAACAGGAGTTGATTCATTTGAGAATGAAGGGTGTGGACATTGATAGTTACACGAATCGATTCCATGAGTTGGCCTTGCTATGTCCTCGATTGGTTGAACCCGAAGAGATCCGAATTGAGCAATATGTGAAAGGGTTAACCAGGAATATCCGGGGGGACGTGACATCATCGAAACCACTTACCATTGATGATGCTGTTCGAATGGCTTACCAACTCATTGGACAGATAATTCAGGATAAGGAAGATGAAGCCCGTGTAGGTGAGAAAAGAAAGGGAGACGGTGAGCGTGTAGATAGAGGTGATAATAGGAAGAATTTCAATCGCCGTCAGAACCAGAGAAAGGGGAATGCAAATGCTATTACCAACAATGCACCGCGCAACGATGATAGATGTCCTAAGTGTGGCAACAAGAGGCATCCTGGCGATTGCTGGAAGTGCCGAAATTGCGGAAAGCTTGGACACAAGGTTGAAAGGTGTAAGAAGGGAACGATTTGCTTCAATTGTAATGAAGAAGGTCATAGGAAATCGGAATGCCCCAAGTTGAAAGCGATTGTACCTGGAAGAAACCCCCAGGGTGGTATCTACCAACTTGGAACAATTGAGGTGAAGAAAGAGGATCCGAATGTCGTTACCGGTACGTTTTTACTCAACAATCATTATGCTGTTGCTTTATTCGATTCGGGTGCCGATAGGAGCTTTGTATCCACTAAATTTAGTGCCCTTATTGATATTGAACCTGTTGAGATAAGTACCAGTTACGAGGTGGAATTGGCTGATGGTAAATTAGTGAAAACTAATAAGCTATTAGAAGGATGCTCTCTAAATCTCTTGAACCATTCCTTTCCGATTGATTTGATGTTGATAGAATTAGGTAGTTTCGATGTTATTATTGGTATGGATTGGTTGTCGTTGAATAATGCTACTATTTTATGTGGAGAGAAGAAGGTTAAGATTCCTCTTAGGAATAGAACGTTAGTAATTGATGGTAGTCAAGGTGAATCCCGTTTGAAAATCGTTTCATGTATTAAAGTCCAAAAGTACATCAGGAACGGTTGTGAGTTATTCTTAGCTCAAGTGACCGGGAATGAGTCTAGGGAGAAACGATTGGAAGATGTACCTATTATTTGTGAATTTCCTGAGGTATTTCCTAAAGATTTACCAGGACTTCCACCGATAAGGCAAGTAGAGTTTCGAATCGATTTAATTCCTGGTGCTGCACCGGTGGCACGTGCGCCTTACCGATTAGCCCCTTCTGAATTAAAGGAGTTATCTGAGCAACTTAAGGAGTTGTCCGATAAAGGTTTTATTCGACCGAGCTCGTCGCCTTGGGGAGCTCCAGTCTTGTTCGTTAAGAAGAAGGATGGATCTTTTCGTATGTGCATTGATTATAGGGAACTGAATAAGTTGACAATTAAGAATCGATATCCTTTACCTAGGATTGATGATTTGTTTGATCAACTGCAAGGATCTAGTGTGTATTCTAAGATAGATTTGCGGTCAGGATATCACCAACTTCGCGTCCGTGAAGAAGATATTCCTATAACTGCATTTAGAACTCGTTATGGACACTATGAATTTCAAGTAATGCCATTTGGGTTAACTAACGCACCTGCGGTTTTCATGGATTTAATGAATCGAGTGTGCAAGCCCTACTTGGATAAATTTGTGATTGTGTTTATTGACGATATTCTAATCTATTCTAAGAATGAAGATGAGCATAGAGAACATTTGAGGATTGTTTTGAAGTTGTTGAAGGATGAAAGGTTGTATGCTAAGTTTTCGAAGTGTGATTTCTGGTTAGATTCTGTGCAATTTCTTGGTCATGTGATTAACAGAGATGGAATTCATGTTGATCCTGCAAAGGTTGAAGCTATTAAGAATTGGTCTGCACCGACAACGCCAACGGAAGTGCGACAGTTCTTAGGATTAGCTGGCTATTATAGGCGATTCATTAAAGAATTTTCTTTAATAGCTAAACCCTTGACTAAGCTTACTCAGAAGAATAAATCTTTCGTTTGGGGAAGTGATGAAGATGGAGCATTTCAGACATTGAAGCAAAAATTATGTAGTGCGCCAATCTTATCATTACCCGAAGGGAGTGAAGATTTTGTAGTGTATTGTGATGCATCTCTTAGAGGTTATGGAGCTGTGTTGATGCAGAGAGAGAAAGTGATAGCTTATGCTTCTAGGCAATTAAGGAAGAATGAGGAGAATTATTCTACTCATGATCTTGAGCTAGGAGCGGTGGTCTTTGCTCTTAGGTTGTGGAGGCATTATCTGTATGGCACCAAGTGTACGGTATTCACCGATCACAAAAGCCTACAGTATATTCTCGATCAGAAGGAGTTGAACATGAGACAACGAAGATGGATAGAGTTGTTGAGTGACTATGACTGTGATATAAAATATCACCCAGGAAAAGCCAATGTTGTTGCTGATGCGTTGAGTAGGAAAGATAGAGAGCCTATCAGGGTGCGTTCTCTAGTCTTGACCGTGCACAATAATTTGCCTGAGCAAATTAGAAATGCGCAAATAGAAGCTTGTAAGAAGGAGAATTTTGTTAATGAAGGGTTCCGAGGAGAAGGAGATCCTTTAGAGGTTAGAGCTGATGGAGTGAAATGTTTAAGAGGTCGTATGTGGATACCTAAGTTTGGAGGCTTAAGAGATTTGATTATGTTAGAATCCCATAAATCTAAGTATTCCATTCATCCGGGATCTGATAAGATGTACCATGATTTGAAGAAGTTGTATTGGTGGCCGAATATGAAAGCTGACATAGCTATGTATGTTCTTCAATGCTTGACTTGTGCTAGAGTCAAAGCTGAACATCAAAAGCCATCAGGACTACTTCAACAACCAAAGATTCCTGAATGGAAGTGGGAGCGAATTACAATGGACTTTATCACCAAGCTTCCTAGAACATCATCTGGAAATAATTCGATTTGGGTTATTGTCGATAGACTGACCAAATCAGCACACTTCATTCCGGTTAAGGAGCAGTTCTCACTGGAGAAGCTGACTCGAATATACCTTGATAATGTTGTATGCAAGCATGGAGTGCCTGTATCGATCATTTCAGATCGAGATCCTAGATTCGCATCGAATTTTTGGAAATCTCTCCAAAGATCTTTGGGAACGAATCTCGACATGAGCACTGCTTATCACCCCCAGACTGATGGGCAGAGTGAAAGGATGATACAAACACTGGAAGATATGTTGAGAGCTTGTGTGTTAGACTTTGGTAAGAATTGGGATAAACATTTGTCGTTAGCAGAGTTTTCGTATAACAATAGTTACCATTCTAGTATTAAGGCTGCACCGTTTGAAGCTTTGTATGGTAGGAAGTGTAGATCTCCTGTATGTTGGAGTGAAGTTGGGGATACCCAGCTCACGGGACCGGAATTGATCCGGGAGACTACGGAGATGATAGTTCAGATTAAGAAGAGGTTGTTGACTGCCCGTAGTAGACAGAAAAGTTACGCGGATGTGCGGCGGAAGCCAATGGAGTTTGAAGTGGGTGACCGAGTAATGTTGAAAGTATCGCCATGGAAAGGCGTTATAAGATTTGGAAAACGAGGAAAATTGAATCCCCGTTATATTGGACCCTTTAAGATTCTATCTAGAGTAGGTCCGGTGGCTTACAAACTAGAGTTACCCCCAGAACTTCATGGTGTTCACAACACATTCCATGTATCTAATCTGAAGAAATGTCTAGCAGTGAGTGATGAGAAAATTCCGTTAGGTAAGGTTCGAATAGATGGGAAGTTGCATTTTATCGAAGAGCCCGTAGAAGTTATGGACCGTGAGGTAAAGCAACTGAAACAAAGTCGGATACCTATTGTCAAGATCCGATGGAATTCAAAGCATGGACCGGAGTATACTTGGGAACGAGAGGATGAAATGTGGAAGAAATATCCGCACCTCTTCGATTTCAATAAGAAACGGACATCCAAATGAAATGGATCACGAGGACGTTGATCCCTTTTAGGAGGAAAAGCTGTGACAAATCTAACATTTTCAGGTAGTTAAATATTTTCTCGTATAATATTTTGAAACTTATTTTTATGTTGGTTGACGAACTCACAATTTACGGATTTAAATTTGGGCTTACGTGCATAATTTGGCGTCTTTTACGACTAAACCGGAAACCTTAGGATTACGTATTTACGTTTTTGAACTCCGTTTTTGATGAGACAATTTTTATTGGATTCGTTTTGTGACGGTGATTCATAATTTATAAAAACGTTTTTCGTAAAACGACCCGAGGGCACGCAAATCGAGAAAACTAGAATCGAGAAATACCCGTAAACTAGTGAGATGGGACAAAACACTTTGCCCCATCCCACTAGCTTACATGGGACGGCCAAAAACACCTCACCACCATAGGTGGCACTAACTTAACTTGTTTAAGAACAAGTGTAAGCCTTAGCTTACACTTTAGGCTAAACTTTCCACCAAACCTTACAAAACCAACAATGGTTTTCACTTAACCATTTTACACATGCAATTTACTCTCAAAAACTCTCTCTACTCCACTTTGTGCCGTCCCACAACAAGCCACAAACACCATTTTTGATCTCTTCCAACCACAAACCACATGTTTACTAGTCCTATTAAGGTGTTTCCTTGAAACCTTGATCATTTGGTGGCCATATAACCAACTTTGGAGGTGATTTGCTTGTGTCCTAGGGCTGATTTTCCAACATATGATCTTGCTATTTGATGGTCTTGGAGATACTTGTTGTGTTCATCAAGTTCTTGCCTTCCTAAAACAAGAAATCCACTTGGATTGGTAAAGAAGATCATCCTCTACATTTTTCTCTTATTATTTTGTAAAGAACAAATGTATTTTCTTTCATTTTGTATATGTATATGATGTATATATGATGATAAAAATGTTGTGTGGGGATCAAGTGTTGATAAACATGCTTAAAAATGATGATAACCATAAGAAATGAAGCTAAAATCATGTCTAAATAGTTGGCTGTATAAAAACAGTAGATAACTAAATAAAGAACTGATAAAAATGCATGGTTTGATCTATTTACAGTAAAGTAGATGATGTTATACACATGTGAGAGTTGGCCATGCAATGGAATCAAAATAATGAGTGAGATATGATCAAAACAAGTTAGGTGGTACAATCTGAATAAGCAGTTTTGTAGGGACTGTTAAGGCAACTTAAACTCAAAATGGGCAGTAGCTATAACTAAGTTATATTTAGCACATATCATGAAGAAGTTGTCATTTAAAAATGAGCTTCTAAGTCATTGTAGAACTCTAGATATGATAAAAATGGTGAATGTGAAGTTAAAAATCAGATTTTGGAAATAATGTTTATTATTATTATATAAGCACTCACTTTATAATTTATAAAATGTAAAGTATAAACCCACTAACTTGTAAAACTTAATTATATAAATGTATAAAAGGTTAAGTAAATGGGTAAAATATATAAATGGTGGTAAAAGTAATATTTATAAGTAATAAAAACTATAAACTTGATTTTTACGACTTTTTCGGCTATCGCCGTGAAATTAACGTTTTTCATCAAATAAAACTTAGACGACCAAACCCGTCTAATGTAAAGTTTATAAAAGATATATACTGATGTATAAGTAACTAAGACAAGTAAAAACCGATAAAACCCGAACTATAAGAATTACGGACAATTACGAGCTAACTAAACCTATTAGACTAATAATTGGACTTAATAAGATAAATACTTGTAAAAAGAATTATTTGGGCTTAACCCAATAGGGCCCAACATGAAAAGTATATATACTGATCTTATAAGTATAAAATGGGTAAAAACAAGTAAAAGAACTTATAAAAGACTTAATGAACTTAAAATAGGTAAAATCGGTAAAACTAGTGAACTAGTAAGACGATACTAAAACGTAAACACTAAAATGAGTAAATGAGGATTTATAAACCCACTTGATCATCATCATATGTACAATAATCATATATATGTATATTGTTATTTTGATAAAAGTCATTGGACCGAGTCTAAGACCGATTATTATTTATATAGGTTTCCGTGACCGAAGCACGCCCGTAGCCGATAATCCGCCTTTCATTAACAACGTGAGTTCATAGCCTCGCACTCTTTTAAATGTTTTATAAAATGATTTGTAAACCCGCGAGGGAGATAACATGCTAGATTTTTATAAAAATAGAACACAAGTAGTCCCGATTGTATGCTTAATGAGATGGACCCGAATGATGCTATGACCCTATATTCGAGACTAAAAGGATTATTAGTAGTTAGGTTATGTCACTTAAAGTCCCATTAGCATGAATTGTGAACTACCGGGATTTGGTAGACGCTTATGCATTTGATAGTACTATTTGGGGACGATCACCCCAGTTCGCGCCTTGACGGTTGATCCCCGTCGTACCACATTGATTGGTAAGCGAATTTATGTATGAGAAGATTCCATAGCGTGATTTTTGTGACGACACGCTAACTTAGATGGGCAAATTGTTTGTCGGGTTCGCGGCCCGCTGTTTTCACAGTAAGGTAACAATGTCATGCGGCTAATAATAATCCTGTACAACCTAATTCAAATAAGAATGTATCCTATATATGATAACGACGCTATTAACGATGAATATATTACCTATCATGGTAATATAGAGACTGCGGTCTCATGGACGGTTTCAGATGTATGCTTGATTTATATATTGCCTGACTAGCAATATGTGGACTTACTTCCGATATTATACTTGTGTTCTGATTTTAAATGATTGTAAATGATTGTTTTATATAACGGTTTTCATTAAACTCTATGAATTCACTCAGCATTCGCTGATATGATTTTTGCATGTTTTCTATCTCAGGTGCTTGAAGGTAATCCGGATGGAGATCGACTCTGATGGCCCACACTTAATATTAAAAATGTTCATTCGATTTGTGTTTTGTAAACTTAATGACCTGTATAATTTGGGACCTGATGTACACTTTTAAACCTTTTTATCGAATGAATGTTTGTTAAACCTTGTACAACCATTTTTATGTGTTGTCTATGATTGGAGTTATTGTGCTATCCCGTAACACTCTGAAAGACCCTTCCGCTGTACCGATATGAAAAATGAGAGTGTTACAAATTAGATGTTTAAAAAGGTTTTAAATAATTAGGGTTTTGATTTGAGTTGGGGTTTCTATATATTCGCGGCATGGTTAAGGTTTTCAGTAAATTAAAACTTGATTAATACATTTGGATTTGGTTGATAAGGATTGTTAATAATTTGGTAGAAAGAACTTGGTTGATTTGATTAGGTTCTCGGTTTGGTTGGACATGGGTCTCGGTTTGGTTCTAAATTGGGTCTCGGTTTGGTTCTTGATTGGGTCTCGGTTTGGTTCTTGATTGAGTCTCGGTTTGGTTGAACATGGGTCTCGGTTTGGTTCTTGATTGAGTCTCGGTTTGGTTGAACATGGGTCTCGGTTTGGTCTAAATTGGGTCTCGGTTTGGTTGACAGCAAAATAATAACATAAACATGTTTGTATTTAAAAAGTTTAGCAATTTTCAGTTTTTGGTTAAAAGTATAAGGCCTTTACAATGACTAACACATTATTTCGTTTATTCGTAGGTTCGTATAAATCAAGCACATCTAGACTTTAAAAGGAAAGACGAAAAGAGACAAAAGACTCACAATGGGGATGCTACGTTCGGTTTTGCAGGTTCGGACAGGATGAGGACTTTCTGTTTTGCAGGTTTGACGCGACGTATGGGTCGGCTGGAACTAATCTTCTACCCAGGAGTTGTATTGTGAAGACTTGTGCAGATTTTTGATGTTTGTATTTTGGACTGAGATAATTTGTATTTGGACATTGGATAATACTTTGGGCTTGTATATAAACTTGTATACTTAGTCTAGGGTTAGTGTAAATCTGGAAATGTTAACTTGTGATATACCCAAAAGGGGTAAACTAGGCAAATGTGCTGTCCTTTAGTGGGGCAAATAAACTATAAAGTTTATGTGTAATGTAGACTTGTGACTGATTTGAGACCCTTGTATGACAAGCTTGGCAATAAAATTGAAGGTTTATATATTCAGTTATATGTACACTTGCTGTGATAGCTATAAACTCGACTCGGCTCAAAATGTTTAGGTTTAGACGCGACTGAAACAACACGACAGCAAAACCGTTTAGCGTACGATCCCAAAACAAACAATTGTGCGAGACGTTACTAAATCTTAATAACTATAACCAATAAACGTACGGTAAAACATAAAACGTTCACAAACTTGTGTATTGCATTTAACTAAATAATCGCGAAACATTGAGATGTTACATATGCTCTCCCTAAAAAGGGCTTTGTCCGCAAAGCAAAACAATTAACCCGTTCATGACGAAAACTAGTCGATAAACAGTTAAAATACTCGTACTACATGAATAATTAAATGATGGAAATTTGACGAATGTCACAGTATTCCCATGTTTTAGAGATTTCGTCACGAAATCAAGACGTTGTTGTAGTAGGTTGGTTAACGAAAAGATGAGGATACTTGCTCTTGAATTGATCTTCACGTTCCCACGTGTATTCTGGACCTCTACGCGCGTTCCATCGGATTTTCACAATCGGTATACGGCTTTGCTTGAGTTGTTTAACTTGACGGTCCATGACTTCTACGGGTTCTTCTACGAAATTGAGTTTGTCGTCGAGCTGAATCTCTTCCAAAGGGATAACGAGTGCTTCGTCGGCTAAGCATTTCTTTAGATTGCAAATGTGGAACACATTATGCACTCGGCTAAGTTCTTGGGGTAATTCCAAACGATAGGCTACGGGGCCAATCCTCTCTATAATCTTGAAGGGTCCAATGTAACGAGGGTTTAACTTTCCACGCTTTCCAAAGCGAATCACACCTTTCCAAGGTGAGGCCTTCAACATGACTTTGTCACCAACTTCAAACTCAAGAGGTTTGCGTCTCATATCAGCATAACTCTTCTGTCGATCTCTTGCGGCTTGCATACGGCTCTTAATCTTGAAGATCTTCTCAGTAGTCTCGTGTATGATCTCAGGTCCAGTGAGTTGTGCTTCACCGACCTCTGCCCAACACACGGGTGAACGACACTTCCTACCATACAGTGCCTCGAACGGCGCTGCCTTAATGCTAGTGTGATAACTATTGTTGTATGAGAATTCCACCAGAGGTAGGTGTCTATCCCATTTATTTCCAAAGTCAATCACACAAGCTCTCAGCATATCTTCTAAGGTTTGAATGGTCCGTTCACTTTGACCGTCAGTCTGGGGATGATACGCAGTGCTCATATCCAACTGCGTTCCCAACGCCTTCTGCAGTGACTTCCAAAACTGTGAAGTAAATCGGCTGTCTCGGTCGGAGATTATAGACACAGGCACACCATGCTTCGTGACTACTTCCTCCAAGTACGTCCTTGCTAACTTATCCATTCCATCAGTCTCCTTGATAGGTAGGAAATGAGCCGATTTGGTGAGTCGGTCGACGATTACCCAAATCGTGTCGAATCCGGCTGCGGTCTTTGGTAGCTTGGTAATGAAATCCATAGTGATCCTTTCCCACTTCCATTCTGGCAGTTCGGGTTGGACCAATAATCCTGATGGTTTCATATGTTCGGCTTTGACTTTGGCACAAGTCAAACACTTGCTAACGTATGTAGCAGTGTCCGCCTTCATGTTCGGCCACCAATACAACATCTTCAGATCATGATACATTTTATCAGATCCCGGATGTATGGAGTACTTTGACTTATGCGACTCATGCATAATCAAGGATCGTAGGTCACCATGGCATGGTAACCAACTCCTATTATCAAGGCATAACGTTCCATCCGAACGTGCTTCCAACTTCTTTATCATTCCTCCAACATCTTCAGTCTTAAGAATTTCTTCCTCGACTGCTTCTTTCTGAGCCTTGAGGATTAAGGATGGAAGGTCTAAGTCAATGGTCATCATTAACGCCTTCACCCTAAGAACTCTCTCCTTTCGACTCAAAGCGTCGGCCACGACATTTGCCTTGCCTGGGTGATAACGGATCTCGCAATCATAATCACTGAGCAACTCTAGCCAACGTCGTTGTCTCATGTTGAGTTCCTTTTGATTCAAAATATGTTGTAGACTCTTATGGTCAGTGAATACAAAACACTTAGTACCATAAAGGTAGTGTCTCCAAATCTTCAAGGCAAACACCACTGCTCCCAACTCTAGGTCATGAGTTGTGTAGTTCTTCTCGTGCACTTTTAGTTGTCTTGATGCGTAAGCTATGACCTTAGTCCTTTGCATCAGCACTGCACCTAACCCTTTTATGGATGCATCACAATACACCACAAAGTCTTCATTACCCTCAGGTAGGGCTAGTATCGGTGCTTCACACAACATCTGCTTCAACGTCTGGAATGCCAAATCTTGCTCCTCCTTCCACTCAAACTTCTTATCCTTTTGAGTCAATTCCGTCATTGGTTTAGCTATCTTGGAGAAACCTTCAATGAATCTCCTATAGTAACCAGCAAGACCTAAGAATTGACGGATCTCCGTGGGTGTTGTTGGAGTCGCCCAATCCTTTATAGCCTCGATCTTAGCAGGATCAACGTGAATACCACTGCTGTCGATCACATGCCCAAGGAATTGCACTGTGTTTATCCAAAACTCACATTTGGAAAACTTTGCATATAACTTCTCCTTCCTTAGCAGCTCTAATATGGTCTTCAAATGCTCCTTGTGCTCTTCTTCATTACGAGAATAGATGAGAATGTCATCGATAAATACAATCACAAACTTGTCCAAGTATGGTTTGCAAACTCGGTTCATGAGATCCATGAATACCGCAGGTGCGTTTGTCAAACCAAAAGGCATAACTTGGAACTCGTAGTGTCCGTACCGGGTTCTAAAAGCCGTTTTATGAACGTCTTCCTCTCTAACCCTTAGTTGATGATATCCTGACCTTAAATCGATCTTCGAGTATATGCTAGATCCTTGCAATTGGTCGAAAAGATCGTCAATCCTCGGCAATGGGTAGCGGTTCTTTATCGTCAGCTTATTCAATTCTCGGTAATCGATACACATTCTAAAGGATCCATCTTTCTTTTTGACAAATAAGACCGGCGCTCCCCAGGGTGAGGAACTTGGTCTAATGAAACCTTTGTCAGAAAGTTCCTTTATCTGTTCAGCTAACTCTGTCATCTCGGCCGGTGCTAGACGGTATGGGGCTCTAGCAACAGGCGCGGCTCCTGGTGTAAGCTCGATGTGAAACTCCACTTGCCGTGCTGGTGGTAGTCCGGGTAAATCCTCTGGGAATACGTCCGGAAAGTCTCTAACGATCGGTACATCTTCCACCTTCTTCTCGCGATCTTCTTCTCCTTCCTTTTGTGTTACTTGAACCAAGAATACCGGACATCCCTTCTCAATGTATCTTTGAGTCCTGATACATGAGATGACTTCCAATCTTGATCCATTCTTCACACCACTTCTTTCGCCTTGTATGATGAGTACGTCGTTTCCATAGGGAACACGGACACACTTCTCATGACACACAATCTCCGTGTGATGCTTCGACATCCAATCCATTCCAATGATGACGTCAAAACTTCCCAATTCTATAGGGAGTAGGTCGATACTAAACGAACGACCTTGTAGTCTTACACTACATCCTTTCAGAATAACGTCGGTGGTTACTGACTTCCCATCGGCTAATTCTACATTATACTTAACGTCTAACGCAGTAGGGGTAACATTTAGGCGTTCACTAAATATAGACGACACAAAACTCCTATCCGCACCAGAATCAAATAGTACTGAAGCATAGTTGTTATTGACTAGAAACGTACCAGTCACAACATTGTTGTCTTGCACAGCAGCTTCAGCACAGAGATGATACACTTTGCTAGGTGCCGTGAATCCTCCAGGAGTACTAGTTGTGGCTCGGTTATTCCCTCCTCGGTTCCCTTGATTCTGTTTCTGGTTCCCTTGGTTCTGATTTTGATTCCCTCGAATCTGGTTACTACGACCTTGGTTCCCACCGCTCGGACATTTGTTCTTGTAGTGACCTTTCTCTCCACATCCAAAGCAAGTGACATTTGCTCCTTGACCACCTTGCATTCCAGGTCCTCTTTGATTAGTAGAACGAGGTGGTGCTCGGCATTCCTTTGCCTTATGTCCCGCCTTCCCACAATTGTAGCACGTAGGGGGACATGCTCCTTCGTGGTGTCGACCACATTTTCCGCAGAAAGGTAGTCTCCCAGCGTAGTTCCCAGTATTTCCTTGTCCAGCAGTGAACACTCTTGCTACTTCTTGTCGCTTGTTCTGGTTGTAGTTGCTTGGGTTGTTGTTGTTGTTGGTATTGTTGTTGTAATGGTTGCCAGACCACTTTCTTTTATCCCCAGTATTTTCTCCCAACTCCTGTACCACTTGGTACATCAGACTCTGAGCCATGTCGATTGCCTCGTGCAAATCAGTCGGCTTGGATGAAGTCACATTCCCTTTGATGCTCAAAGGTAGTCCTTCAATGTAGCGCTCCAACAATCGGTCATCGTTGGGCACCATTTCAGGACATAACAAAATCAGCTCCTGAAAGCGCTGATTGTAAGCAGTAAGAGCAGTACCCTTGACCTTCAGGTTCCACAGCTCAACTTCCATCTGCTTGACTTCATTTCGGGGACAGTATTTCCTCACAAACATAGCTTTAAATTCACTCCAGGGCGTCGCTTGGGCAACGTCAATGGTCACTGCACGAGCATAGACGTTCCACCAAGTCAAAGCACCATCCACTAACGTGCTTGACGCAAACTTCACCTTGTCGGCTTCAGCGACATTGCTAATCCCAAATTGGGATTCTAGCTTCTCAAACCATCTGGTTAATCCTACTGCTCCTTCAGTACCTCGGAAACTTACTTGCGTAACTACACGAAATTCCTTGTAGGTACAAGTTCGTGCAATAGCATTAGTAGCTCCTTGGTTGGTCTCCTCCTGTGTGCTAGCTGTACGGTTTGCTTCAGCGGTCGCGAGTGCCTCGGCCACTCGTTCGGCTATCATTTGGCTTAACAGGGCGGTGTCAATTCCACCGGTAGCGGCTGGCGGATTCTGCGTTTCGGATCTTCTAACTGGCGCCATAATCTAACAAGGTAATAGGATAATAAGTTTTTGCCAGACATAACATGCATGGCACACACAACACAATTATGAAATGCTCCAAGATATAATACACAATATATAATGATCTCACAATTTGCAACTCATAATGTCATTCATGAAATCGTTTGATAGTACATCATAGTTTGTCATAACATAATAAGAGAAAATAAAATACCAACTAGCTAAGACAAACTTCAAAGCTTAGTGGTCATACAGGGATAGGTCGATGGTACAAGATAAATCTAACTAGTGCCCTCACGGCGCTGATGAAGCTCCTTCTCCAACTCTGCTAATCTCCTCTCAACCACTAGCTCACGAGTCTGGGAATCTCTCAATCTAACATCGGTGTCATGACAAGCGGCTCTAAACCTCTTATCCAAGTCTGCAACAGGGTCATCCACTGGTGCCTCTAGTCCGCCTGTCTCCACCAATGGCTCTACTCCCCAACGGGTCATCAGGCTCTCAATCTCCTCAAGACGAGTGTTTGGCATGGATTCCATCTGATCAAGAACAGTAAGAAGCTGTCCTCGTAGACGGGTCACACATACTGTCAACACTGTCTCATCCCTGACTGGACTCTTCTTCGCCAGTGCCTCTAACTTATCCTGCACTTCATTGTACTCTTCACCTAAAGCCTCTACAGCATCCTCCAACCTGTTCAACCGTGTCGTCACACAACCATCTGCCGCCCCAAGCATCACCACCGTCGACGTAGCTCTCCTAGGAAGAGGAGTCGTAGCTCTCGGTCCTGTAGAGATACCAGCGTCAGTAAGCATCTCCTGGTATACTGCAGGTACAGTCTCTGGTGGTGGTAGCAGTAATGGTGTCTCTGGGACAGAACTGGCAGGTGTGCGGGCTGCATGCCTGTCAGTGGCAGTGAAAGGTATGAGGGGCCTGTAAGGTGAAAGTGGTGGTCGAGCAGCTCTCCCCCGAAGACGTCGTCTCACATAGTAGAAAGGTAGGGTACCAGGTGCTGGAGCAGGAATAGCAGTCCTTTCTCCTTCGTCTTCAGATGAAGATGAGGAGATGTGTGCTAGGGAAACCTCAGGAGTAGCGGCATATGCAGTAGGAGGGTTCTCAGTGTCCGTGACCTCCATAGGCTCTCCTTCCCCATCTGTAAACTCCATCCCATCATCCTCTGTCTCCTCTACCGTCTCATCTCCAGTCACTGATGCCTGACCTGGTGACTGCACCACGTCAGTGTCTAAGTCATCCTCTCCCCCGCCTTCTAGGCTAAGCACATCATCAGCTGATGCGTCAGGAATACGAATCGGTGAATGACGAACTTCCTCAGCCTCTCTCTCTACATCATCATCTGAAACCATCCGGTACCACGGATATCCTGACGGCGATCCTCTAGGTAGTCCTACTGATGAACTGATGGTCGACTGTGAACTACGGTTGTAGTACGCTCCTGTAGACGTGGAATCATCGGATGAAGACATCGCTGTAATCATAAACAAAATAAAGGTGTGTAAATATCTCATAAAATTAGTCCGTAAAAAGGACATTAACATAACACAGCAATCATTGTTGAATCCACATGTATCCCATATAACATAATTCAGATTTTGTTGTTGCACATGTAACCCATGTAAATATACCTCGTAATTGTTAATTCACATGTATCCCATTTATTACTTATGTATCTACATATACTTAGTACTTACAATCTGTATGATAATCGATTAAACATAGAGCAGTTATAGTCTAGAATTACTAAATGCAACCTAGTTCTCTATAACTAGTGCTCTGATACCAATCTGTCACACTCCCAAAATATCAGAGTATAATGGCGACAAGGGAGTGGTGACGTCATGATTATCATACACACATAGTCACAAAGAACGACCACTAAATGGGACGTTCGGAAAATAGATCACTTGTAATTAATAAAATAAATTGTTTTAACAAAGTGCGGAAGTATAAACTGAATACGGTTACAAAACATAGTTTTCTCAAATGGTACAAATGATCGTTGTTTCAAAGAAATGACGGCAATGCATGAGACCTCATTTAGCATCTTCCTTCTTAATACCTGAGAAAAACATTGCTAAAGTGTCAACATAAAGTTGGTGAGTTCATAGGTTTAGTTAGTTTGAATTGTTTAATGAACCACAAGATTTTCCCAAATGTGATGACAATATAACAGATACAAAGTCATCCCAAAAGTATTTATTACAGTCTAAGCTCGTGACACCGAAGCGTTAACAACACCGGCAGTATAATCATATAAATGTAGCCCAAACTAGATGCCTAAACCCACGACATCCTATATCAGATTCAAATGAAACTGTGCCCGCTTGTCCCCTTGTTGGGCAAGACAGACAGGGACGTCAATCCCGATAGATCTATCCATAACATTCGCGCTTACACAAAGTAATTAACGGTTCACGATTCACGGGCCAAAGCAACTGGGTTTTTAGTGGGACTTAGACTAATATATAAATCAGTAAATGCACTTGTGTTCAAACGTTAAAATCAAGCAATGTCTCACCCCAAAAGCAGTGAAAATAGTAAAGTATGGGGCTATAAACTCACCTCGTAAATTCGGCAAAGAGAACGAAGATAAAATAGCTCGAGAGTACGGTTACGCTAGCCGCGACCTAATTAATTATGAGAATCGAGTTACGATACGAATAATTGTATAATTAAATGACTCGACACCCTAGTTGTGCTTGACGAAACCATACGTTTATGAAAAGTACGATTTTACGGAAAAGTACGATAAATAAAATCGGTTTATTAACGGGTCGGGTTTTACGGGTCAAAACATAACTTAAATTTACCAAATTTCGTTTGGGCTTAACCAAATCAAATAAACACATAAGGCCCAAAGTGGGAGTCCAAACATTTACACAACAAACCGGCCCAAGGTCAATAGACCCGGCCCGGCCCACCTGGCGGAATAAACAAGGAACGAAAGGAGTATATCACGTGTGTTTACACACACAACCCTATATCTGAGAGTTTATTTCTCTCTCCTCTCTCGATATTACCTCCACCGTCCCAAACTCTCTCTCTCTCTAAACCTAGATCGGTTCCAATCTCTTCTATGGTTATCATCTGATCAGTTTGTGTTATAGCATCAAATATGGGTGGTCTGAGGTTCTTATATCGCGTGAGATGTGGGTTTAATCCCCACATCAACCGATTGGTTTTATGATGTGTTCTCCCTTGCGGTTCGTGAATCCATAACCAAAATCAAGATAAGTTTATTTTCCTTTATTCCTTTTTAAAAAGATTAATTGGTCTTTGATTTAATAAATATCAGTGGGTTAATTTATTTGTATATACTTGTTATAAATCATATGATTCTCGGATTGAAAATAAACAAAATTAGGGTTTTGAAATATTTGGGGGTTTTCATCAAAATCGGTTTAAAACATAATTAATTGATGTTTTCATTTATAAAATCAAATTAATTTTAATATAAAGTCGATTTATAAAAATTAGGGTTTCGGTCATTTGGGGGTTTTTGTATAACTCACTTTTAATTAAATTAATTAAGGGGTTTGGGTTTAGATTAGGTTTAATTAGCATTTTAATTAATAAAAAGTAAATCTAGGGTTTTATGAAAATTGGGGGTTTTTATATATTCGAATGTTACTCGTGTCTATATGATGTTTCTGAAATGTGGCAATGTTAATTAGATGTTTAAAAAGGTTTTAAATAATTAGGGTTTTGATTTGAGTTGGGGTTTCTATATATTCGCGGCATGGTTAAGGTTTTCAGTAAATTAAAACTTGATTAATACATTTGGATTTGGTTGATAAGGATTGTTAATAATTTGGCAGAAAGAACCTGGTTGATTTGATTAGGTTCTCGGTTTGGTTGGACATGGGTCTCGGTTTGGTTCTAAATTGGGTCTCGGTTTGGTTCTTGATTGGGTCTCGGTTTGGTTCTTGATTGAGTCTCGGTTTGGTTGAACATGGGTCTCGGTTTGGTTCTTGATTGAGTCTCGGTTTGGTTGAACATGGGTCTCGGTTTGGTCTAAATTGGGTCTCGGTTTGGTTGACAGTAAAATAATAACATAAACATGTTTGTATTTAAAAAGTTTAGCAATTTTCAGTTTTTGGTTAAAAGTATAAGGCCTTTACAATGACTAACACATTATTTCGTTTATTCGTAGGTTTGTATAAATCAAGCACATCTAGACTTTAAAAGGAAAGACGAAAAGAGACAAAAGACTCACAATGGGGATGCTACGTTCGGTTTTGCAGGTTCGGACAGGATGAGGACTTTCTGTTTTGCAGGTTTGACGCGACGTATGGGTCGGCTGGAACTAATCTTCTACCCAGGAGTTGTATTGTGAAGACTTGTGCAGATTTTTGATGTTTGTATTTTGGACTGAGATAATTTGTATTTGGACATTGGATAATACTTTGGGCTTGTATATAAACTTGTATACTTAGTCTAGGGTTAGTGTAAATCTGGAAATGTTAACTTGTGATATACCCAAAAGGGGTAAACTAGGCAAATGTGCTGTCCTTTAGTGGGGCAAATAAACTATAAAGTTTATGTGTAATGTAGACTTGTGACTGATTTGAGACCCTTGTATGACAAGCTTGGCAATAAAATTGAAGGTTTATATATTCAGTTATATGTACACTTGCTGTGATAGCTATAAACTCGACTCGGCTCAAAATGTTTAGGTTTAGACGCGACTGAAACAACACGACAGCAAAACCGTTTAGCGTACGATCCCAAAACAAACAATTGTGCGAGACGTTACTAAATCTTAATAACTATAACCAATAAACGTACGGTAAAACATAAAACGTTCACAAACTTGTGTATTGCATTCAACTAAATAATCGCGAAACATTGAGATGTTACATATGCTCTCCCTAAAAAGGGCTTTGTCCGCAAAGCAAAACAATTAACCCGTTCATGACGACAACTAGTCGATAAACAGTTAAAATACTCGTACTACATGAATAATTAAATGATGGAAATTTGACGAATGTCACAAGATCCAAGCTGCTAACGCATTTCCTCGGATAGACACGAGATGAATTTTATCCTAATTATGTACTATGAGCAGCACACCATGCTACGATTCATAATTATGTACAGTAATGTTCAGGCTCCTGAATACATTCAGCTTGATTTTCCATCGGGAAAATCTGTACAAATCACCATTCATGACCGTTATTCTCCTCCACGTATTGGCGACATGTCCAATCAACCGTATAGTGTTAATCACTTTTCCAAGATCGAACTCATGATCATTCTGCTAACAGTGACGAGTGAAAAAGCAGGACATGTCCATGACTGCTATTCGTACACGACTCGGTCATGCTAGATTTATGATTTTGAATTAGTCTCATCAATGCTCCAACGGCATTATAAGAATGAGTTTCCATGAACTCAAAGAAAATTCATCAATGTTTTCATTGAGGGTAACCTGATTTCCTCTAAGCCTAGAGATGAACATGAAGACCATATCTGCACTATGTTGCAAATTCTATGACAAGAGAAATTCTACCCTGGAAATTTTTTCCAATATCAATTCTGTTTGATTACAGTGACACACTGAATCACATGGGTTTCTATAGTTAATCTTACCATGACTCAGCTTATGCGTAAAGGAGAGAACCCTACACTACATTATGTGTTCTAGAAAATCCTACGCTAGGAGAAGTCTAGATTCAGAGACTCAGAGTTTCGCAAACTCCTATGTATCAAGTCCTACGAAGCAAGATACAGTTACGTTCATATCTAAGTACCTGAAATACCAACAGGTTAAGATAGGACACCAACAGACTGGGATGTTTTCATCATCTGAAATGGTAAATTGAAATGGGACAAGATCTCCACGGAGTTTGGTTACCAGATTAACGCAAACTCAGAGGAAGCATGATGCTATCTGGGTTATTGCAAACAGTTTGATCAAGTCTACAGAATCCTTACATCCGCAAGGATTGCAGAACCAACAGATTGATCGGACATGTTCCAGCCAAGGCTCATCCGACCACTTGGTAATCCCTCAGCTATCGGGTCAGACAAAGATTCGCAATTGTACTCCTAAATTACTTCACGTCTTCATTCTGATTCCACGACTTGCATTCGCGCTCGCGTTCATGACACTATTCACGTTCATGATCGTATCTGGGCATACGATTTTACGTTCATTTCGTTCTGAGAAGTTTTGCAAGAACTTGAGAGACTAGACCCAGGTTTAGTATAACTCTCCATCATCAGATAGACGTTTCACATCATACTCCACGTCTCACCTTGTAGCGTTTGGCGTTACCACCATTGTATTCTATGATCATGATATGTTGCACATGTCATGGTCATTCAACGTTCCTCATATCATGATCAAGATATGTTACACGTATCATGGATCACGATATGTTTACTCATACTACACTCGCCATATCTCCACGTAGCACGTTCAAAATTTTTCACGTATCACGTTCAAAATTTTGCACGTACTACGTTTCTTTATGTCTCGCGCATCGTTTCTAATTATCAGTTAAGTCAGATTGTCTTGCATCGTAACGTTTCAGTTACCGTAGCACGTTAACTATTATTTTCCTCGATCGAAATTAGGGGATCTACCTTCCGTTGATAACCAAGAATTTATTCGTATTCCAAGTCAAGGTCAGGAGGACCAAGATTTATCATTAGTGTCAAGATTTTCTAAAGGAACCGTTCCAAGAGGGAGGCCACTTGGAAACAGACAAATTCATCCGGACTTCTTATCCGTTTTCTCTTATCAATTAGATTTGTCCTTTCAGTCACGTCACATTCCATGTCCTTTCCAGACATGTCACGTTCCAGGTTCCTTCTACCAGGTCACTTGTACGTTTATTAATCTTACATACCTCTCAGTTGATTCGAGTATGTTTCTCTTTCAGTTACGTTATCTATAATTCGGGGACGAATTATTCTTTTTAGGGCGGAAGAGTTGTAAAACCCGCATGCTTTTACCATGAATAGTACTCATTAGATCGTACGTACTAGATTAAAACCTTCCTTTTATAGCATGTTTACGTTAACGAAATAAAATTTTACGTATTACGTACGTGTTAGAACACGATAAGTATTTATTACGTACGAACACACAATAATTATTTAAACAATAATTAATCACGAACATGCGATCATGAAATCATGAACGGAATTTTAATCACGAGCTAATATTAATTACGTATTTATATATTACAAACACGAATAAATATATTGAGCCACGATCGAAAACTAATAAAATTACGTAAACTACGTAACACGTAATCACAGACATTTAACACGATTAATATTATTAAGTATATTTAATTAACGCGACAAGTAATCACGTAAATAATATTTACGTTTAAACACGTATCACAATAACTATGAAAATGCACGACATAAAAAAGACATGATTACGCGTAACCTTTTAGCTAGTCGCGGGTTAATTAAAAAAAAGAACAATAAGTGGTTTTGTTGGGCTGTTTTAGGCAAGTAAGGAAAAGATAGAACATATGGCCCGAAGACCATGGTTTGCCCAAACCGACCCTATACCTCATTAAAAACGGGGGTGGTGTTTTTATTTGTTTCTTTCTTTCTGCCGACATAAACAAACAACACAAACCCTAATCAGAATTAATGGCCGCCAGTTTTTTTTTGGTATCCTCTCCCTACCGACGGTCTAAATAACAAGGACAAGAACAACACTCGTGGTCCAAAATCAAGGAATGGAAGGGGTTATGTTTTGTTATTCCTAAAACCCAAAAAAAGAGGAAGTAAACCCTAATTTTTTTATTTGATTATCTTGGCTTAATGGGTCACGAAACCATGATTTAGGATCTAAATCACGTTAATTAAACGCTGTATAAAAGGAGGTTTGCGTTTGTTTGTTGCTGGGTTTGAAAGGCACACAAACCGAGACTCATAGGAGTCTCGGTGGTACTTATTTCCACCAGCCGCAACACAATTAAGGGTGTTGGCTTGGTTTGTACTGACGGGGGGAAACAACAAACAGGCAGGGGGGTTTGGTTTGGTCTGGCAGTGGGAACCCACGGCTGGCAGGTTTAGCCAGTCGGTGGGAGTTTTTAAACAAACAGGGGAAACACAAAGCTGCCAGGGGCAACTGGCAGTGTAAAGGGGGTGTTTGGTTTTGGGTTTTAAATCAGACTTAAGGGTGCGTTTGGCAGTGAGTTTGATGACCCGAATTTAAGGGCTGTTTGGTTCGGCTTATATATGGTTTGATTTTCGACGCATTTTAATAAACTAATACATGGGTACGGGGTATTATTTTTACGAGTTAATTAACTTAATATGTACATGAATTACGAGACAATTGGACTAATATCATGATTTATTATTACGATAGTAATTAAATTAATTAAACATGTATATAATTAATTTAGTTTAAACCATGACTTAGGTTATTTATTTTACTAATACTACATAGTTAAACCTAAGTATTTTAATCATGAAAATTTGACTAAGTAGTTAATTATTAAAACCATGACCTATAATTAATTAATTCTCATGACTTAGGTTTATTATTATAAATGAATAATACATGATTTAACCTAAGTATTTTATTATTTAATTTACACTATAGTAATTAATTAATTATTAAACATGACTTATAATTAATTAATTATCATGACTTAGGTTATATTAATATTAATATTAATACATATTTCCAACCTAAGTATATCATACACTTATTTTAATTAAATCATGTTATATTTAATTAAATACTTTTAACCTATAGTTTATTTAAATTACATGAAATAATTAATAAACTATACATTATAACCTCATGACTTAGAATATTAATCAAGAAACACTTTAGCTTATATTATTAGTTTAATAATCCAGCTTATTTCTATTTCTATTTTTAGAAACTTATTTAATTAAGGCAGCTAATCTATTTATGGAAACTTTCTATTTTTAGAAACTTATCTATTTTAAGTAGTAATTCTATTTTTGTAAACCTGCTATTTTTAGAAAGTTACTTATTATTGCACAGCGAGTATAATAATACAAGAAATACAAGTAATACTTAAACAGAATATACAGAATACACGATAAATACAGTATAACATTAAAATCAGTAAAACATGACATGAACTTATAAAATAAGCTAAGACCTAATATTAAACCAGTTACGTATTCAGTAATCAGATACTTATACACGTATGTATTTATGTAGCATTAGTGATACCGAAGTAGGACTCTCTTCCGTTCGTCTTCTTCGTTCACTGGACATAAGGTACGGATTCCCGTCCTTTCAGTATGGACATTCTTTCCTTATTAGGATTCCCCGTAAGCAGTCAAATGTTTTCCTGTAGTATAAGTTACATGTTTGATTGCTTATGTTTAATTAAGATTACCTATAGCCATATACATGCATGACCAGTTTCACCTAGTTATGGAGGTACCATAACCATAACATTAGAGGCACTGATGTTATGACTTCATCACGGCAGAGTGATTGCTCGTGGCGTCCCTTCAGCTTTTGGCTATTTATATTATATTTATCATGTGGGGCGTATGGGTGCATCCTAGTTACATGTTTTCAATCAGGATTTCATGGTGAATGTGGTGTGTTCCTTGCATCCTTCACAAGGAGCTGATCCCTCCTACCCAAAAACAAGTATATTAAATTAGAGGCAACCCCTCTAATTTGCATGATGAGGTCACCCCTCCAAGTATTCATGCACGGTGGATTTTCATGACCTATATTGGCTAATGGTAAAATATGTTAAACAGTTTTCATAAGATAAACATAAGGCTTTTCAAACTATAAAACCAGTTTTATGAACATGTTCCAGGTTTTCCAGGACTTATACATTTCCGCTGCTATTAAGTCTTTATTATGTTTTAGTCATTCATACTATGTCTATATCCGTGCACTGAGCGTTATGCTCAGCCGTTACTTTCCTTTCCATGTCCCAAAACGGCAGGTACCCTAGGAAGGACTCGAGTATTTGGAGGACGTGCATAGGATGGAAGCTGCTAGAGACTTCTTTTCCTTTTTTCCTTCATATACTTATGCTTGTCTAGTCTTTCATTCATTGCTTTTGCTTTATTATGTTTTGGGCTTATGTTTGGGAACCGATGTTTGATTCCGATTTACCCTATGGTCATGTAATGTTTTAGACATTTATCCTTGTATGCTTTGATGACACGCCATAATTACGCGTGACATTCCATTATCAAAATCGGGTGTTACATATTAGCTATTGCTAAAGATAATATCCTTGAATAATAGATTGTGAGTACGACAATGCTATTGAATGGTCATGATTGGTTTTAATACTTATGTTCAACTTATGATTTGATAAACCTATAGATTCGCTCAACCTTTGTGTTGACAGTTTTAAGCATGTGTTTCAGGTAACCAAGATTGATAGCAGCGGAGCATGCGAGGATGGAAGTTGTTGTGGCTTGGCGGTCTACTTTGTTTTTCCTCCCTTTTAGCACTTAAATATTTATATTATGTCATGTGAACGAAAATGTACTTTTGGGTTGAGATTCAGTGGGGACCTAAACGCAACTATGTTTTGTATTATTTTTGGGATTTGGAAAACAGTAGACTTTGTTGTTTTAAACAATCTTTAATTTATGTTTAAATTTCTACGTCTCTTTGAGTCGTTCGAAATAGCTTGTGTGTGATGATAACTGCTTAGCACCCAAATGTTGTAGTTCCGCTGCGCATATGATTTGGGGGTGTTATAAATTTCCCCCAGCCTGGAAGTACCTTATACATGTTATATTACAATGTTTGAGTCCCAAATGCTCGTCTTTCAATGAGATCAACCGTTCAATCGGAAGTGCTCTTGTTTGTCTTGTAAATGGGCAAAAATATAATATTTCTAAACTGATTTTTGATGGCATGTGTCACAACAAGGGTAACAAGATGACTCTTGCTTACCCTAGCTTTTTACAAATGGTTTTTGATGAACAAATATATTGCAGTAGGGATCATGACCACTTTTATGAGGTCCCTACTCAAAAGAAAACTATTTTTGGTAACATGAATACCCCTCCCTTCAGAGACCTTCCACTCACCCCAGCCATGCTAGCTGTCATTCAGGTAGCTGCAAACCCCGAGCCACAACCATATCCTATCCCAGAACAACCTCCATCACCACAACACATGAACATTGACCCTCAACCCTCAAGAGCTGACATTCAAAATGTAGGCGCTGACACCACCAACCTAGAGGCTGACACCACTGCCCCCACAACCAACATGCCCATTCCACTTCTTCCTCTGAACAACAAGACTATTGGTTTGAGAAGAGACAAAGGACTACTAGATTGTTCTCCTCTAGTGGTCCTATCCATGTAGTAGAGAGAACCACCACCACAAGTGTGGTTGGTGACATGGGTGGGGCTGGGACTATTGACACTAGCCTAGAAGCAGGTCAAGACAGTCCCAACATCATTAAGACCACACCCATGCCCAGTGAATCTATCTTGGGAGGTCAAATCCCCATGATGGAGGAGCGAAGAACGGAACTTTATAAGCATTAGAATTGACGGCGATCTGCATGCGCTTGCATAATCAAAATGCAGATCTTGTACGGATTGTCACAGCTCAAGGCCTTGAACTCACTTCCTTGAGGGAGAGGTTGGTTATTTTGGAGTCTGCCAATGTTGGGAATAAATTAAGGCCAAATCACTTGAACGCTGACAAGAACAACTCAAGCGTTGACAAGAGCAAAGTGAGCACTGACAGCATAAGCGTTGACAAGTTAAAGTCAAGCGTTGATAGATTGAAGACAAGCACTGATGGAAGATGTGAGCTACACGTTTATTATGTTCTAGAATACTTCTAGTAAGGATAGAAACGACAATGTATTTTCTATGTTTATCTTTACCTAGAATAGTTGATACGTAGCTTATTGTACAAGGCTTCTTAGTCTATAAAAGAAGGCCTTTAGGTTAATGTTTAATATCAAGTTTTCATTAAGTTTTTCATTCGTAAACATCTTTTATTGTAAGCAAGTTCGACATTGATAATCAAAGTGAAAGTTTTGTTTACATCTTGTGTTCTTGTTTAAGTATTAAATTCCGCATAATACTTAGATTCACAAAGCATATAACAAAGGTTTCTCTACGTGTTATACTTGATCTAATCTCGTATACACAAAGCTAATCGATCTAAGTTTGGGATCAACAAGTGGTATCAGAGCTTGTTGAGGAACTTTTGATCTTTGAAGAACACCAGAACGATACACGAACACCAAAACCCTAATTTTCTCAAAACCCTAAAAATATCATGTCTGAAGCAATAACCTCCTCCTCCTCATCCTTACCAAACATCAAGATTCCCATGCTTGATGCAACCAACTTTGACCTATGGAGGTTCAACTTTGAACAATATCTTGGAATCTTTGACTACACACTCTAGGACATTATTGAATATGGAAACTCATTCAATAAAGCTCAAAAGATTCTGAATGCCATTGCAACAAGAACAGCTGTTGAAGGATGTCCTGATGAAGATAAGAAAGAAAAACCTGGGGATGGTAGAGCTGTAAGTGCTGAAGATATTGCAAAGAAAAGGGCTGACATGAAAGCCCTAAATATTCTGAAAGTGTCTTTGGGACAAGAAAATCAGCACAAATATAGGAGCTATGAATCTGCAAAGGATCTTTGGGAAGCAATTGAAGTTGCATATGGTGGTAATGCAGAAACTAAGGAAGAAAAGAAAAAGCAACTTCTGCATGATTATGCTGTCTTCAAAGCTCAGCCAATGAGAAACTGAGCAGTGTGAGAAGCAGATTGCTTGACATCACAAGCAAATTGTCCTTCATGGGGACACAAGTTGGTGATATTGACATCAATGCTACTTTTCTGAAAAGTCTTGGTGAGACATGGAAGATTGAGGCAAGATCTATTCTTGCCAATAATACTCACAAGAGCTCTTCGTTTGATGACATCTACAACAAACTAAGACTGTTGGAAGATGAAAATCTTTCAAGCAAAGCTAGCACCAGCAACATGGCCTTCTTCTCTCATAGTGAAGGTCAATTCAATCAGCAGGACTCTTTCATGCATCCAGTTACTGGATCATCATTTGTCAGCGCTGGGACAAGTCCTGTCAACGTCTCCTTTTCAGACGCTGACACATTCATAAATGACTCCCCAAGAGTTAAACCTGCTGGTTTGGATTTGGATACTGTTTGTGCTTACATTTCTTCTTTGCCCAATGGTTCAGTGATTACATATGAGGACCTTGAGCAGATAAGTGATGAACACTTGGAAGAGATGGACATCAAGTGGAACATGGCTCTTGCTAGTATAAGAGCAAATAGATGGAATAGAAGGTTCAAGAAGAAGATGACCTTCAATGCTAAAGACACTGCTGGATTTGATAAATCCAAAGTTGAGTGCTACAACTGCCATCGCATGGGGCACTTCATGAGGGAATGCAGATCTCCTAGAAGATCTGATGCTGGTAAACCCTCAAGCCAGGTTGTTAAAGCTCAAGACTCCAAAGCCATGGTTGCAGTTCAAGGAATTGATGGTACTGGATGGGATTGGAGCTATCTGGCTAAGGATGTTGAAGAGGACAAAGCTTTGATTGCTGATATTAAAGAAGAAGAGCATGTTGAATATGCTCTCATGGCACACTCCTCCTCTTCATCTGATAATGAGGTATATGATGATGCTTTTTGCAGCAAAGGTTGTAGGTTAAACACTGACAGACTTAACAAAGAGGTGTTAAAACTAAAAGAGGATATGAGAACTAAAAGGTGTAAATTATCCAATTACCAACTAGCTCTTACTGAAACTTAGAAAACCGTTTCTGAATACAAGAAAATGGAATTTGATTTAAAAGATAAGATAAACATCTTAAAACATGAGCTAGAGGGTAGTATGGATATTAGAAATATCATGTCAAAAGTCAATAAAGACCTACAAGCTAAGTTAGATGAGGCCATTAAGAATAAAGATAATGTTGACCTCAAGATTCAAAGATTTGATAGAGCCACCCAAGCCCTAGGAGACTGTGTAGCTAAACAAAGAGATCCTAAGGATATGACTGGGCTTGGGATGAATGAGAATGATTACTCTCTGGTTCCACCACCAGCTGGTGACTTCTATGGTGTCCTTAGAAAGGATTTATCTTGGACTGGTATTCCAGAATGCCAAGAAGAGGAATTCATTCCTCCACCAAGAGTTGTCACCCCAGTAGAAGAGTATCAACAAAAACTGACTGACCTAAATGAGTGGAAGAAAGCTAACCCTACTTTATTTGTTAAGGGAGGGTTGCTGTGTGAAAGTCCCATTGAATCCCCACCCATTAAGGTTACTCACCCAGCTACTGGTGAAGCTGTTGACCTAGGCTCCAACACTGTTAGAAGACCTACCATTAAATATGCAGAGATGTATAGAAATAATAGGTCACCCAAGAGCCAAGTTAACAATCATGGAACAGGTTTCTTTAATTCTAGACCTAAGTATGTGTCTAAGAAAGCCTGTTATACTTGTGGTAGCTTTTCACATTTGGCATACAAATGTGTCAACGCTCCCAAAGCCAGCGCTGATAGGAACAATTTCAGCGCTGATAGGAAGAAAGTCAACGTTGTTAAGAAGTCAAACGTTGTCAGACCCAGACCTTGTGTGCAGCAAAGTCCACAAGTGATTAGACCAGCCCCATTCTTTACTAGAAGGTCTAACACTCATGGACAAAGACCTTTTCAAAAGACAAATACCTGGTCAAATAGACAATGGGTTCCTGTAGCAAACCCTAGGTTCAACGCTGATAAGGGTAAATTCAGCGTTGACAGGACAAAATCCAACGCTGACAGAAACGTGACCAGACCTAAGTATTTGCAGCCACAAGGTAAGGGGTCTAAAGCTTTTTCAAGCTTAACATGGAGACCCAAGAAAGATCAAAACCCTAATAACAATGTAATTTCAATGACTTGAAACAGGTTTAATTATATTTCAAAAGTCATTACAAAACCAATTGGGGTTAACTGGGTATTTCATCCTAAAAAGGATGAGAATGGGGTTGTTGTGAGAACTAAGTCTGTTCTTATTGAACAACCAGATGAATCCAAGTCTTCTGAGACTTGGGTTCCCAAAGAAAACTAAATTGTTTTCTTTATGTGCAGGGCATTCAAAAGCAGATCAATGATTATGGATATTGGGATAGTGGATGCTCAAGGCACATGACAGGAAAGGAAGACTATCTGACGAATTTCTCTCCTATTAAAGATGGTGATAAGGTATACTTTGGAGGGGGCTATGGAACCATCACAGGAAAAGGAACCCTTATCACCAATAATCTACGTTTTGAGAATGTCTTCCTGGTAAAAGAACTGGACTATAATCTGTTTAGTGTATCACAAGTGTGTGATAACAAAAATAAGGTTCTTTTCACTGATACTGAGTGTTTGGTGTTAAGCAAGGATTTTAAGATCCCTGATAAGAAGTATATTGAGTATAGAACACCTAGGCATAAGGACATATACAATGTGAATTTAAATGGGATTAAAGTGAATACAAATATGTCTTGTTTTTATGCTAAGGCCTCAGTAGATGAAAGTAATTTGTGGCACAGGAGACTAGGGCACATAAACTTTAAAAATATAAATAGACTTGTGAGGCTTGGTTTAGTTGATGGTTTGCCTGAAAAGGCCTTCCACAATGACCACTCTTGTGTTGCATGTCTTAAAGGCAAGCAGCACAAGGTCTCATTCAAGTCCAAGCAGGTGCATACTAGTTCCAGACCTTTTCATATGCTTCACATGGACCTCTTTGGTCCAACTAATATAGAAAGTTTGAATGGCAAGTCATATTGTTTTGTTGTCACTGATGACTTTTCTAGGTTTACTTGGACATTCTTTCTAGCTATGAAGAGTGACACAGCTGATGTTCTTATTGAATTTATCACTCAAATTGAGAAAAGGTCTGGCAATGAGGTTAAGATGCTTAGGAGTGATAATGGTGGAGAATTTAGGAACAAGAAGCTAGATGATTTTTGTGCCAGGAAGGGAATTACTAGGCAGTTCAGTATTTCTAGAACCCCACAACAAAATGAGGTTGCTGAAAGGAAGAATAGAACCCTAATTGAAGCAGCCAGAACAATGTTGGCTGATGCTCATTTTCCCATAGCCTTTTGGGCTGAAGCTGTTAACACAGCATGCTATGTGCAAAATAGAGCATTGGTTAACAAAATTCAGAACAAGACACCTTATGAGTTACTTTGGGGAAGAAAACCTAATATTGGTTTTCTCAGACCTTTTGGATGTCATGTAGTAGTCTTAGACACTAGTGATGCCTTAGGGAAATTTAGTGCAAAAGGTGATGAAGGTTACTTCATGGGGTATTCAGTGCAGAGCAAGGGTTATAGGGTTTATCTTAAGGAGGACAAACGTATTGTTGAAAGAGTACATGTTAGGTTCTTAGAGAATAAACCTAGTGATCCTGAAAGTGGTCCTAATTGGTTGTTTGATTTGGAACCCTTATCTAGAACTTTAAATTATATGCCTGTCACTAATCCAGACATTGTGAAGGTAACTTAAAATGTTGTGGAGGAACAAGTTGTTCATGTTTCAGGAACACAGGTTGATGAAAGGGTTGAATCACAAGCAGAAAAGGCATCTCCTACATTTGAATATGTCACAATTCCCATTTGGACTGATGCTTTTGCTGCTGCTGCTGCTGGACAAGATAATGGTGGTTTCCAAATACCACCAGATACAAACATGCATGGTTCTTCAGGCGCTGACAAAGGAAAATCAAGCGCTGACAAGACCAATTCATACGTTGATGGCTCAGACGTTGACAACAACAGCTCAAGCGTTGTTAGCCCAAGCGCTGACAAACAAGGTTCAGACGTTGACAACACCTTTGCACATCTTTTCTCTTCCACTTTTGAACAAGGAGGACCTTCTAGAGTTAATGAAGAGATCCTTGTTGATCAAAGAGAGTCTGATGAAGAAGATATTGGCAACATGGAGCGTGAAGTTGAGGACATCAGACTTTTTGAAAGAGGAGTTCTCACTTCCACAATGAAGAATCACCCGCCATCTCAGATCATTGGTGATGTTATGACTCCAGTTCAGACAAGAAGATCCCATCAAAGTCTTGGTGGATTTATTGCCAATATACACAAGAAGGTTGATACCCCTCTTGTACAAGCATGTTTGTTTGCATGTTTTCTGTCACAAGAAGAACCCAAAAAGATATTTGATGCTCTCAAAGAACCAAGTTGGGTGGAAGCAATGCAGGATGAGCTTCACCAATTTGCTATTCAGGATGTTTGGGAGCTGGTTGATTGTCCTAGATATGTCAGACCAATAGGGACAAGATGGGTTCTCAGGAACAAAAGAGATGAAAGAGGTATTGTGGTCAGAAACAAGGCAAGGTTAGTGGCTCAAGGTTATACACAAGAGGAGGGGATAGACTATGAAGAAGTCTTTGCACCAGTTGCAAGGATTGAAGCTATTAGGATTTTTCTAGCCTATGCATCTTGCATGGGCTTCACAGTCTATCAAATGGATGTAAAGAGTGCATTCTTGTATGGCACCATAGTTGAGGAAGTTTATGTCATGCAACCTCCTGGTTTTGAGGATCCTGAGCATCCAGACAAAGTGTATATAGTCAAAAAGGCTATGTATGGCCTTCATCAAGCCCCTAGAGCATGGTATGGTACTTTGTCTACCTATTTGGTCGACAATGGCTTCAAGAGGGGCACCATAGATCAGACACTATTTACAAAGAAGAAAGGCAAAGATGTGTTGCTTGTGCAGGTCTATGTTGATGATATCATTTTTGGGTCTACTGATCCAAAGATGAGTGAGGATTTCTCCAAGCTCATGACAGACAAATTCAAGATGAGTGCTATGGGGGAGATGAACTTCTTTCTTGGTTTACAAGTTCAGCAGAAAGAAGATGGTATCTTCATCTCCCAAGACAAATATGTTGCTGAAATCTTGAAGAAGTTTGGCTTTTCTCCACATGAAAAGAGGGCTTCTACTCCTATGGATAGAGAACACCCTTGGGGAAAGATTGGAGATGGGAAAGATGTTGATGTCAGGCATTATAGATCCATGATTGGATCCTTGATGTATCTTACTGCTTCCAGACCTGATATCATGTTTGCTGTGTGTGCATGTGCACGCCATCAAGTGACTCCCAAAGAATGTCACCTTTATGCTGTGAAGAGAATCTTTAGGTATCTAAGATGTTATCCAGATCTTGGTTTGTGGTACCCAAAAGATTCACCATTGGAGCTGATTGCATATTCAGATAGTGATTATGGTGGTGACAAGTTTGTAGGAAATCCACAACTGGTGGATGTCAATTTCTTGGGAGCAGATTAATATCTTGGCAATGCAAGAAACAAACAGTGGTGGCTAACTCTACAACTGAAGCAGAATATGTGGCTGCAGCAGCATGTTGTGGTCAAGTGTTGTGGATTCAGAACCAGCTGTTGGATTATGGGTATAACTTCATGCATACTAAGATATTTGTTGACAATAATAGTACTTTATGCATCATTAAGAATCCTGTGCATCATTCTAAAACTAAACACATAGAAATTAGACACCATTTTATAAGAGATTGCTTTGAGAAAGGTTTAATACAACCAGATAGGGTTGACACTGAGGAAAATGTGTCAGATTTATTAACTAAACCTTTTGATACTGGAAGATTTCAGTACTTGGTAACAAGTATTGGAATGGTTAATCTCACTTAAGTATGTGTTTTGGATTATTTTTGTAAAAGTATGTACAGGATGATGCATTATTATTATTATTGGTCTTATTGATAATTTAGATTTTCCACTATATTTTTCTAACACTGACAAAGGTTGTTTGAACACTGATAAGTGTTTTTGCAACGTTGTTAGCAAATATAATTGTTTAACGCTGACAAAGCTTCCTTCAACGCTGTTATGTGTTATCGGGGCGTTGTCAGCAACAATGTTAGTTTTGTGGTTTTCAATCTAAATGTGCAGATGGTGTTAGCAGTATACCATTGGATACAGAGTTGCTTATGGATCAAAGGAGAAGCATTTGGACATGTTTTTGTTTATGGATGATGGTTGGAATGTTTCATTCCTATCTTGACATAAATTTTTTATGTTCATGCATATTTTTAGCAAACTCTTTGTATCTTTGTTTAAGGGGAGGTTTTAGGAACCTTTAGGATTTTTGGGTATCCTTATGATACTCTTATCACAATTCTAGATTGTGTCCACAGGTGAGTATGGGTTAGTTTTACTAAACCATGAGGCACTGTAGCATGTATAGTATATCAACTTTGCATGCTGCCAAGACATTTTTGGCCTAGAATTGGTTGTGGTCTGTTGGGAGACTCGGGAATCATTTTGATATGGGATTTACCTGGGAGTAACAAGGATTTTACAAGGTAACTTGGTTGTTAAGAATTTTGGTTAGCAAGGGACACTAGAGGACTGTTATGTCTATCTTGCTTATGCAAGTGTGCATAACTGGACAACGCTTGCCGCCCTATAATAATTATCAGCTTTTGGTTATTTTCTCTAGGATAAATTACTTGTTAAGGTCATTTTTCACTTTTTAAAAACAATTTTATTTTTGGACGCTGACAAGATTTTTCCAAGCGTTGTTGTGACCAAATTGGACGCTGACATGGCTTTAGGCGAATGTTGACAAGTTTATAGCCGTTGGGCGTTGATGGGTTATATTTGACCGTTGACACTCAATGGGACCTACCCAGTTGTTACTTTTTGACATATTTTCAAGCCGTAATTTTAGGAGTTGTTACTTTCATTAAATGCATGAGATAACTTATATCTTTTTCAATATTTTCATGATTAGTTTTTGAAAATCTTTGCCTATTTTTGGGCCAATCACATGCATTCATCCACTCCTATAAATTTGGCTCCTATTTTTAAACAGGGTATCTATAATTCTTGTCTAACACTTTTCTCTTATCAACCTTCATCTTTTATACTTCAAATTAACAGCTTTCATCAATGGCACCAAGATTTAACTCAGCAGAATTGGATTTGGGGTTCAAGTCTCAACACAACATGATTGCTTATCTTGTTGCTGATAATACTTTGTTCCCTCAATACACACAAATGGTGGTGTATTTGAACGCATCCCCATTAAGGTATGCTCTTTCTCATGCACCACTCATTCCAGTCACACACATTAAACAGTTTTGGAACACTGTCAGTTCCTCAACAGTTAATGGAGTGACCACATTAACTTCTATTGTTCATGGGAGATCTTGGGTGGTTACTGAGGCCTTGGTACGCCAGGCCTTGCATCTTGATGATGCTGATGGTATAACCATTCTTCCCATAACTGAAATAGAACAAGGGCTTAGGGCTTTGGGATACCCTATTCCTGATGAAGGTACTCTTAACAAGTACCATAAGCAGGAATTTCCCCCAGCCTGGAAGTACCTCATTCACATTCTCCTTCAATGTTTGAGTCCCAAATGTACTGCACACAATGAGATCAATAGATCCATTGCAACTGCTATTGTGTGTATTGCAACAGGGCAAAAATATAACTGGTCTAAAATGATTTTTGAAGGAATGTGTAAAAACAAGGGGACAAAAATGACTTTAGCTTATCCCCGTTTTCTGCAAATGATTTTTGATGCTCAAAGATATTGTTCAAGGGATCACAATGACTTTTATAAAATCCCTGAACAAAAGAAAGCTATTTTTACCAAGATGAATTCACCACCTCATAGAGACCTACCTTTAACCCCAGCCATGCTTGCTGTTATTGCAGCAGCACAACCCCAACCAGACCCCCAACCTCATATTGAACCTCACCCACAACTTGAACCTATCCCTGAACCTTTACCCTCACCTGACCAAATGCAAATAGACCAAGAACCCTTTGACGCTGATATATCTAATGTGGGCGTTGATGTGCCTATTTCCAACGCTGACACCCAACCATCACAATCCCAAACACCCCTTAACCAACCCACATCTACACCTTCTTCCACCCCATCTTCCACACCACCTGAATATAGGTTGTTTAAACGCAAAAGGACTGCTGGAGTGTTCTCCTCTGGTGGTCCTAGCCATGAAGCAGAGAGAACCACCACCACAAGTGTGGCTGGTGACCTGGATGAGGCTGGGACTATGTGACAACCCGTCAATTTCAGGTCGTTATTTTAAATCTCGACTATTACGTATTACGTGTTTACTTTAATGAGAATTTTAATTTATCGACTAACCGAGAAGGTTATGACTTGAAACTAGCGTAAGAATGTCGATTAGATGAAAACCGACAAGGAATATGTTAGGTATCGATATTATATTCTAAAATAATCATGAAAATGATTTTTATTATATTTAATCGTTATTTCTCGTATTTTACGTTTTAACGAATGACGATAACTATTAGTGATCGCGATACCGACGGATGCCCAAAAATTTACGTTTTATTATCGATTGTCTCGATATTGTATATTTTCGACGTTTTCGATTTAATTACGTTTTAAGTCGTGTCGAAGCTTTATTATTATTTTTATGAAGCGTTTTAACTTTCGAAAAGTATTTTTACGAAACCCGAGCCCCGTAAATATTTTTAAAATGTACAATTTACATTTCCTACCTTGTAAACTATTTACTTACAACATAGGACCAAAAGAATGCAAATTTGGCAAAAATTACCCTCACCCCACTAACTAATTAAAATTTAAAAACAAACACTCACACACACTTTTTACTTTCAAAAAAAAAAATCAATCTCTCTCTCTTTCTTCCATTTTTGCCGTCCAACCCCCCAAGCCAAATACCCTTCAAAAATTTTTGATCCACTTTGATTCTTCAAAAACTAAAACAAGACCCATCTTGGAAATTTGATTAGCTTTCTATTGGTATAATTTTCTTCTACATGCATTCACTAAATTTTTATTTCAATTTTTGATGATGAACATCAAGTTTGATCCATTTTTATAGTGATAAATGGTGTTAATATTATTATATTCATAGTGGGTTTATGTTGCATGTAAGATTTTTATATATTTAATTTTTGTAAGATTTAATTTGAGGATGATATGAGTTAATTAGATGTGTTATTATGATATTAGGATCATATTAGGACTATAGGAATTGTTGGAATGGGTCGAAAAATTGTTTTGGTATGATTTTTAGATAGGCTATTTTAGGCAGTAACTTTAAGTCCGTTTTTGAAATTGTTACTGTGGTAAACTTGGTAAACTAATAAGATAGGGTCGTAGAGAATTTCGTTAGCTTCGATTTGAGCTAAAGTAGAGCTTCTAACTCATTACGAGCGAAAAGTTATGCTACTTTTAGTATTTGTGTACCGGGAGACGGGTATCGGCACAATCCGGAAATTGTTGTCGATATTTGGAACGAATCTCGGGGACTATAAAATGAGTTTTAAAAGTGTTCAAGGGCTGTGGTAAGTTGATAAACCTCAGGTTATGAGTCTATTTTCAAACCCGAGTGTCGGTTTTGCAAACGGAAATGTTTAGATAAGTCAAAATGGTTTTACAAGTCGAAGGCGTAAAACTGTCCGGTTTTTGTAACACGAAGGTGTGTCGGGCAGAAGGTCTTAGAAGTAATATTTTTGAATGAAATTTAAACTGAGTCTTATTCATATTATGTGTGAGTTTGTCACCAAGTTTCGTCGAAATCGGACATGTCTAGATAGGTTAGATTGGTGTGTACATTTGGAGTGTACATGCTGAGTGGTATTTTGGACACGTAGTTCAATACTTGTGTGGCGTGAGTTGAGTATTCACTATTGGACGTGGTGACTTACTCAAGTGTTAAGTCATTATATAAATGACTTAGCTACTGGTCCGAGGGAAGTAAAAATGATGGTTTGACTTGCGTTGACTTGGCGTCTTATGACGGGTCAATGTCGAGGGTATAAGTGTTTAAAAGAATAAGTGTTGAATAAAAGGGTATAGAAGTACACTTATATTTTTGTTATTTTTCGGGATTTTCATGGTCATTTGAAATTGACTTTCATATTATTTAAGTATTAAATATACTTGAGTCGTTTATTAACGAACGCGCCTTATTTGGTAGGTTGCGGTCTTCGTGTTTAAAAGGGCATCACAAATCGTCGGCGATCGTCACGTCACTACTATCGTACCAAGGTGAGTCTATAGCCTCGCTTTAACATGTTTACTTGTTTTATAAAACCCGCGAGGGGGATAACATGCTTGTTTTATTAAAATAAAAGGGTACGACGAGAAGTTGTGGAAACCCTTATTATTGGAAAAACATTATTATAAATGAAGGGTACAACGAGAAGTTGTGGTAAACCCTCTTTCTTTTAAAAGTTGAACACAAAGGACCCGATTGTATGCTTAGATGAAAGTTGTTATGTAAGTTTGTTTTAGCCTTAAAAGACCCATGAATCTTGAATTGTTAATCGAAAGGAACGCTAATACTATGGATAGATCTATCGGGGTGACACCCAGTCCGGTCGCGAGTAGCTCTCGCGTGGTGTTGTGATGCACCAGTAATGAAACATCGGATGCAATTGTATAAGAGAAATATACGCACTTGGCTAGGTGTGTTGGGCTGAAATATATATGTTAACGTTCAATTTCACGAGGCAAATAGAAATAACAACGATAATTATGTCTGATCCACATGATTGTCAACCACGGAAGGTTTATTCAGAATACTTGTGTTCGTTTATTTAAATTTAAACTCTATAGATTCACTCAACATTTTTGTTGACTTTATAGCATGTTTTATCTCAGGTCCATGAAGAAGGCACTCAAGGAAGGTGGTTTCACGCAGCTTGCTTAATATCAATGTTTTGGCCCACTTTTCTAAACTATGTCTATTCTAAGAAACTTTTATCATTTGGTTGGTTGTGTAAACTTAAAACTATTTGGGACCGTGTGTAAACTGTTTTATCTTTAAACAAATGAATGGACGTATGTTTTGTTAAAACGACTCATTTTGAGGCGTTTTCTATGATATTGAGGTTGAACCATGATAGTAACACCCAATGACCCTTCCGCTGCTATGACATGAAATTGGGGGTGTTACAGATTGGCATCAGAGCTCAAGTTATAGAGAACGAAAAGATTTTCCAAAAATAAAATTTTGAAATCTTTTGACTATAACATCTGCAAGCGAAACCTCCGAGTTGCCAATGGACGAGAACAAGCAAAGTATATATATATGTTATACATATTTAATTATTAATTATGCTTAAAGCATAATGAAATTTCATTTACTTATAAATGTCTAATATTTGATTATTATAATACTAATACGTGATTTACAAACGACGCTGATTGTCACAATAGAAATCCCTGTCTTTTGACTCATTCCTCGCGAATCTTCGTTCCTTGTCTAAATTCTATTCTTCGTTCTATCATCCATTCTTGTTTCTTTTCATCTATCTATTCTTATTCTGTGTTATTCATGTTTTGTTATCACAAGCGTTGAATGAATACTCATTTTGATGTGAATTGTGTAACAGGATCATGCCGCCAAAACAGTTGACTGAGACTCAGTTACGTGCTATAGTAGCTGATCAATTTCAGATATCTATGAATGCATTTATGGCAAACTTGAATAATGGAGCCGGTGGATCTGGTGGAGCTAGTGGATCTGGTGGAGCTGGTGGATCCGGTGGAGCTGGTGGATCTGGTGGAGCTGGCGATACTGGAGCTGGCGCTACTGGAACTGGTGCTACTAGAGCTGGCGCTACTGGAGCTGGCGCTACAGGAACTGGCGCTACTGGAACTGACACTACTGGAACTGGTAATACTGGAGCTGGCAATGCTGGTGCTGGAACTGGTAATGCTGATAGACCGGTGATTCCTGAAAACAAGAAGTGCAATTATACCTCGTTCATGAAATGCAAACCTCCAACTTTTAAGGGTACTGAAGGCGCTGTTGGGTTAATGCAATGGTTTGAGAGATTAGAATCCGTGTTTCGATTTAGTGGAAGTGAGGAAGGAGATAAAGTGATGTTTGCCTCTACTACTCTTCAAGGGCGAGCATTAACTTGGTGGAATGGAATAATGGCATCAATGGGTATGGATGCTGCTTACGCTACACCTTGGGTGGAAGTAAGAGGGTGGATGACTGAGGAATTCTGTCCAAGGAGTGTTATTCAAAGGTTAGAACAGGAATTATATCAGCTGAGACTGAAAGGTACCGACATCGATGGATACACAAACAGATTCCATGAACTAGCTCTACTTTGTCCGAACAAAGTTAACCCAGGATACTTGAAGGTGGAGAAGTATATTCGAGGCTTATCTACCAACATCCGTGGGGATGTGACCTCATCTAAACCTGCCAACATTGATGAAGCTGTTCGTATGGCCTACCAACTAATGGGTCAAATCATCCAAGACAAGGCTGATGGTGTTTCTGAAGGCAACAAAAGAAGAGCTGAAAATGACAGTGATGATCGTGGTGATAACCGTCAATCTCACAACAGAAATCAAAACCGAAGGAGGGGTAATGCTAATGCGATGACTGAAGCTGCAACTGCTGATAAGGGAACCAGATGTCAACGCTGCAAGAAGTCTCATACTGGTGAATGTGCTAAGTGTGGAAAGTGCAACAAGTTGGGTCACAAGACTGAAGACTGTTGGGGACCAGGAAAGAAGGGAGTGACGTGCTTTAACTGCCAAGGTAAAGGACACATGAGGAACCAATGCCCTCAACCTCCAAAGAATGCACGTGGTGGAGATAACCAGGGAAAAGCTTATCAGTTGGGCGAAGCCGAAGCGAAGCAAAACCCGAAAGTTGTCACTGGTACGTTTTTACTGAACAACCGTTATGCTACAGCTTTATTTGATTCTTGTGCGGACAAAAGCTTTGTGTCTACAAGTTTTAGTGCCTTAATCGATATCAAACCGGTCGAATTAAACGTGAGTTATAAGGTAGAACTAGCTGATGGTAAATTAGTGAGTACAAATCGTGCGCTCCTAGGATGTTCTCTTAATCTTCTAAACCGTATTTTTAAAATAGACTTGATGATTGTCGAATTGGGAAGTTTTGATATTATTATCGGAATGGATTGGCTATCCAAGTATAACGCGTCTATCTTGTGTGGAGAAAAGAAAGTTAGGATTCGTTTAGACGACAAGACCATGGTTATCGAAGGTGATCATCGTAGTTCACGACTAAAAATCGTTTCGTGCATTAAGGCTCGTAAGTATATCGAAAGAGGCTGTGAGTTATTCCTAGCTAAAGTAGTGGAGAAAGAATCGAAGGAGAAACGTGCTGAAGATGTACCTGTTATCCGTGACTTTCCTGAAGTGTTTCCGGAAGATTTGCCTGGACTTCCTCCTCCAAGGCAAGTAGAATTCCAAATTGACCTAATTCCTGGTGCTGCACCCGTGGCTCGTGCGCCATATCGTTTAGCCCCATCCGAGCTGAAGGAGTTATCCGTGCAATTGCAAGAGCTATCTGATAAGGGTTTTATACGACCGAGTTCGTCACCTTGGGGAGCTCCTGTCTTATTCGTTAAGAAGAAAGATGGTTCGTTTCGTATGTGCATTGATTACCGAGAGCTGAATAAGCTAACGATCAAGAATCGTTATCCGCTTCCAAGAATTGATGATTTATTCGATCAACTTCAAGGTTCTCGTGTTTTCTCCAAGATTGATCTTCGTTCTGGTTACCATCAACTTCGCATACGTGAGGAAGATATTCCTATTACGGCATTTAGAACTCGTTATGGTCATTATGAGTTCCTGGTTATGCCTTTTGGTCTGACTAATGCACCTGCTGTATTCATGGACTTAATGAATCGCATTTGTAAGCCGTATCTTGATAAATTCGTGATCGTTTTCATAGATGATATTCTAATCTACTGCAAGAGCAATGAAGAGCATGCCGAGCACTTAAGGATTATCTTGAACTTGTTGAAGAACGAAAAGTTATACGCTAAGTTCTCAAAGTGTGATTTTTGGCTTAATTCTGTACAATTTCTCGGACACGTGGTCGATAAAAGTGGAGTACATGTTGATCCTGCAAAGATCGAAGCCATCAAGAATTGGAGTGCTCCGACTACTCCAACTGAAGTGCGACAATTTCTAGGTCTGGCTGGTTACTACCGAAGGTTTATTGAAGGGTTCTCTTTGATATCGAAACCATTAACGAAGCTGAATCAGAAGAATAAACCGTATGTGTGGGGCGATGATGAAGAAGAAGCTTTCCAAACTCTGAAGATGAAACTCTGTAGTGCGCCGATTTTATCGTTACCTGAAGGAAGTGAAGACTTTGTTGTTTATTGCGATGCATCTCTCAGAGGATATGGTGCTGTTCTCATGCAACGCGAAAAGGTGATCGCATATGCCTCTAGACAATTAAGGAAGAATGAGGATAACTACACTACCCATGACTTGGAATTAGGCGCTGTGGTTTTTGCTCTGCGACTTTGGAGACATTATCTGTATGGTACGAAGTGTACAGTATTCACTGATCACAAAAGCCTACAATACATATTGGATCAAAAGGAGCTGAATATGAGGCAACGTCGATGGGTTGAACTATTGAGTGATTACGACTGCGAAATTCGTTATCATCCGGGAAAGGCGAACGTGGTAGCTGATGCGTTAAGTCGAAAGGAAAGGGAGAAACCGATTCGAGTGCGTGCTTTGGTGGTGACAGTTCATAATAACTTACCTGAGCAGATTCGGAACGCACAAGTTAAAGCATGCAAGAGGGAAAATATTGCTGTCGAAAGATTTAGGGGAGACGGTGAAACATTTGAGACGCGACCCGATGGTATCAGATGTTTGAGAGGTCGAATCTGGTTACCATTATATGGTGGACTGAGAGACTTGATTATGTTAGAATCTCATAAGTCCAAGTATTCTATTCATCCTGGATCGGACAAAATGTACCAAGACTTGAAAAAGTTATACTGGTGGCCGAATATGAAAGCTGATATTGCAACATACGTCGCGAAATGCTTAACATGTGCAAAAGTGAAAGCTGAATATCAGAAGCCGTCAGGATTACTTGTCCAACCTGAAATTCCAATCTGGAAATGGGAGCGAATTACGATGGACTTCATCACAAAACTCCCAAGGAAACCGTCTGGGTTCGATGCAATTTGGGTTATTGTCGACCGTTTAACTAAATCCGCTCATTTTATTCCAATCAACGAGAGGTTTGGTTTGGAGAAACTCGCCGATATTTATCTGAAGGAAATCGTGTGCAAGCATGGTGTTCCTATTTCAATCATTTCCGATAGAGATAGTCGTTTTGCTTCTGGATTTTGGAGATCACTTCAAAAGTCGTTAGGAACCAATTTGGATATGAGCACAGCCTATCATCCACAAACTGATGGGCAAAGCGAAAGAACAATTCAAACTTTGGAGGATATGCTACGTGCTTGTGTGATAGACTTTGGAAGTAGCTGGGATAAGCACTTACATTTGGCTGAATTCTCATACAATAACAGTTATCACGCGAGTATTAAAGTTGCACCGTTTGAAGCACTGTATGGGAGAAAATGTAGATCACCCGTTAGCTGGAGTGAGGTTGGTGATGCCCAACTCACTGGACCAGATTTGATTAGGGAGACGACGGATATGATTGTGCAAATTAAGAATAGGTTGTTGTCTGCTCGAAGCCGACAGAAGAGTTATGCGGATGTGAGAAGAAAACCATTGGAGTTTAACGTGGGAGATAAGGTTATGCTAAAAGTATCACCATGGAAAGGTGTTGTACGATTTGGAAAACGTGGGAAGTTAAGTCCTCGTTATATCGGACCATTCAAGGTTACATCTAGAGTAGGACCCGTGGCATACCAACTTGAACTACCACAAGAACTGTATGGGATTCATAACACTTTTCATGTGTCGAATCTGAAGAAGCGTTTATCCGATGAAGAACTCATTATACCGTTAGACGAGGTTAAGGTTGATAAGAAGTTGCATTTTATTGAAGAACCGGTCGAGATCATGGATCGCGAGGTCAAGCAACTGAAGCAAAGCCGAATACCTATCGTCAAAGTTCGATGGAACTCTCGAAGAGGACCGGAGTTTACTTGGGAACGAGAAGACCAAATGTGGAAGAATTACCCTCATCTCTTTGATTTCAACAAGCGATCGGGCAAGAACGTAAGTTGATCTTCGAGGGCGAAGATCCTAATTTGGTGGGGATGATGTGACAACCCGTCAATTTCAGGTCGTTATTTTAAATCTCGACTATTACGTATTACGTGTTTACTTTAATGAGAATTTTAATTTATCGACTAACCGAGAAGGTTATGACTTGAAACTAGCGTAAGAATGTCGATTAGATGAAAACCGACAAGGAATATGTTAGGTATCGATATTATATTCTCAAATAATCATGAAAATGATTTTTATTATATTTAATCGTTATTTCTCGTATTTTACGTTTTAACGAATGACGATAACTATTAGTGATCGCGATACCGACGGATGCCCAAAAATTTACGTTTTATTATCGATTGTCTCGATATTGTATATTTTCGACGTTTTCGATTTAATTACGTTTTAAGTCGTGTCGAAGCTTTATTATTATTTTTATGAAGCGTTTTAACTTTCGAAAAGTATTTTTACGAAACCCGAGCCCCGTAAATATTTTTAAAATGTACAATTTACATTTCCTACCTTGTAAACTATTTACTTACAACATAGGACCAAAAGAATGCAAATTTGGCAAAAATTACCCTCACCCCACTAACTAATTAAAATTTAAAAACAAACACTCACACACACTTTTTACTTTCAAAAAAAAAAATCAATCTCTCTCTCTTTCTTCCATTTTTGCCGTCCAACCCCCCAAGCCAAATACCCTTCAAAATTTTTTGATCCACTTTGATTCTTCAAAAACTAAAACAAGACCCATCTTGGAAATTTGATTAGCTTTCTATTGGTATAATTTTCTTCTACATGCATTCACTAAATTTTTATTTCAATTTTTGATGATGAACATCAAGTTTGATCCATTTTTATGGTGATAAATGGTGTTAATATTATTATATTCATAGTGGGTTTATGTTGCATGTAAGATTTTTATATATTTAATTTTTGTAAGATTTAATTTGAGGATGATATGAGTTAATTAGATGTGTTATTATGATATTAGGATCATATTAGGACTATAGGAATTGTTGGAATGGGTCGAAAAATTGTTTTGGTATGATTCTTAGATAGGCTATTTTAGGCAGTAACTTTAAGTCCGTTTTTGAAATTGTTACTGTGGTAAACTTGGTAAACTAATAAGGTAGGGTCGTAGAGAATTTCGTTAGCTTCGATTTGAGCTAAAGTAGAGCTTCTAACTCATTACGAGCGAAAAGTTATGCTACTTTTAGTATTTGTGTACCGGGAGACGGGTATCGGCACAATCCGGAAATTGTTGTCGATATTTGGAACGAATCTCGGGGACTATAAAATGAGTTTTAAAAGTGTTCAAGGGCTGTGGTAAGTTGATAAACCTCAGGTTATGAGTCTATTTTCAAACCCGAGTGTCGGTTTTGCAAACGGAAATGTTTAGATAAGTCAAAATGGTTTTACAAGTCGAAGGCGTAAAACTGTCCGGTTTTTGTAACACGAAGGTGTGTCGGGCAGAAGGTCTTAGAAGTAATATTTTTGAATGAAATTTAAACTGAGTCTTATTCATATTATGTGTGAGTTTGTCACCAAGTTTCGTCGAAATCGGACATGTCTAGATAGGTTAGATTGGTGTGCTGAGTGGTATTTTGGACACGTAGTTCAATACTTGTGTGGCGTGAGTTGAGTATTCACTATTGGACGTGGTGACTTACTCAAGTGTTAAGTCATTATATAAATGACTTAGCTACTGGTCCGAGGGAAGTAAAAATGATGGTTTGACTTGCGTTGACTTGGCGTCTTATGACGGGTCAATGTCGAGGGTGTAAGTGTTTAAAAGAATAAGTGTTGAATAAAAGGGTATAGAAGTACACTTATATTTTTGTTATTTTTCGGGATTTTCATGGTCATTTGAAATTGACTTTCATATTATTTAAGTATTAAATATACTTGAGTCGTTTATTAACGAACACGCCTTATTTGGTAGGTTGCGGTCTTCGTGTTTAAAAGGGCATCACAAATCGTCGGCGATCGTCACGTCACTACTATCGTACCAAGGTGAGTCTATAGCCTCGCTTTAACATGGTTACTTGTTTTATAAAACCCGCGAGGGGGATAACATGCTTGTTTTATTAAAATAAAAGGGTACGACGAGAAGTTGTGGAAACCCTTATTATTGGAAAAACATTATTATAAATGAAGGGTACAACGAGAAGTTGTGGTAAACCCTCTTTCTTTTAAAAGTTGAACACAAAGAACCCGATTGTATGCTTAGATGAAAGTTGTTATGTAAGTTTGTTTTAGCCTTAAAAGACCCATGAATCGTGAATTGTTAATCGAAAGGAACGCTAATACTATGGATAGATCTATCGGGGTGACACCCAGTCCGGTCGCGAGTAGCTCTCGCGTGGTGTTGTGATGCACCAGTAATGAAACATCGGATGCAATTGTATAAGAGAAATATACGCACTTGGCTAGGTGTGTTGGGCTGAAATATATATGTTAATGTTCAATTTCACGAGGCAAATAGAAATAACAACGATAATTATGTCTGATCCACATGATTGTCAACCACGGAAGGTTTATTCAGAATACTTGTGTTCGTTTATTTAAATTTAAACTCTATAGATTCACTCAACATTTTTGTTGACTTTATAGCATGTTTTATCTCAGGTCCATGAAGAAGGCACTCAAGGAAGGTGGTTTCACGCAGCTTGCTTAATATCAATGTTTTGGCCCACTTTTCTAAACTATGTCTATTCTAAGAAACTTTTATCATTTGGTTGGTTGTGTAAACTTAAAACTATTTGGGACCGTGTGTAAACTGTTTTATCTTTAAACAAATGAATGGACGTATGTTTTGTTAAAACGACTCATTTTGAGGCGTTTTCTATGATATTGAGGTTGAACCATGATAGTAACACCCAATGACCCTTCCGCTGCTATGACATGAAATTGGGGGTGTTACAGACTATTGGTTCTGGCTTAGAAGCTGGCCAAGGCAGTCCCACCATAATTAAGTCCTCATCCATGCCCAATGAACCTGACTTGGGAGGTCAAATCCCCATTTCAGAAGAGGGCAGACTGGAACCAATGACTCTTTTGGAATTGACGGTTGTCTGCATTAGCTTGCAAAAGCAGAATGCAGACTTGGTACAAATTGTCAGTAACCAAGGCCTTGAACTCAAGGAATTGAGAGAGAGGATTGTTGTTTTGGAGAGTGCTCATGCAAAGGGAGGTATGGAGGAGTCTTCCAAAGGGGAGGAAGATCAAAGAAATCTGAGTGATAAGAGCAGTCAAGATGGTCAATCATTGGATGTTGCTGAAGCTCTTACTACTTTGAAGGAACAAACATGTTTTGATACGTCCTTGATCTCTCCAACCAATTTAAATTTATCATTTACAGATATGTTGAGAGAGGTTACACAAGGCGCTGAGGGAAAATATTTGAGCGTTGACAAGACAAGTTTGGACGCTGATAGAAGTATTTTGGGCGCTGATAGAGGAAATTTGGGCGTTGACAGATCTGCATATGGAGGTGATGTATTCCAGTCATCATCTATCATCAAGGATGTTCCTACTCAGGTATTACCATCTACCTTAACAACAATTGCACCATCAGATAAGGGTAAGGGTAAGTTGGTAGAAGAAATTGTTCCAAAGAATGCAGCTCAGGTTGAATTTGATAGAAGATTGGCTGAGCAAATGATGGAACAAGGTGAAAAGGAAAAGTCACCATTTGTTGTGACTTCTGAAGAAGAAAGTGATGGAGCTAGCTCAGATTCAAGTGTGATGATTGTTGAACCAGAAAGACTTGAGTATGGTGATGAGCTTGCTAGGGAAAAGCTGAGAGATTTAAAGTTGCAGATTGATTTTGATATGCCAGAGGTGGTTCAGATGTACAATTCTTGGGAAGAAAGCTGTATGGATAATCCAGACTTGACCATTTCAGATCAGATATGGGGTTTGGAGATTCTTCTTAGAGTTCAGAAGGATTGTAAGGTGATTTTGAAGCACAAGGCAAGCAACATTCTCTCTGAGTTGAAAAGGGATAGAAGGAAGCTCTACTTTATGTTGCTCAAATGTCATGGAGTTGGATGGACACATCAGAAGCTGAAGGCTTTGACATTTGATGAGTTGGAACATAGGGCTTATCCTATTTGGGTGAAAGTGTAGGAAGAAAACACTTTCAGACTTCTTTCAGATGAAAGAAAGGAGCAACTTGCAGAAGAGATGGAAATCAAGAAAGCTATGATAGTTCCCAGACCAGTGAAGAAGGGATTTACACTTAAGTTTCCAAAAGATATGAATCAACTATATCCAAGTGAAGTAGTTATTAGAAAGAGCCTCAAGCTCTCCCCATTAGAAGCTTCAGATATGGTGCATGTGTTACCACTAGATTCCAGGAATCCAATTGTGAGTTATGATGAAGATGAATGTGGATTCTGGAAGATTGGAAGATATGGCAAGGAGGTACACACTTTTACCACTCTCATATCTTTATTTGCAAGTTGTGATAGAGAAGACTTGGTGGACCTTTGGAGGTTGCTAGAGACCAAGTATGAGGCTGAAGCACCAACTTCAGCTAATGAAATAAAACTTTGGACCACATTCAAAAGAATGTGTGGGACAAAAGAAGAAGATCCTGAAATATGGAAGGATCTTGAAGATGATCTCAGTGGTCTTCAATGGAGGTTATATTCAGCTGCTGGTGTATACCATTTGAGTTCTACAAAGTTTGCTGAGTATTTACTTGTAGATGCTCAGTATTTCATATCCAAGGCTGTTTTGGAAAAGATGAAGGACACCCAGTTGGAGATAGATTACACAAGTGATGTGGCAAAGAATTTGATCAGATTTATTTATTACCAATATGATAAGGTTTGTCAGACTCCTCCAAGTTCTTAATGTTTATTCAGAAACTTGATCATAAGAGTGGATATCAAGTTTAGGGGAGGATTGTTGGGAATAAATTAAGGCCAGATCACTTGAACGCTGACAAGAACAACTCAAGCGTTGACAAGAGCAAAGTGAGCGCTGACAGCATAAGCGTTGACAAGTTAAAGTCAAGCGTTGATAGATTGAAGACAAGCACTGATGGAAGATGTGAGCTACACGCTTATTATGTTCTAGAATACTTCTAGTAAGGATAGAAACGACAATGTATTTTCTATGTTTATCTTTACCTAGAATAGTTGATACGTAGCTTATTGTACAAGGCTTCTTAGTCTATAAAAGAAGGCCTTTAGGTTAATGTTTAATATCAAGTTTTCATTAAGTTTTTCATTCGTAAACATCTTTCATTGTAAGCAAGTTCGACATTGATAATCAAAGTGAAAGTTTTGTTTACATCTTGTGTTCTTGTTTAAGTATTAAATTCCGCATAATACTTAGATTCACAAAGCATATAACAAAGGTTTCTCTACGTGTTATACTTGATCTAATCTCGTATACACAAAGCTAATCGATCTAAGTTTGGGATCAACAACCAATACTAGGCGCATGCAGTTTAGAGTCCTTTTTTCAGGGGAGGATTCTTACAAAGGGGAGGATGCACCTATAAAGCCTGTGAATTTGAGTGACAAGAGCTCACAAGAGGGTGTTTCCTATGGGAACAAAGAAGATTTGGTAGCTGAGGCACTAACAGGTTTGAAGGAGAAGCCAAATTTTGATACTTCTTTGATTACTCCTAAGCAGCTATCATTTGTATAGATGATGAGACATGTTTACAGAGTCAGCCACTGACACTCAGGTTTTGAATGCTGTCATGAATAAAGCAGACGCTGGCATGAATAAAGTAGACGTTTACATACTTGCTGGTTTAGCTGGTGTATCCCAACCACCAGTTATTATCAAAGATGTTTCTACACAGGTACCATCAACAACTTTACCAGTAATTGGATTGTTAGATAAGGGTAAAGAAGTTATGGTAGAAGAACAGGTACCCAAGGCTGGAGCACAGGTACAATATGATTCTGTTTTGGCTGCACAACATCAAGAGCAAGAAAGAATAAAGTCAGCTAAGACTGCCATTGCTAATACTGCTATTGTATCACAGATTGTGACTTCTTCAGAATCTGAAAGCAATGAAGTTGGCAGTGATGACGAGAGCTCTAGTTCTAGTGTGATGATACTTGTAGAGCCAGAAAGGTTAGAGTATGGGGAGGATGAACTGGCTAGGGAGAAGCTTAGGGAATTAAAGTTACAGTCTGATCTTGACATGCCTAAGATTGTTGAGCTCTATTTTAGGTATCAAGAGGAAGTATTGAGTGATTCAGATACTTCTTTGTCAGAAAAGATTTGGTGTTTAGAAGGGTTGTTGAGGCTGTAGAAGGATATTAAGGTGTTTGAGCAACATAGAGCTAGCAAAATTCTTCACCAGAACAAGACAACAAGGAGAGAATTGTATTATAAGGTGTCATCAGACTAGGTGGACCTACACAAAGCTCAGAAATCTCACTTTTGATCATTTGGAGTATTTGGCTTATCCAATTTGGGATTTTGTGTCTAAAGACAAGACTTTTGGGCTACTCTCCAAGGAAAGGCAAGAAGAAATGGAGGAACAAATGAAAATAAATAAGGCATCTATAGTTCCAAGGCCAGTGAAGAAGGGATTGAAGATTGGATTTCTAGTACTTGATCAGTTAAATCCAAGTGAAACTGTTTTAAGAAAGACCATGAAACTTTCACCATTGGAAGCTTCAGATTTTGCAGAGGTGGTACCTTTAGACTTCAGAAACCCTATAGTCAAGTATGAGGAAGATGCAAGTGGTTTCTGGGTAATCACCAGAGCTGGTGACAAGGTACACACATTCACTTCTTTGATTTCTTTATTTGAAAGATTGGATAGAGAGGATTTGGTAGCTTCATAGGATTTGATGAAAGCTAAGTATGAAGCTGAAGAGCCTTCTTCAGTAAATGGAACAAAATCTGGACAACATTCAAGAGAATGATTTTTCCAGATGAAGATGATCTAATATGGTTGGATTTGGATGATCTCAGTGGTTTGAAGTGGAGTTTGTACTCAGCTGTTGGTGTATACTATCTTAGTACTTCAAAGTTTGCAGAATATCTTTTGGTTGATGGTACATATCCTCTGTCTCAAGATGTTTTGAAGATGATGGTATCCACAAAGTTAGAGGTTGACTATACCAGTGATGTTAGAAAGGATTTTGTTAGATTTATTTATTCTCAAATTCAGAATTAGGATGTATTTGTAAGAATCCTCTCTTGTATTTAGTTTTTATTCAGAAACTTGATTACTAGAGTAGATATCAAGTTTAGGTGAGGATTGTTGGGAATAAAATTAACTAAGTCACTAGGACGTTGACAAGAAGAACTTGGACGCTGACAAAAGTAAAAGAGGCGCTGACAGGTGAACGCTGACAAAGCATAATTGAGCGCTAACAAAGGAAAGTTCAACCACTGATGGAATACTTAGTCCACACATTTTGTAATTCTAGTAAAGATATGTTCAATATTGTATTTATATTTATCTTTACCTAGAATAGTTGATAGGTAGATTATTGTACATGACTCCTTGTGCTATAAAGGAGGTCGTAGGGTTCTTAGTTTAATAATAAGTTTTACACTTTCATTGTACGCAAGTTTGAATATTAATCGAAGTGAAAGTTTGGTTTACATTGTTTTGTTTGGTTCTTTGTTCTAAGTGTTAATTCCACATAACACTTAGATTGTTGAATACACAAAGTTTCTCTACGTGTTAAACTTGATTTACTGTCGTTAACACAAAGCTAAATTGATCTAAGTTTGGGATCAACAACTACTATTCGGCCTCAGATGGCTCCTTCTAATTTACACATAGGTGATCAGCCCATGCATAGTTTAGGACTAGCAATGCGATGCTCGGCTTCGTCAAACCAGTATTACATGTCATATGATTTATAATATGTATATAATGCCATTTGTAAAAACAAGAATCAAAATAATTTATGAAACTTTTCGCAAGTATCTAATTTGCTAGATGTTTAAATCCACAATATTATTTTTATAAGAATTCTTTACAAGACTAATTGTTGAAAAATTTATGAAATTACATCGTAAAACAATGACCAGTGTAGAACATTTTGTAAAACGTTTCGCAAACGATAACATCTTAAATTCATATAGTGACATGATGATAGCTTACAAAATAGCGAGTGGGTTACATGAGGGTAATTAGAGAGTAGTTCATAAGAAAATCGATGAAATAGTTACAAGGTGCTAAGGTTTCAAAAGATTTAGCCAGAATCGCCATGAGACACGTGTCAAAATGATAACGAAAATGTGTAAACGAGAACTTCAAATCTTGATCCAAATCAGTGGTATGATAGAAGTAAAGAAAGACAATATAGAATGACAAATAAGTCATATATAAAAGAAAGGATAAAGGAATCCATATGTGTTCACATCGTAATTTATTTGACATAAATATGCTTTGAAGAAAGTAGATCATCATTTCCCAAATAGTACAACTACTCTGAAAAGTTTCTATTTTAGGAAATTTTAGGAATTTAACACGTAATTAGTGACGCGTAAAAATGTACACATTTTTCAAAACATATAGTTCATCATCGGTATATCAAATCACTTGGTTCCAAAAGTTCAAGATATATGTATGTATGACCGGACACAAAGTTACTATTTTTAAACGTTTTCAACGCAATCAATGTTTTTAGATGTAAAATATCATTAGTTAAAGTTTTACGAGCTCAAACGAACTCAAAAACGCTTCATACCATGTATATATATATATATATATATATATATATATATATATATATATATATATATATATATATATATATATATATATATATATATATATATATATATATATATATATATATATATATATATATATATATATATATATATATATATATATATATATATATATATATATATATATATATATATATATATATATATATATATATATATATATATATATATATATATATATATATATATATATATATATATATATATATATATATATATATATATATAATTCTATCAGCTTTGACATTTGAGTTTGACATTTGGGGTCTGACCAGACCAATTGGCTCGCTAAATGACATTTTTAAGACTCGAATTTAAAGCAATTTGGTGTAAAACGATCTTTTGGACAACTTTCTAGTTTTACTCGAGACTTGAAACGGATAAAAAATGGACGAAAATGCCCTCGCATCAAATCTGTCAACAAAATGATATTTTAGAAATATGCAGAAAATAAGTTGTTAAATTTTACAATTTTAAATGAGCGTAACTTGCTCGTCTTTAAGATTTTCGGGTCGAATTTTTATGTCTTAAACGAACGTCTTCAACAAGTAGAAATATATATTTTTATGTCGAAAGTTTATAAAAATATATTCTCGACATCGTTAAATTACATGTAACTTTTCTTTAGAAAGTATATTTTTCGACACCTTGAATTGAATCAAACATAATAATGACCTAGAATTTTATGTACACACATCACTTGTGGATTCCATAAAGACGAAAGAGAATAGATTGTATAATTAAGCATATAAAGAAAAACATAGTATACAAATGGTTTAAGAATACCAACGATAGTCTAAGAAACCAAAAACGATGCATGACATCAGTGTCTTAGATTTCAAGATGCAATGTAGGAAGGTCTCTTGGCGGCGTGATTTTCGAAAAAAACAAGACATACTGAGAAGGAAATGAAACATTAACGAGTTGCACTCCCAGAGCGATGAGGTTTAATGAAAGGGGAGGATACAAGTTTATAGGAGTAAAATCGAATTCCAAACAAGCACCACATTATATCATAGAATATGAATTACAAGATGACGGTGGTGTTTCCAAGGTACAAGCGAACGTTGTAATTCGAAGTCAAAACGTAGAATGGTCAATGAAATAATATTTTATTGATGTGCGAGTGTCGTGCAAAACGGTGACGTAAAGGTCAATCAAGGTTATGAAAACACACGATATTATTCAACACGGATTTAAGGAATGTTTCGAGATTTGTGTCTCACATGACGTTCTTTAGTCTTTTTTCGAGACACATTGAGCTACACAATGGTCTATAGATTATTTTTCAAGACATTAAATCACAAATGGTCGGAACGTAATCTGGAGATCTAAATAGATATCTTAAAGAGGTTTAACAATGGAAGTAACGCACAAAGTAGTAAAATGAAAATCGGTAGTTTCATTGAAAGCAACACTTACTTAACCTCGTTCAATAGTATCACGAGAATACACACAACATGTAAAAGTAAGTCAAGAAAAACAGGCGGTTCAAAACGAACGAGTATATGAGGTCAGTCTTATCACGCATAAACAAGATAACAATAGTACTCAGAAAAGTGAGTATGAAAAGTCGGCAGCATACGCGCTCCGAATACAAGTATGAATGTCATAACAATATGAAATTATTGTAACAAGATCAAGTTTACAAGAACAAGAATTCAAGAAATACAATAAAAGCATATGTAATCAAGTAATATCCAATGATAATTCATTGAGCACAAAGGCTTTAAAAGAGATAGTGATTATCGTCATGGGGGTAATGTAATATTTCAAAATGTAATCAAGAGATGAAATACTACAACGATAACTAAAAGTAAATAATAAGGATTAGAGAGTTACCCGCGCAGATATTGAACAACAATAGCAGATTCTCTGTTTGACACTTAAAACATGAAATATTTGAACTTTCGGTTATAGACTAAGTTTTGAAAATGACTTAGTTACCTATAACCTGGCTATGATAACCAATCTGTGAGACCCCCAAAATCAGGCAAGGAAACAACTAGGCAGCAAGGGGTGCCACGTCATGGTACAAGAAACAATGAAATACTATTGACACAAAGTTGACGTAATAAAAACATATACATTACATCATAAACATCATAGTTTTTAAACAAAGGTCCCAGAGTTTTATAAGCGGAAAAATATATTATTTCATCATGATTTATAATATATAGTTACCAAAATACAGAATAAACTTCTAATAGTTTTTACCAAAACCAAATTTTAAAAAGTATCACAGAAATCTCTAAGTTACGATAATATCTTGCGAGCCCACTTCTAAGCAAAACTAAGCATTATACCTGAGATTAAACATGTAAAATCATCAACACAAAGTTGAGTGATATTCATAGGTTTAGCATTAAAGGTGTGGAACACAAGCATTCATTTGCAAAACAAGTAAATAGGGAAAATGGTTATGATCATTAACCATAGTCCGAAACCATTATTATTAGTATTTAGTTTATGAACCTAAGCTTAACATCAATGTAAGTTCCTCTAGGGAGTATTCGGCCCAAATACTCAAGTAAGAAATCAAATGTAATGCGTGAATGGTTAAACAACTGCAACATGAGACGGGGATAGTCAATCCGGATGGATCCACCCACAACATTAGCGCTTAGCAACATAAGTAAATTAACGGCTCATGATCAAGAGAGATAACTTAAGGGCTATAGACTAAAAGCAATAATATCAATGAAAACTGTTGGAAAGCATACAAATTCTGGATAGCATACAGTTTTTAAATGGATGTGTTCCACCATGTAAAATCTCATCCCGCGTTTAGAAACAATGTGCAAATAAAAAGGGGCTATGAAATCACCTTAGCCACGAGGTAAGTGAATCATGGAACTCAGAAGCTGAGTAGAAAAATTAGCTATAAGACGATTTTTGGTATAATTCTCATTTCCTTTATGTTATTTCTTTACTTTGAATTGCATATTGTTGAAATGAACTTCTTTACTGTTATAATGGAGTAGTGTGTTGTGCACATTGGTTAAGGTTTTTACAACCTTATGATTAGATACGTACTTTTGCTTTGCTAGGGCAAAAGTGCGGCGCATAATTAGGTTTGTGCGGCGCACTTTCTCCCTGGGTACTTGATTATAAGTGTGATATAGATGCTCTTATTATTTATGCTATTATGTAAGATCATTGTTATATGTTGGATTTGTTCATGACCATGACTAGTACTCATGTGAATGGATAAATTTCATGTCATCTAGTAAATGAACCTTGTTATTCACTTTTGTCGCGGTTAGTGGAATAAAACATATAACAAACTCTTGCTTAGTTTCATCTGAATATTTGACTTATCAAATCAAACATAAACCATTCTTAATGCTTTTGATAAGACATGATCTTTAGTCGGATTTTTGTTATGTTAATTAGATGTTTCATGTGCGACTAGTAATCGACATGTTGTCTTACATTGTTTATGTGCTTGTAATAATCATTGCTATCTATCTTTCATATGTTTGTGACCTTAACCAAACACTCCTTTAAAACCATTTGATAAGTATATCTTTAAAACTTGTGACACTCTAAAGCTAATTGTTTTATAATTTTTTAGCATCAATCCCGTGGAACGAACTGGACTTTACCATTAAGCTATACTATACAGGATAGGGTATATTTGCCCGTGTTTGTGTATGTAGTCATTTGTGTGTGGTACTATCTTGAAAAATTTTAAGACTTGTAAAACGAACATCAAGTTTTTGGCGCAGCTGCCGGGGATTGATTTGTTATTGGTTTAAACCATTCTAAAATACTTGGTAAACAAAAATTTCTAAACACGCAGTACAGATTTCTTGCAATCTGAAAAACTTTTTTACAAAACAACATAAAAGAGCGCCGCACATTTCGAATGTGCGCCGCACATTTAGTGACGAATTTTCAAAATGTTTGAAGAAACAATCCCAAAATACCACCAAAACCTTTTACTCTCAACACTTACTGCTGAAAACATGAAAATTTCTTTGTGTGTACTTATGCTTTTTGAGCTTTTGTGTTTATTCATATTAAATCTTAAGAAAAACCAAAAATATTTGCTTTCAAAACTTTATTTACTATTTTATTTGCTCTTTGGTAGAATAATTTGATTTGGTATAACTTGTTTAGTATTTTCCATGATTTGTGGTAATTTTTCTGAATTTCTAAACATAACAAAAATACAAAAATGTGAAAATCGGCGAAAATGAAAAAATAGCAATATTATTAAAAACACTTGTTGAAAATGTGCCAAAATTGGTTATGATATCTTTGTTTGATAAATTTATGAGAAAATGTTATATTGTATACTTGAAAACATGGATTAGTTGGTTTGCAAGTAGAATAAAAGAGGAACACTATTTTGTTTACAGAAAGTGCGCCGCACATTCAAATTGTGCGTCAGCTTTTCTGTATCACGCAAAAGTGCGCCGCACTTTTCAAAAGTGCGCCACACTTTTCAAAAGTGCGCCGCACAACTTGAGAAACAGGAAACAGAAAAAGCTAATAACATGCTCAAATGGAAATATTCATTGAAAATAACGAGTTGCTTGAAAAATTTAGGATATAAAATATCGTTTGGATTTTATAGCACTAACATACTAAAGTTTCTTTTGATGTGTTATTGTTTTAAGATTGAGATGGATCTGAACACTAGCCTTGGTAGACTATGCTTAGGAGTAGATGAGCATATTAGCCTAAATGACAAAATAGAAATGGAAGAAGAATGGATATGATCAAAATGTAAGGACTCAACCGATAGCTGGGTTCAAAAGCTCTTAACTTTTTATCGTATGGAGGACTTGACACCTAGTGAGAAATACCTAATGCCTTGCCATGTGGAAGGAAAATTTTCTTATGATGGGCAAGTAGATTTTGAGTTGGAAAGAAGCTTAATTAGTAATGAATTTGTAGTTGAGCTTGGTTTGACCTACAAAACTTATCGAAATGGAGACAAGGAGATAGATAAAAAGCTTGTTGTTATGATCAAAGACGAATTGTTTTTTGTTGAATTCTTTGTCAATCCGGAGGAGGACGATTGTGAACCTTGTGCAATCTTTGGGAGATCTTTCCTAAAGCAAGCTAATGCACAACTTGACATCACTTTTGGCATACTTACTTTATGGCCAAAAGGGGAATTTGGGGAAATTGATGAAATACTTGATAACCTCAATTTTGACGATTTTGCACCTATTGAAACCGAGGAGATTGATGCTCCAAGATTTGTTGTAGCATGGGAAAAATAAAAGGAACAAAGGCAAGAAACCTGCCCACGCTTACAAGTTAAGCTATAATGGTGAAGGACCTTCACTCACTATTAATAATCCTTTGACTAGAGAAGAGCTATCTATGGAAGAATTGCAAAAAGACATAGAAGAAAGAGTCATGTTGTTGAACATGAATCGACAAATCATTGAAACTTTGAAGTATAGTGATAAACATAAAATGATTGTTTATAGGGTCTTGCTTGACAAATTGAAAGTTGAAGATGGACGCACGCCGGATTATGAAGATGTAGCTATCCAAATGCTTCGTAAGAAAAAGGTAATGCTTGAAAAGGAAGACCCGGGGTACTTTATCCTACCAATAAGGTTGGAGGGTAAAACTACTTATAATGCTTTGGTTGACACCAGTTTAAATGTTAATGTTATGCCTTATGGAATCTTCAAAATGCTAGATGTTCGTAGAGTCAAACGAAGGTTAGATCGTATCAAAATGCTTGATCACTCCTATGCAGAGGGATTTGGGCATTTAATAGGAATTCTTTGCCAAGTGGGGACAAACACACTACTAGCCGATTTCATGCTTCTCGACATTCCTATTGATCGAGATATTCAATTAGTGTTGGAAGAAAATTTTTGCACACATTGGTGCAAACATAGATGTTGGAAAAGCTATTATGACTAGATTTGATATGTTTGTCCATCAAAACTATAATGTACTAAAAGCAAAGAAACATGATGATAGTGATGATGAAGACGATAAGCACTACACCGTGGAAAGAGATGAGAACGGTATGCTAATCTATGGTCCACATTTGCAACCATGGACGGAACCGGAAGAACTTTTGGACGCATCACTAAGTGAAATGAGCTACCATTACCCTTTCTTTGACATATGTGTATACAAGAAGATTTTGGGAATGCTTGGAGCACTTCCCGTTTCATTGAAATACAAATATTGGCAAGTGGGGAACAAACGAGAATTTGAAAACATTGCTAAAGATGGAGATAGTGAGTGGCATGTTGCCATGGTCATTATTGATCCATGTGGAAAAGGGTACGAAAACGTGTACGACATAAAGGACACCAATAGAGAGGTCTCGGGACATTACACGGAGAGTGATATCATGTCACCTCTAAACTTCTGCTACAACTAAAGAAATGGAGGAATTGAGGAGTGCACCATTGGCTCCTAGTTACTTTATGCATTTTTACTCTTTATATTATGTAGATAACAAATTAAAATGCAATGAAATGTTAGAGTCCTAAAAGTTTTAGGATGGTCTTAGATAAAGGAAATGTTTTCCTATTAGGACTTGTTATCTTTCTTTTATGAGATCGGTTGAATTGGAGAAAAATACAGTAACATGGTCTGTGAGCACAGAATTTGCGCCGCATATTTTGCAAAGTGCGCCGCACTTCCGGGCGGAATTTTTGTATATACTTCCTTTAATCTCATTTTAAACTAAAAAAAACCACAACAAAAACATACCTGACTATTTTCGTATCATCACCCAAAATATTTTCGTTTCCTACTCCGATTCATACTCGAGATCATGTCTAGGGTAATTTTTATCTTTAATTCATTTACATTTTATTTTATTTAGGGTTTAGTTTTTCATTAATTTTTCAAATTAGGGTTCTTAAGTGATTGATAATCGAATTACATTTCGATTTGTAATTAGAAATAGGGATATTGATTAGCATAGGATTAGACTGTTAGATGGAATTAAAAAAAAGAGAGGTGTTTTTGAAATCAAACCCTAAGATTGAGCAATGTCGCGGATTGGAATGGATTGGGAATGGTTTAGTGTTCGACTCTAGACATTATTATTGATTTGGAATCATTTGTTTGCGGATTCTGGTTAGGATTATTAAAACCCCGACATATGTAGATATACGTAGAATGTGCGCCGAACTTTTTAGAAAGTACGCCGCACTCTAGCGAATTTTTCCTAGAAAGTACGCCGCACTTCTCTGAAGTGCGCCACACTTTTCGCCTGAAAAACAAACAGAATGTTCAGAACACCAACATAGGGTTGCCGTTGACCCCTAATGTTTATCTAATGTTAATATATGTTTGTTTATGTGATAAATTTAGTAGAACACAGATTCGAGAAACTATGAGACCGACTCATTTAGCCGAAGGAAGAGGCAAAATCCTATCGTGTCGGCAAGTGCCGCACTTATGAGGGTCCCTAATCACCCATTCTTGAATTGGCCTGGATGTAAAACTGATGCTAAAATCGCTCACAACAATGCTCTTAGTCTTTTACTACCGAAACAAATTTTTGCACCTAGCATTGTGGATTTTGGAATTCTGAATGAGCTTGGTTGTGAAGCTCAAACTAGAGAGATGCTATCGATAATTGTGACAGAAGCTGGAGGAAATGAAGTTTTGTTTTGATCCGATGCTTGGGATCGTGCTTTTACTTGTAAGGAAATGATTTATGCGGAGCTTTGTCTTGAATTTTTCTCGACATTCAATGTTGATGAAGATGTTGATGATGATGACCTATTGACTAGGAAAATAATGAGTTTTAGACTTTGTGGAAAAGGACATTCTTTGACTTTGAAAGAATTTGCTAAGTACTTGGAATTGTACACCAGAGAGGAGCGAGACGAGGAAGGATTTGAAGTGTATTTTCAAGGAGGATAACGTGAGCATGGGAACTTCAATGCTAATGAGTTTTGGGCATTAATTTGTCCGGATGAGGATCCTTTGAGCTTGTCTAGGAGCTCAACCACTAGGATTTATAGTCCACTTTTGAGAGTGCTCCAAAAGATGATTGCTTATGCGGTTTGCCAACGCACCACAGAATATGATAAGGTTCAACAGAATGATTTGTGGTTGTTGAGCATGTTTAGGAACATGAACCGTGAGCAATAGGCTAATGTAGCTTGGGTTATTGCAAAGTGCATGAAAAGGAAAGGTCACGGTAGTCAAGCGGGTAGTATGATTGTGTGTGGACAATTTGTGACTAGCCCGAAGAATGAGACTTTTATCCGATCAAGTTGTGGGTAATCTTAGTCCACCGATCATATGTGATACCATTGACAAAAATACTTTGAGAGATTTGATTGGAGCGGATAGAAGGTTGTTACGAGAAGACGCGCCGGTGAAAGCACCACGTGTGAGCATGCCGCGACCTCCTCGTGCATCACTCCAAGATGTTTATGATAGGATGGGAAGGATGTAGGTTAGACAAGATCAACTTGGGTTTTTTATGGAGCGACAATGTTATAGCATGGATCGATATGCTCCAGTTTTCGAGAGGATGGCAGAACAATATAGCATTCTGATGAATGGACCCTATGGACCACAAGGTATCACCATGAGCCATTATACTACATCCAACAACCACCACCTTATCCACCACATTTATATATATCCAATGCTCCAAGGAATGACGAGACTGAAGAGGATATGTGATGCCTCTTATGTTTGTGACTTGTGTGATAGTCACAATTTGAAACAATTTCAAAACAATTTATTTGGTTGTGTAATATGCCTTTGTTGGCACATATGAAAAAACTAATACTTTCTATGGATTTTTAATTTTTATTTGGTATGTAAGATATGTTTGCTTATATATTTCGTGTTCAATTGTAGAAAATAAGTGAGTCAAAGCACAATAAGGCGAAGATTGAAGATTTTGGCTTCGTTCGCGACTCGGAATAAAAGGGGAGTATTATTCATATTTTCCTTTATTTATACTTGTTCCTTATGTTTAGCATTAGGGAATGCTCATAATAAGTATGGGGGGATAAGCGGAACATAAGAGCATTTGAAGTTAAAAAATTTTACACTTTCTGTGACAAAAAGTACGCCGCACTTATAAAATTGTGCGCCGCACTTTCTGGCGGATTTTTGAAAATTTTGTGTTATGTACTTACTGAAAAAAAAAGATTTTTGTTGAAAGATTGATAATTCATGTAATTGTAAAGCTATTTTGACTCGGAATTGATAACGTTACTTACACAATATCTTATTCACAATAGTGAGGATTTTTAGCCTATAAATACGTAAGCATTCTTACGCTTTGAATCAAATTTGTGAGTATGCCGATGATTAGTTTAAATTCTAGAACTTGTGCCTGGCAATCTTTACGAGACCTTAGTGGGATCATACTTGTATGATAAAAAGTATCTTAAATGATAAGGAGGCAAAAGAAAAGAGAAAAGATTGAAAGTTTTTTTTGATGTTTTAAGAAGATAATATATTGAGGAAAACCATGTTGCGAGATGATAGTGGATCGTAAGTATGGGAGAAGAAATATTACCCGAAATACAAAAAAAAAGAATAAAAGGCAAGAGAGAGCCTATAAGTGTGAAGTACAAATATGTAGAAACATTAAACATGGTGGAAAATGATATGTTATTTACTCTTTAACATACTGTGGTAATAAAAGTTTTTGAAAAAGACCTCTTTTGATATTTACTTTGTGCTTATACAAATTGGTTTAGTTTAGTTCCTTGTACAAGCTTATGGTAATTTACTCTTTATGACCGTGCTTTTTGAGCGATAATTTACCCATATAAAGAGAGTGTGTGAAATCAAAATATCTACTTCGTGAGGTGTTTTGTGCCGTTATCTTTGCTTTCAATTATTGGCCTTATCTATTTCTCTCGACACCTTTTTAAAAATATATTTTTACCTTAATTGAGGACAAGCAAGAAGTTAAGTATGGGGGAATTTGATAACGCCTCATTTATACATGTTTGTAATGATGCATTTGTCCTTGTTTGCTATGTAAATAAATAAATTATGTGTTGAAATGTTACTAATAATGTGTATTGTTTGATTATAGTGAATGTAAAACCCGCATGCTTTTATAGCACGTTTACGTTTCATGAATAAGAATTACAAATATTACGTACGTGTTATAACACGATAAGTATTTATTACGTATGAACACACGATAATTATTCCAATAATAATTATAATCACGAACATGCGAACATGAAATCATGAACGTAAATTAATCACGAGCTAATATTATGTATGTATATATATTTATTACGAACACGAATAACTAAGTCACGATCGTAAACTAATTAGAACACGTAATTTACGAACACGAGAACACACTATTATTTTAGACATGGAAAAAGGTATGGGTTACCCCATGTGAGGCCCCCTACCCGCGGCTATACAAGAAACATGGGCTTAGCCCATGTAATTTTTACTAACTAGGGAATTTAGGAAAAACATGTTCATTATTTACAAAATATTGAAAATAAGAAAAACCCTTAATCTTCCTCCTTGTTCTTTTGGCCGCCGGGTTTATATCACCAAAAGGGTGATTCGGGTTGATTTTGATCTTTGATTTATTGCAAGGAATCATGTGTGTTCATCTTTCTTGATTTCACATAATCAGTATAACCTTTAACCTTTTCTTTTTATGTTTTGATTTATATAATCACATAAAATCATGATGTTTTTAATAAACTAATTAAAAACAAGTAATATAAACATGTTCTAATCATGGGGTTAAATCAAATCAAGTGTTTAGGGGTGTTTTGTTTCTAGCCGACGCCTAACCGAGCCCCAAGGGGGTCTCGACCTGGCTTATATCGCACCACCGAGACCATATGGTCTCGGTATGGTGGTGATGGTTTCACGGCAGCAACAGCAAGGGGAATCCCCGACCTTGGTCGGGGTATGGTGATGGTTACGGGTCCGGTTAATGAGTTTTAATCACGGGTCCGATTCATGAATCATTTTTTTTCAAGGTTTATGATTTTTACAAGTTATGTTATTTTTTAGACTTAAATTAAATTAATTAAAAGCATGAACATGATTAATTTAATTTACATGACTTAGGTTATTAATTTAATTATTAATTCATGAATTTTAACCTAAGTATTTATTATTTAATTAGACTATATAATTAATTAATTATTAAAACCATGACTATAATTAATTAATTTACATGACTTAGGTTATATTACTTAAAGATAATAATACATGTTTTAACATAAGTATTTTACCTTTATTTAAATAAAATCATGTTATATTTAATTAAATACTTTAACCTATAGTTTATTTAATTTACATGTAATAATTAATAAACTGTACTATATAATCACATGACTTAGAATAATAATCAGTAAACATTTAAGCTTATATAATTAGCTTAATTAACCAGCTTATATCTTTTTATGGAAACTTTCTATTTTTAGAAACTTATTTATTTAAGGCAGCTAATCTATTTATGGAAACTTTCTATTTTTAGAAACTTATCTATTTTAAGCAGTAATTCTATTTTTGGAAACTTTCTATTTTTGGAAACTTCCTATTTTTGGAAACTTCCTATTTTTGGTAACTTTCTGTTTTTGGAAACTTTCTATTTTAGGAAACCTACTATTTTTAGAAAGTTACGTATTATTACACAAAAAGTATAATAATACATGAAATACAAGTAATACTTAATCAGAATAGACATAATATACGATAAACACAGTATAAAGCTTAAAATCAGTAAAACATGACATGAACATATGAAACAAGCAAAGGCATGATATAAAATCAGTTACATACTCAGTAATCCGATACTTATACACGTATGTATTTATGTAGCATTAGTGATACCAAAGTAGGACTCTCTTCCGTTCGTCTTCTTCGTTCAATGGACATAAGGTACGGATTCTCCGTCCTTTCAGTATGGACATTATTTCCTTATTAGGATTCCCCATATGCAGCCAACTGTTTTCCCTAGTATATGTTTTATATGTTTTGATTGCTTATGTTTAATTAGAATACCTAAAGCCATATACATGCATGACCAGTTTCACCTAGTTATGGAGGTACCATAACCATAACACTAGAGGCACTGGTGTTATGACTTCCCCACGGCGGAGTGATTGCTCGTGGCGTCCCTTTCAGCTTTTGGCCATTTATTATGTTATCAGGTGGGGCGTATGGGTGCATCCTAGTTACATGTTTTCAGCAGATTACTCAATGTGAATATGGTGTGTGACTTGCATCCTTCACAAGGAGCTGATACCTCCTACCCAAAACCAATATATTAAACTAGAGGCAACCCCTCTAATTTGCATGACGAGGTCACCCCTCCAAGAATTCATACACGTTGATATTTCATGACCTATATTGGCTAATGGTAAAATATATGTTAAATAGTTTTTACAAGATAAACATAAGGCTTTTCAAACTATAAAACCAGTTTTACTAAGATATAACCGGGTTATCCAGGACTTAGTTTCTTTCGCTGTTTCATGCTTATATGCTTATATTATTCATGCTTTACTTGTACATCCATGCATTGAGCGTATTGCTCAGCCGTTTTCCTTTTCATGTTCCCAAAATGGCAGGTACTCAGGGACGCTCGTAGACTTTAAGCATACGTGCATATGGACTGGAAGCTTTCTAGCCTTCTTTACTTTATGCAATTATCTATACTTTGATACTCATTTCATGGACATTGTTTAGTCCTTTCATTTACAGTACTTATGTTTGTGTGTGATGAGTTCTACTTTTGGACTACCGATGTTTGATTCTGGTATTTCCTTTATGGTCATGTAATGTTTAGACATTTATCCTTGTATGCTTTGATGACACGCCATAATCACGCGTGAAATTTCCATTTATCAAAATGGAGTGTTACAATTATGGTATCAGAGCCAAGGCTTCGACCTATAGGCTCTCAAAATATGACCTGTGATTAGTGGATAGTCACTTTGGTTTTCCTAGAACTGACAGTCGGTTTTTCATGCATTCATCATTTTCATGCATACATATATATGTCATTGTTGCAGGTTTATGACTAAGTAATGGTTGGTACAGGACTGGCCCTATTTAGTCGCATGTGTTTTATCGAAACTTTTAAATTTGGGACCGACCCATAGGCGTCCCCTCGCCATGTCTTTTGTTTTGAGTGAACTGACCATAGGCGTTCGCTCTCGAGCATACAAAAGTTTTCATAAAACTGCATCATGCATTCATGTACAAATTTTCTTGCATAAATTTTTTCTCATGATTTATTGGTATAAATTTTTTTCATGTATATATTTTATGTTTTGATCAGTTTAATCATGTATTTTATGTTATACTGTCAGATGGTTCTCACACGCGAGCAGGAACAACTCAATGCAGTAATCCAAGCTGCAATGCAAGTTTGCTTCCTCAGCTAAGGAACGACATAAGGGCTGAGGTTCAGGCTGCCAACAATCAGCAGCATCACCAAGCACCTCCTCCTCCTCCTCTAGTGACATTGGCTACATGGCTGGAGAGATTCAACAAGCTCCGTCCTCGAGCTTTCGAGAGAACAGATAGCCCCAGTGAAGCTGAAAGATGGTTGGCTCACATCAAGAATATCTTCGATGCTATGGGTTGTGACCCCGTCTTCAAGTCGAGGTTGGCATGTTACTGGTTCGAAGGCGATGTGTTAAATTGGTGGTTAGCATTGAAGCAGTTTGAGGGAGGTGATAATTGGGTGGCTGGTTTGACATGGGCTCAGTTCATAGATAGGGTGATAGAGCAGTTCTTTCCCAAGGCTGAGCAAGACAAGCTAAAGAGGGAGTACCATGGGATCCGACAAAGAGCTGGGGAGAATAGCAACGAGTTCATGCAGCGCTTTCTTCGCTTAGTTGGTTTCCTTGGTGCAGCGGTAGGTACTCCTGAAGAGCAGGCACACCACTTTAGGTGGGCTCTTCGCACATCGGTCACAAACAACTTGGTGTGTGCTACGTTCAACATGGTAGCACAAGTGGCCGATGCAACACGTAAGCTGGAGATGTTGTAGGAGAGAGATGAGTTTGGGGAAGTAGAGAGACCCGATAAGAGGTAAACATTCGTATTCAATCGGTGACGAACCCATATTCTTTCTATATATGTCAATTTTCAACTCTTTGAATTGTATCTTCCAGGCAGAAGACTAGGGACCGGTCTCAGCCGGCTACTCAGCAGCAGCCTAATCAGCCCAAGGGAAATGGTCAGACTAACGACCGTTCTGCTACGAATAGGCGTGGCGGTAATGATAATTACGGTAACAACGCTCGACACTCCAACAGCAGCAGGTCCTTATACTTACGTATTTTCTTATGATTACATGTTATAACTCTTAATTCTGACACATTAGCAAATCTTCTACCAGGAACCATGGAAACGGTAGGGACCAGAACCAGAGAGGTTCATAGCCTAGCCGTCCAGCTATTACTGGTATTCAATCTTACGATTATCCGCATGGTCCTTTGTACCCTATTATCATGTCTCATGTATAATGTTTTATCAGGTTCTCAGCCAGCCAGAGCACCTACTGGAGGATATACTCATCCTCTTTGCTCTACTTGCCATCGTAGGCACCCAGGGCCATGTCTCCGCGACAGTGACGCATGCTTCAAGTGTGGTCTCCCTGGCCATCGCATGAAGGACTGCCGTAAGGGCGAGATGGGGGCACATCTGGACATGCTGATACCAAGCCGCCTCCTACCACTAGACGCGTCTACACGACATCTCGTGATCAGGCCAACAAGTCTACAGGTACCATCACTGGAATCTTGTATATGTATGGTCAAGCTGCATGTGTTCTATTTGATACGGGTGCTACTCACTCGGTCATTTCTACTACTTATGCCAAGAATGCTAGGATACTCCCCATGCCACTAGGGAATAGACTCAGTATCTCCACGCCTTTGAGAGACTCTGTACTCATAACCAATGTGTACAAGAGCCTTCCCCTAGAGTTTAACGATAAGGTGCGTCATGTTGACATACTTCCGCTGGACATGAATGACTTTGACATGATTTTGGGCATGGATTGGCTATACAAGAATCATGCTACCATAAAATGCCATTCATATTGAGTCATCTTCGGTGATGTTAATGCACCAGAGTACATTCATAACGGGTTCGTACCCGGAAGGTCTGTACAAATCATATCAACCCTGCAAGCACGTGCACTACGGTCAAATGGCTGCGAGGGTTATCTAGCTACGGTTCATGACATGCATGCTGAATCCCCATCAATTCAGGATCAGCCGATAGTGTCAGAATTTCAAGATGTATTTCCAGAAGAACTTCTAGGCATACCTCCTACACGTGAAGTGGAATTCAATATCGAGCTCATCCCAGGAGCTGAGCCGATTTCTAAGGCTCTTTATTGCATGGCTCCCAAAGAGTTAGAGGAGCTGAAGGATCAACTAAAAGAACTTTTAGAACGAGGTTTCATTCTACCGAGCGCATCTCCATGGGGCGCACCGGTCTTATTCGTTAAGAAGAAGGACGGCAGTATGCGTCTTTGCATTGACTATCGCGAGTTCAACAAGATTACTATCAGGAATAGGTATCCACTGCCACGTATAGACGATCTGTTTGACCAACTCCAAGGGGCCAAACACTTCTCCAAGATTGATCTTAGGTCAGGCTATCATCAGCTACGGGTTAAGGAGCAGGACATCGCCAAGACTGCCTTTCGTACCCGCTAAGGCCACTACGAATTTGTAGTCATGCCATTCGGCCTGACCAATGCTCCAGTAGTGTTCATGGATTTGATGAACAGAATCTTCCATGAATTTCTGGACAAGTTCGTCATTGTCTTCATCGATGACATCCTTATTTTCTCAAAGTACAAGGAGGAACACGAAGACCATCTTCGTACAACACTACAGATTCTTCGCCAGAAGCAGCTGTATGCTAAATTCTCCAAGTGTGAGTTCTGGTTAGACAAGGTGTCATTCTTAGGTCACATTGTACCAGCAGAAGGAATCACTATGGATCCAGCGAAGGTTGAGGCTATTACTAAGTGGCCACGACCGAAATCAGCGACTGAAGTCCGCAGTTTCTTAGGCTTAGCTGGCTATTACCGTACGTTCGTGGAGAACTTTTCCCGCCTAGCACTACCATTGACCAAACTGATGCGGAAAGGGGAGAAATTCGTCTAGACTAAAGAACGAGAGAAGAGCTTTGAAGACCTGAAGCAGAAGTTAGTATCTGCACCTATTCTTACTCTCCCATCTGGTACGGGTGGATTTCAAATCTACAGTGATGCATCGGGGAAGGGACTTGGCTGTGTTCTCATGCAACATGGGAAAGTGATCATGTACGCTTCACGGCAACTTAAGCCTTATGAGGAAAATTACCCTATGCATGACTTGTAACTTGCTGCAGTCGTGTTTGCATTGAAGATATGGAGGCACTACTTATATGGAGAATCATGTGACATTTTCACGGACCACAAGAGCTTGAAGTATATCTTCACTCAGTGTGAATTGAACATGAGACAAAGGAGATGGTTAGAGCTGTTGAAGGATTATGACATTAATCTGCAGTATCATCCCGGCAAGGCGAATGTAGTAGCAGATGCACTAAGCAGAAAGTCCGGAATGATCAACGGCATTGAGATTGAGGAAGAAATCATAAGAGAGTTGGAGCGACTTGACATAGAGATCATGGTACGTGGACAGCATGGTTACTGGGCTAATCTTAGAGTAGAACCCGAGTTACTCTCTAAGATCAGGGAAGCTCAGAAAGATGATGGAGAAATCTGGGCGATAATTCAGAATTTGGAGAGGCAGACAGAATTCAAAGTAGATGCAGATGGTATCTTATGGCAGGGCACGAGACTTTGTGTTCCTGATGATCAAGAACTCCGGGAAGCCTTGTTAGCTGAAGCTCATAGCTCCACGTTCTCTATACATCCTGGTTCGACTAAGATTTACCATGACATCAAGCAGTACTTTTGGTGGAGTGGTATGAAACAGGATGTTGCCACTTACGTCTCCAAATGTCTTACCTGCCAGCAGGTTAAGATCGAGCATCAGCGATCTGGCGGTCTTCTTCAACCGTTAGATATTCCAGAGTGGAAGTGGGACAAAATCACCATGGATTTTGTTAGTGGTCTTCCGCCAACCAAAAGGAAGCATGATGCAATTTGGGTTATCGTAGATCGACTTAGCAAATCAGCTCATTTCTTACCGATCCGCAACGAAGATTCGGTCAGTTAACTCGCCGATACTTATAGAAGGGAGATCATGAGACTCCACGGTGCTCCAACCAGCATCGTCACAGACAGAGATCCTCGATTCACTTCGCGATTTTGGATAAGTCTGCAGAAAGCTTGGGGTACCCAACTTAAGCTTAGCACGGCTTTTCATCCCCATACAGACGGGCAGTCGGAGCGAACGATTCAAACATTGGAAGACATGTTGAGGTCATGTGCGTTGGAATGGACGGGTTATTGGGACGATTACATCTGTTTGGTGGAGTTTGCATACAACAACAGTTGGCACGCAAGCATCATGTGTGATCCTTTCGAGATGTTGTATGGCAGAAAGTGTTGCGCCCCAATCTGCTGGGATCAGGTTGGTGAGCGAACACTTGAAGGAATATAGATCATAGAGTTGACTAATGAGAGGGTCGCAGTAGCTAAGCAGAAACTTCAAGAAGCACGGTCACGTCAAAAGAGCTACGCAGACAAGCATCGTAGGGACATACATTTTAACGTAGGAGATCACGTTTTCCTTAAGGTTTCGCCGACACGTGGTGTTAGATATTTTGGAATTAAAGGGAAGCTCAGTCCTCGATTCATCGGACCGTTTGATATCATTGAACGAGTCGGTGAAGTATCTTACCGTTTAGCGTTACCTCCGCAGCTTTCTCATGTACACAATGTATTTCATGTGTCCTTACTCAAAGGGTACCAGTATCATCCCCTTCACATGGTTCAGTATCCACTGGAACAGATTCGTGAAGATCTCACTTTCATAGAAGAACCTGAACAAGTTCTTGACAGACAAGAACGAGTCATGAGAAGGAAGACTATTCCATTTGTGAAAATCCTTTGGAGGGATCATACCGAGCGGGAAGCCACTTGGGAAACAGAAGAGTCTATCCGGGCTTCTTACCCTCATTTCATATTTTGAATTCGGGTATGTTCTTCTTTTCCAGTTGCTTTATCTATAATTCGGGGACGAATTATTCTTTTTAGGGGGGAAGAGTTGTAAAACCCGCATGCTTTTACCATAAATAGTACCCTTAAGATCGTACGTACATGATTAGAACTTTCCTGTTATAGCATGTTTACGTTTCATGAATAAGAATTACAAGTATTACGTACGTGTTATAACACGATAAGTATTTATTACGTATGAACACACGATAATTATTCCAATAATAATTATAATCATGAACATGCGAACATGAAATCCTGAACGTAAATTAATCACGAGCTAATATTATGTATGTATATATATTTATTACGAACACGAATAACTAAGTCATGATCGTAAACTAATTAGAACACGTAATTTACGAACACGAGAACACACGAGAACACACTATTATTTTAGACACGGAAAAAGGTATAGGTTACCCCATGTGGGGCCCCATACCCGCGGCTATCAAATAAACATGGGCTTAGCCCATGTAATCTTTACTAACTAGGGAATTTAGGAAAAACATGTTCATTATTTACAAAATATTGAAAATAAGAAAAACCCTAATTCTTCCTCCTTGTTCTGTTGGTTGCCGGGTTTATATCACCAAAGGGTGATTCGGGATGATTTTGATATTTGATTTATTGCAAGGAATCGTGTGTGTTCGTCCTTCTTGATTTCACGTAATCGGTATAACCTTTAACCTTTTGTTTTTATGTTTTGATTTATATAATCACATAAAATCATGATGTTTTTAATAAACTAATTAAAAACAAGTAATATAAACATGTTTTAATCATGGGGTTAAATCAAATCAAGGGTTTAGGGGTGTTTTGTTTCTAGTCGACGCCTAACCGAGCCCCAAGGGGGTCTCGGCCTGGCATATATCGCACCACCGAGACCATATGGTCTCGGTATGGTGGTCATGGTGTCACGGCAGCAACAAGGCAAGGGGAAACCCGACCTTGGTCGGGGTATGGTGATGGTTACGGGTCCGGTTCATGGGCTTTAATCACGGGTCCGGTTCATGAATCATTTTTTTTTCAAGGTTTATGATTTTTACAAGTTATGTTATTTTTTAGACTTAAATTAAATTAATTAAAAGCATGAACATGATTAATTTAATTTACATGACTTAGGTTATTAATTTAATTATTAATTCATGAATTTTAACCTAAGTATTTATTATTTAATTAGACTATATAATTAATTAATTATTAAAACCATGACTATAATTAATTAATTTACATGACTTAGGTTATATTATTTATAGATAATAATACATGTTTTAACCTAAGTATTTTACCTTTATTTAATTAAAATCATGTTATATTTAATTAAATACTTTAACCTATAGTTTACTTAATTTACATGTAATAATTAATAAACTATACTGTATAATCACATAACTTAGAATAATAATCAGTAAACACTTAAGCTTATATAATTAGCTTAATTAACCAGCTTACATCTATTTATGGAAACTTTCTATTTTTAGAAACTTATTTACTTAAGGCATCTAATCTATTTATGGAAACTTTCTATTTTTAAAAACTTATCTATTTTAAGTAGTAATTCTATTTTTGGAAACTTTCTATTTTTGGAAACTTTCTATTTTTGGAAACTTTCTATTTTTGGTAACTTTCTATTTTTGGAAACTTTCTATTTTAGGAAACCTGCTATTTTTAGAAAGTTACTTATTATTACAAAACAAGTATATAATACATGAAATACAAGTAATACTTAATCAGAATAGACAGAATATACGATAAACACAGTATAAAGCTTAAAATCAGTAAAACATGACATGAACATATGAAACAAGCTAAGACATGATATAAAATTAGTTACGTACTCAGTAATCCGATACTTATACGCGTATGTATTTATGTAGCATTAGTGATAACGAAGTAGGACTTTCTTCCGTTCGTCTTCTTCGTTCACTGGACATAAGGTACGGATTCTCCGTCCTTTCACTATGGACATTCTTTCCTTATTAGGATTCCCCGTATGCAGCCAACTGTTTTCCCTAGTATATGTTTTATATGTTTTGATTGCTTATGTTTAATTATAATACATAAAGGCATATACAAGCATGCCCAGTTTCACCTAGTTATGGAGGTACCATAACCATAACACTAGAGGCACTGGTGTTATGACTTCCCCACGACGGAGTGATTACTCGTGGCGTCCCTTTCAGCTCTTGGCAATTTAATCAGGTGGGGCGTATGGGTGCATCCTAGTTACATGTTTTCAGCAGATTACTCAGTGTGAATGTGGTGTGTGTCTGGCATCCTTCACAAGGAGATGATCCCTCCTACCTAAAACCAGTATATTAAATTAGAGGAAGCACCTCTAATTTGCATGACGAGGTCACCCCTCCAAGTATTCATGCACGTTGATATTTCCTGACCTATATTGGCTAATGGTAAAATATATGTTAAACAGTTTTTACAAGATAAACATAAGGCTTTTCAAACTAGAAAACCAGTTTTACTAAGATATAACCGGGTTATCCAGGACTTAGTTTCTTCCGCTGTTTCATACTTATATGCTTATATTATTCATGCTTTACTTGTACATCCGTGCACTGAGCGTATTGCTTAGTCGTTTTCCTTTTCATGTTCCCAAAACGGCAGGTACTCAGGGACGCTCGTAGACTTTAAGCTACATGCATATGGACTGGAAGCTTTCTTGCCTTTTTTACTTTATGCATTTATCAGTACTTTGATACTCATTTCATGGACATTGTTTAGTCCTTTCATTTACAGTACTTATGTTTGTGTGTGATGAGTTCTACTTTTGGACTACCGATGTTTGATTCCGGTATTTCCTTTATGGTCATGTAATGTTTAGACATTTATGCTTGTATGCTTTGATGACACGCCATAATCACGCGTGACATTTCCATTTATCAAAATGGGGTGTTACAGTGAAGGAATAAACTTATGGTCCAAAGGTATGAAGAAATAAGAAGAAAAATAAAGTATGCTGAAAAAGAGCCAAAGTGCGACGTACAAACATATACGTGCGGCGCACATTATGTGAAACACGATTTTGGAGAACTACTATAAGTGCGGCACACAAAAGAGAACATGTGGCGCACATTTGTGGAATGAAAGTGCGGCGCAAATTTGACTAAGCGCGGCGCACATTTGCTGTAGTTATACCATTAAGTATCATTATGGATGGCTATTATGAGAGAAACCTTTTGACATACTCCAGGACTTCTTAGCTACGTTTTTGTGGTTATAAAAGTGACCCACAGCCAGGCATAAGGAGATATCTCATTCCACTTTACTCAATTGTTATTAGATTTTTATAAAATCAAGGATTTAACTAATCCTTGATTTTTGTTTCTAGTATAAGGGTAACCTTAGTTGGTTTATACCATTGCTGCTATAGCAAGGATCTCAGAATAATGCTTGTGATTGTGATAAGTTTGGAACAAAGCTTATAGCCTTTTTGGAGCAATCATTTTTTAATACTTTTAGTATAATTCTCATTTCCTTTATGTTATTTCTTTACTTTGAATTGCATATTGTTGAAATGAATTTCTTTACTGTTATTATGAAGTAGTGTGTTGTGTACATTGGTTAATGTTTTTACAACCTTATGATTAGATACGTACTTTTGCTTTGCTAGGGCAAAAGTGCGGTGCATAATTAGATTTGTGCGACGCACTTTCTCCCTGGGTACTTGATTAAAAGTGTGATTTAGATGCTCTTATATTTTATACTATTACGTAAGATCATTGTTATATGTTGGATTCGTTCATGACCATGACTAGTACTCATGTGAATGGATGAATTTCATGTCATCTAGTAAATGAACCTTGTTAATCGCTTTTGTCGTGATTAGTGGAATAAAACATATAACAAACTCTAGCTTAGTTTCATCTAAATATTTTAGTTATCGAAATCAAACATAAACCATTCTTAATGCTTTTGATATGACATGATCTTTAGTTCGATTTTTGTTATGTTAATTAGATGTTGCATGTGCGACTAGTAATTGCATGTTGTATTACATTGTTTATGTGCTTGTAATCATCATTGCTATCTATCTTTCATATGTTTGTGACCTTAACCAAACGCACCTTTAAAACCATTTGATAAGTATATGACCAACAAGTTTGAGATGAGTATGATGGGAGAACTCACATACTTCCTTGGTCTTCAGATTAAACAATCTGACCAAGGCATCTATATCAATCAAGAAAAATATGTCAATGATGGGAGAACTCACATACTTCCTTGGTCTTCAGATTAAACAATCTGACCAAGGCATCTATATCAATCAAGAAAAATATGTCAAGGATATGCTAAAGAAGTATGATATCAATTGTGCTTTAGTGAAAACACCAATGGTACCCTCTAACAACTTAGGACCTGATCTCAATGGATAATCAGTTAATGAGACTCAGTATAGAGGCATGATTGGGTCACTCATGTACTTAACTGCAAGCAGACCTGACATTCAATTCTCTACATGCCTTTATGCAAGATACCAAGTAGATCCAAAGGAATCACACCTTACTGCTGTAAAGAGAATTTTCAGATACCTAAAAGGTACACCAAGTCTAGGTCTTTGGTACCCTAAATCCTCAAGTTTTGATCTAAAGGGGTATTCAGATTTTGACTATGCTAGATGCAATATGGACAGAAAAGGCACTTCTGGTGCTTGCCAATTGCTAGGTGGAAAACTTGTGTGTCGGAGTGCTAAAAAGCAACAAACAGTTGCCTTGTCTTCAGCAGAAGCTGAATATGTGGCAGCTGCTGGATGTTGTACCAATGTTCTTTGGATGAAAAGCCAACTGGCTGATTATGACATAGAATATGAAAAGGTACCAATCTTTTGTGATAACACTAGTGCTATTGCAATATCCAACAATCCATCGTTCACTCAAAATCAAAACACATTGATATCAGATATCACTTTATCAGAGATCATATTGTGAAAGGGGACATTGAATTACATTTCATCCCCACTCAGTATCAATTGGCTGATATCTTCACCAAACCACTGGATGAACCAACTTTCAAAAGATTGATTATGGACCTTGGTATGCTGAACATTGATGATACAAAACCTGAACCTTTAGCATTCACTGAAGAAGCATGAAGGTTCATCATTTCTTAAAAGTTTTGATTAATGCTAAGTAGTAGTGTCTGAGTAAAGGAGTGTGCAATGTCATGTGTCTATCTCACTTTATGTGATTGTGTATATGATGTTTTGTCGCCTTATCTGATTCACTGAAGCTGAACAAATAATCACCAGTCATCAAAAGTTTTTCTTCAGCAAATTCTGAACAAATTTTTTAATACAACTGAGTAGCTAGGCCTGAGTAGAGGAGTGTGCAATGTCATATGTCTTGTTCACTTATGTGAACATGTATATGGGGTTTTGTCGCCTCATCTGACGCACTGAAGCTCACAAGTATTGCCATCAGCTACCTGAGCAAAAGCATTTAAAACAAATCAACCATGTGATGAAAAGTATTAAATGACATTGAATCTTCTTGTGAATAAAACAAAATTCTTTCAAAAGGTGTCATTTGTTAATTAAGGAAATTTCAAACGTCCCCATCCACAGTCAACAACTCCCTGACACATGAGGCGTTTCAATGTTCAAAGCAACATAAAATCATACCTTTTTATAGAACATTAATGAGAGAGTTGGTGCCAAATGTTCAAAAGAAACCCTATAAGATTTATAATTTTTTCAAATGGTTTTAAAAACTTTTTACAAATCAGCTCAAGTTTTTATATAATCCCTTACAATTGGATTTCATTCTATGCTTACAAATCTTTTCATCAAAAACACACACATAAACTCTCTCTCTTTAAAAAAGAAACACACACAGAAACAACAATTGCTGAATCATCTTCTTCCCCAAAGGTTACAAATATCACACTCAACCCATCCACCCATGTTACTTTTCCCATTGAAGATTTTTTTTTTTGGGTAAAGGGGATAAACCCCGGTAAAATATTTTCCCATTGAAGATATCATCTTCAAACCCAACAACATCACCTTAATTAAACCTGAATCCATTAAGTCTGTTCCTGGGGAACAAGTCATGACTTACTTGTCCAAAAGTATTTTAAGGTATGCATTGTTTGAGGATCCTGGTATGATGTTTCAAATTGTTCTAAAAGAATTTTGGTTCACAGCAACAAGAAGTCCATAGAGTTTACTTCTACCACGGCTGGGATTCATGGTAAATTTGGGCTAAAATTATTTAGAAGGGTTTTGGGTCTAAATTATTTGGAAAACCCTAGTGATTACAAAGCTATACCTGATGATTTTATGATTGTTAAAAATTTCTTTAAAGAAATCAGGTATACTGAAGAGAAAGGGGAGGTTAAAAAGAAGTTGTCTGCCACCAAGGTGGAAATTGCTGATGACTATTCTTATTGAGTGTTTGGAGGGAAAGCGGGAGGCCTTGACCAGATCAATCAAAACGATGCTATTATTTTATACTGTCTGGCAAGGGAATTAAAGCTGATTTTGGGAGGCTTATTTTTGAAGATCTCCGGGGAAGCTGGAGAAAAAGACAAGAGAGAAAAATGTTGTTTACACCAGATTTCTATCTCTCCTCTTTGTTAACCATCTTGGTGATGAATTTTCAAAAATCAATGGAGATTAACTGATTTTTCGACCATTTGATCTTACTCACTGGAACATTCTAGTCAACACCATTGATCCTCCTCTTACACAACCCATGTTGGACATCTACTCAGCAGATGCTCTAGTAGTGTACAAAGCTCCAAAAGACACTTCTCCAACTGGAGAAGAGGATCTGAAGGGCGAAAAGCCTGGATCTCCATATGGACCTCGTCAGAAGAGCACATCTGTTAATACTAAGAAGGTTAGACGTCAGTCCAGAAAGAGGAGTGCCCTCACACAATCTTCATCAGAGAAGATTGCTGATGATTCCAAAGGCCATGCTTCGAAGAAACATAAGTCCTTGGCCAAGGACCTGAACCCAAGCCAGCCGTCACCTTCAGTCTCTGCTAGAGGTGACATGCATATTGAGGCCCATAAGGTAACCCTTCTCTCATCTTATTTAGGAGAGAAGGGTGAGGATGGAGCTCACCCTCAGCTCAGTAGTATGGAGTCAACATTGGTAAGTGGCTTAAATCTGAATCTAATTCCTACTTCATTACCAATTTCTATCATTTGTCACTCTAAGTCTGCATCAGGGAATGATGTGTCAACAAATACAACAACTGATGCTGACCCTGGCCTATCTGTTTCTAATGATGTAGTCCCCCCCACAACAGGGTCATACTGAAGGAACCAAAAACATTATCATTGATCTTAACGTATCTTTCTCAGGATCCATCAGGTAAAACCAACCCTGGTGGTGAAGGACTTGAAACTCATCCTCACACTAGAGGTGATGCTTAGAAGACTCCCAAGGAAACTGATGCCAAGGTGGGGACACTTGACTTCATTTGTGTTCAGCATGTCTGGTGATGATTTGGAGAAGGAACTTAGGTTCAGTGAAAGAATTCCAGTCAACCTTGATGACAGTGATGAAGAGACTGCTGATGCAACACCAAAGCCACCATCCCCCAGAACTGAACAGGTAAAAGAATTAAAAAATCAAGTGTTGATTCATCAATCACAGGTGGCTAGACTAAAGGAAGAAAAGGTGCTTGCTGATACTGAAATCTCAACTCTTAAAGCAAGACCAATTCATCCTTCTGCTGAACAAATCAAGGATAACATCATTGCTGCTTTGAAGCCACTAGTCAAAGATGTCATCATTGCTGCTTTGAAGCCACTAGTCAAATATGTGGCCACCACCACTTCCTTAAAGAAAGAGATGTCATCACTTATGGACTCCATCAACGGTGCTTCCATGGAGTTTCCACCTGAATTCACACTAGTACATGGCCAAGTTAATGCTTTATGTGATTCTATGTCAATGATAAAAGATAGAGTGGCGTTACTGGAGAAACAAAAGTTGACCCTATCTAATGAGGTTCAGTAGAAATTAAATGCTCTTGAAAATGTCCCAGCCATGCTGGCCAAGGTATCTGCCACTCTTGATCATATTTGTTGCCTCTTCTATACTGGTGGGTCATCAGAAGCTGTTGGGCAGTCTTCTGCTGAGGGGGAGAAAAACACCATCCAGCAGCTCTTTCAGAAACATGCCTAAAAGAAGGCTCAGAAACAACCTGTTGTCTATGAGTCACCAATTACTGAAAAGAGCCCAGCAAAGGGGAAGGGGAGTCATCAGCAAAAAATGATCATATGAATGGGTTGACCATAAGTGAAGAAGCAACTGATAGTGGTTCACCTCCCTTAATACCCAAGAACAAAGGAGATTTTACTTTGAATGATCGACTTATCAAAGCTGGGGTGGCCACTCAAGAAGAACTTGACAAGTTGTACAAGCTTCGGCAAGAAGAAAAGCTAAGAGATCTGAATCTAAGCTTGTATGAATAAATAGGGAAAGCTGAAGTTGAAAGTCTTTTCAAGAAGAAAATGTTATATGAAAAGTTTTATATAACAAGGCTGAACAGAAGAAATCTCTCACCAATCACTAGTGTTGATATGCTGATCAGCAGAGGTGATATTCATCTCAAGTTCTATAGGGGTGATGGAACTGATGAGATCATTGACAACTTCCAAGGAAAAGAACTTTCCTACACTGAGTGGACTGAAATGAGTGTGAAGATTGAGAAAAGGAAATCCAAGAGATGGGATGAAGTTCGCACCAGAATTGAGCACTTTATGAGAAATCATGAAATACTGGGTGAGTTATGAACATCAGACCCAAGTTTCTCTAGAGGATCAAGATTCTATACTAGAGCTGAACAAAAGAGCCAATCTGATACAACCTATAGTGGGTGACAGCTTTTTCACTACAAAGAAATACAAAGGCTTTGTTAAGTTTCAAAATCATCTCCCTGACAATGTACTAGACGAACCAGAGTTGGGAATGATAATGTTCAATCATCGAGAACGTCAAGACTTTGTGGGCGTAAGTGACCTCGATGATATGAACAATGAACTTCTCTCGAATTTTCAAAGGATCTTTTACTCTCAGCATGGAGGTCCAGGACGTAATGATGCTGCTAGAACATTCATCATGTGCTTACTTGCTATACTGGACCACAGAAACTCAGATCCATCAATTCAGACTCCCATAATTAAAGAACATAGGCCTAAGGAAAATTGAATAATGATTTGTACTATTTTTGTTGTAATTTTAATGTTTAATGAATGAATGATTATCTGATGTGTATAAGTAATTTATTGTTCAGTGCAAGTAAGAAGAAGTTGCTATGCTCACTTACTACTAACATTAGACTTAGGCTATGTGTATATCTAAATAGGGGGAGATTGTTGGGTCAGTATTTACTGACCCTGAAGCAACTCTAGGATTTGAACATAAAATCCCCCTAAGTGTTTCATGCTCAGCAGTAAGGCCAGTCTACATAAGGATGACCAGAGGAACAAAGTTCCTACTGAAGACTTTATAGCTGAAGAACGTTCAACATTCCTCTTCCAGTTAACTCAGAAGACAAAGGAGTCTTTGCTTCAAATACTAGGCGGTCTACTCGCTGAAGAACAAGTACTGAAGAAGAGATTTCAATTCAGTTTGGTTTGACAATACCAAACTGAATGATGTTGATCTCCTCTAGGATATTGAAGACTCTTTAGTATTCTGATGGTTTGCATTAGGCGGGAAAAGATAACTTAGTCAAGGTAGGTTTCTTGTATACTTAGCTATAAGTACAACCTTTATCTTTTCTAGAATAGTTTATTATGTACTTTGTACTGTTTATCCAGCATGAGCATCAACAACCCACTGGATAAACCCATGTATTTAAACATGCAAATGCAAACCCTAGTTTTACACTGCCTATAAAAGGAGTGTACATTGAGAGAGAAAGGGTTAACCAATACAAGAGTAAAAACTCTAGAAAACCTTTCTCTCTCTATACCAACTAAACCATATAGCCAAGAAGCATATGAACGTTTAGATTGGAGCTTAAACTTTAACTTTGGTTATACGTTTAAGTAGAGGAGCTCACAACCCATTGTCATTCAACCACTTTGTTATTCCAAAAACAAAGTGGGTTATAGATTCTTTATTTGATTATAATAAAAGTCTATACGTTGAAAAGTTATTGGTATTGTTGTTTTAATTGTTCATAGTTCTTATCTATTGTTAAAACAACACAATTGAGTCTTGGTAAAGAGTTATTACTTAAGGTTGATAAGTAATAACGATTTACAAAAGGGACTAACACAAGATTTTAATTAACTTTATTACCCAAATAGAGAAGAAATTAGGGTACACAGTTAATATACTTAGAAGTGATAATGGTGGTAAGTTTAGAAATAACCTATTAGATACCTTCCGTGTTGATAAAGGAATTACTAGGGAGTTTAGTATTGCTAGAACTCCACTACAGAATGGTGTAGCTGAAAGAAGAAATAGAACACTCATAGAAGCAGCTAGGACCATGTTGGTAGACGCTAAGTTTCCCATTGCTTTTTGGGCTGAGGCTGTGAACACAGCTTGCTATATTCAAAATAGAGCCTTGGTCAACAAAATCCACAATAAGACACCTTCTGAGCTATTGTAGAAAAGGAGGCCTAATATAGACTTTTTTAAACCCTTTGTATGTCAGGTAGTGATATTAGATACTAGTGATAACCTGATAGGTGTGTAAACACCCATCCTTTTTACCACTTAATTACAATAAATACCGAGCCAAAACGTGTATGTTATGTCTTTTATGTCGGAATTATGCGTGGTTTGTGTTTTTGTTGTGATTTAGGACGAAAAGGTGAAAAGTGGATAAAACACGGGCACTCACGGGCTTTTATTGAAGAAAAAAGATGAAAGACGAAGTCAAGAAGTCAAGAGTGTAAAAAGAACGGAATTCCAAGACCAATTCTGAAGATTTATCGAAGAAAAAGTCAAAAGACGGAAGTTTACTTAAAGCCGAAGAACTCAAGTCTAAATTATTAAAGAATTAAAAGACGAGTTTAAAGAAATCCCGAGCCAAAAGTCATTAAAGTCCAAGATTAAAGAAGATTATAAGGCTTAAGGACTAATGGTGCAATTAAGAAGAAATGAAAGAGGGGAGGAAGCTTCCTAAGCACTCCTTAACCTCCCCTATATATAGTTTAGGATCTTAATCATTTCATGTTGTTGGTTAATAGTGACAATTAGCTCTTCCATTTTATTTTCCTTGTACTTTAATTACATGTCATTTAAATACTTGTCTTGCACCTTAAATACCTTTAATTTCAAGTAAGTTTTCTTTTAATTCTTGTCAATCTTTACTTTTTATTGTTTATCTCTCATTCTTCCTTTCTTTTTATGCTTTAATCTTATGTTTATATGCTTATTGTGTTGCTTATTTGATTAAAGATTATGTTTTTATGCTTTTGATTGTTTTGTATCATTGATTTTTATAGCTTATTTGTGTTTATCTTCAAGTTTCTTAAGTTTTTATAAAAGTTATTTCTATTTAAAAGTTTGTTTTCGTAAACCTTTTTTCTTTTCGTGTTTTTAAAAGTCTTTAAATTGTAGCTTATTAGCTTTTTCTTATACGTGTTCGCTTAGGATTTTAGTCTAGTGCTTCTTTGATTTATAGCTTATTTATCTTGCTTATTTTGCCTTCTTCCTACTGTATTCCGACCACCCTGGTCGGAAAAGGGTTTATCATTCCGATCATCCTGATCGGAAAGGGGTTTTGATTTTCCGACTGGGATTCCGAAGTAACATTCCGATCAAAGGGTTTGTTGGTATTTCGATTAGGGGTTTGATGACGTATAGTCCCCAACCGGGTCATGAGCCCGGCCCACGGGTACTACCCGTATCCGGTCCATCACAGATGGGTGGATAAATGTCATTCAGGCTTATGGGCTTGAATAAACAGTAACCGCACATGTGTGCGGCCCACGGCCCGGTGCGGCCGACATAAGATTAGACAGAATCATATTCTGTCTGGAATATCTTCATCCCAAATGGAGAGGATATTCACTACCAAAATTAGAAGATAACAATCATTCTAATTCTGATAGTTATCCTTTCCTTGGGGCTAAAGTATCAGTGGCAGCCCACTAGGGTTCCACTGCCTATAAAAGGAACCCCCAAGGGTTCCACAAAGGTATTACGACTTGTACTCTAAACTCACATAAACCTTAAATCGATTACTTACTCTCACGCCGGAGTCTAATCGTGGGAAACATTCCCACGGTAAGCCTAACGCGTGCTGTTTAGTGTGCAGGATCCCAACCAAACGATTCACTTGGTGTAGGAGCCGGAGCCCAGCCAACCCGAATTAAGCCTAATTCGGGTCTAGCAAGGTTCAACCAACTTTTGCATCAACAGGGTTAGTGACAAGGATTCCGATCCTGATTCCGATCCGGGGTTCCGATCATCATTCCGATCTGGGGTGTTAATTAGTATTCCGATCAGAGGCGTGTGTTTGGTTATTCCGATAGGTCTTCTGGTGACAGCATTCCGACCAAGGTGTTTCCGATCAACATTCCGATTGGAAGGTTAGTACATTCCGACGAGGCCACATTCCGATCAGGAGGTAAGTTTACATTCCGATCTTGATTCCGATCGGAATGTATTCCGATTAGGTTTGTTTTGTATTTTGTCTTGTTTAATTTTTAAGTTTACATTTTAGTACTTTGTCAAATTTTAATTTTCGTCACGCCTTAATTTCAAGTCATTTAATTAATTACTTTTTAAGTTTAAAATATTTCACCATTTATTTTTTAAACTAGACTTAGATTTACTTTACCGCCATTTTCATTTACTTTCAAGTCTTTGAATTTTAATATACTACAACGATACAACTTTTGTTTCCACCAAAGAACGACTGAGTCGCATAGTTAAACCAGATCAATTCGATTAGACGATTTCAACGAACAATTTTCTTAACTAAAATCCAGTTATTATAACCTAGGTAAGTTTAATTCAAAATGTGATGAGGGATATTTTGTGGGTTATTTTGTGAATAGAAAAGGGTACAGTGTTCACGACAAGAAGGAAAACGTATTCTTGAAAAAGTGCATGTTAGATTCTTAGAAAGTAAGCCTAGTGATCCTGAAAATAGACCAGATTGGTTATTTAATTTGGAACCATTATCTAGGACCTTAAATTATATGCCTGTCACTAATCCAGACATTATGGAAAAGGATCCAAATGTTTTATAAGAATATGCCATTGAAAATACAGGTATTCAGGTCAAAGATGTGCAAGGACCACAAAAGGATGAGCCTACTCCATTATTTAACTATCCGACAATACCAATATGGAATAATGAGTTCATACAAGCATATGCTATTGCATGAGAAGAGGAGAGAAAGATCCAAGAAGAGCAAGTCAATGAAAACAAAGATGTTAACAAACCAGAACCACACGCTGGCAACCCAGAGGACGCTGATAGGTCTATACCAGACGCTGATAGGAATAAATCAGCCGCTGACAGCTTGCTTTCATCCTCTTCCAAAGAAGTATTTGAACAAGGTGATGATACCATACTCCATGAAGGTGTCAGCGTCATCAGTTCAGACAATTATAATGATTATCCTAAATCTAATGAGTGTGATAGTAATGATGAGTGGGACAATGGACTCCTTGACTCCACTGTTCCACATTCTATATTACTTAGAGAGGGAACTTCTACTAATTTAGCAAAATATCATCCTCCTTCTCAAATAATTGGACCTATTACTTCACAATTTTAAACTAGAAGACAAAAGTTGAAGAATTCCAGAGGAGGGTTCACTACAAACATTCACAAGAAGGAGGATACCCCTCTTGTGCAAGCATGTTTGTTTGCCTGTTTTCCTTCACAAAAGAAACCCAATAAATTTTTTGAAGCTCTTAAAGAACCAAGCTGGGTTGAAGTAATGCAAGATGAGCTTCATCAGTTTGCAATTCAGGATGTTTGGGAGCTTGTGGATTGTCCAAACCATGTCATACATATTGGGACACGTTGGGTTCTAAGAAACAAAAAGGATGAAAGAGGTATTGTGGTCAGAAACAAGGCACGTTTAGTTGTTCATGGATATACACAAGAAGAATGGATAGACTATGAAGAGGTTTTTGCACCTGTTGCTAGAATTGAAGAAATAAGAATTTTCCTAGCCTATGCTTCCTGCATGGGTTTCACAGTTTATCAAATGGATGTGAAAAGTGCTTTCTTAAATGGTACAAGTGAGGAGGAAATGTATGTTATGCAACCTACAAGTTTTGAAGATTCAGAGCATCCAGATAAGGTGTATAGAGTCAAGAAAGCAATGTATGGACTTCATCAAGCCCCTAGAGCATGGTATAGTACATTATCCACTTACCGTGTGAAAAATGGGTTCAAGAGGGGCACCATAGACCAAACCCTATTTATCAAGAAGAATGGGAAGGATTTTCTTCTTGTATAGCTCTATGTGGATGATATTATTTTTGGATCATCAAATTCAAAGATGAGTGATGACTTTTCTAGACTCATGACAAACAAATTCAAGATGAGTGCTATGGGAGAGATGAACTTCTTTCTTAGTTTACAAGTACAACAGAAAGTAGATTGTATCTTTATCTCTCAAGACAAATATGTGGATGAGATCTTAAAGAAATTTGGTTTTTCTCCTCATGAAAAACGGGCTAGCACACCCATGCATAGGGAACACCCTTGGGAAAGACTAGAGATGGAAAAGATGTCGATGTTAGGCATTATAGATCAATGATTGGTTGATTGATGTATCTTACAGCCTCTATACTTGACTGTGTGTGCATGTGAATGTCATCAAGTGACTCCCAAGGAATGTCATCTTCATGATGTTAAAAGGATCTTTAGATACCTTTGGTGCTATCCCACCTTGGGATTATGGTATCCTAAAGGTTCTCCATTGGAGCTTATTGGCTATTCAGACAGTGACTATGGAGGTAATAAGTTTGATAGGAAATCCACAACTGGTGGATCTCAATTTCTTGGGAGCAGGCTTATATCTTGGCAATGCAAGAAACAAACAGTGGTGGCAAATTCTACAACTGAAGTTGAGTACGTGGCTGCAGCTGCATGTTGTGGACAAGTACTTTGGATTCAAAACTCGCTGTTGGATTATGGGTATAGTTTTATGCATACCAATATTTTTGTAGATAATAACAGTACATTGTGCATCATTAAGAATCCTGTACATCACTGTAAAACTAAACACATAGAAATTAGGCATCATTTTATAAGAGATTGTTTTGAAAAAGGTTTAATACATCCAGGTAGGGTAGACAAGAAGGAGAATGTGGCTGATCTTTTAACTTAACCTTTTGATGTTGGGAGGTTCCAGTACTTGGTAACAAGTATTGGAATGATCCATCTCAACTAAATGTGTTTTTGAAATCATTGTATAGTATGTACAAGATGTGCACTGTTATTTGTCTTTGTAAAGTATTAGATTTTCTACTATTATTTTCTAACACTGACAGAGGTTATTTTGACGCTGACAAGTGTAAAAATGGCCGCTGACAGCAAAATGTTAGTTTTTGTGGTTTTTCTTCTAATCATGCAGACATTATGAGCATTGTAAACTTGGATACAGAGTTGCTTATGGAACTTTTGAGCTTACTAGGAATGTGTCAAAAGTTTATTTATGATGGTTGGAATGTTTACATTCCTATCTTGAAATAAAAATTTGTCATATACATATTATTTTGTAATTGTGTACATCATAGTTTAAGGGGAGGTTTAGGAAACCTTTAGGTATTTGGGTACTCATAGAGTGCTCTTATCAAAATTCTAGATTGTGTCCACTGGTGAATAAGAATTAGAAATAATGAAGCCTTTTCTTTTAAGAATTGTTGGAATTTTTGGTTCTTGAGGCACTGTAACATGCAAAGTTAATATATTTTGCATGTTGCCAAGACTTTTGACCTAGAATTGGGATTGGTAAGTTGGGAGACTTGGTGTAAATTTTAATTGGGCTTACCTAGGAAGTTACAAAGGGTTTATTTAAGATTTCTTCACTATTAAGAACTTTGGTTAGCAAGGGACACTTGAGGACAATTATGTCTATCTTTCTTATGCAAGTGTGCATGATTGGACAGTGCTTGCCAACCTTCAGTCATTTTCAGAGTAAGATTTATCTTCATTAGGGTAAACCTCTTTGTTATGGTCTTTTTATTTTTATTTATTTTTATTTTTGGTCGCTGACATAGTTTACTTCCAACGCTGATAAAACCAATTTGGACGCTGACATGGAAAATTTTACACGATGACAAAATATAGCCGTTACCCGCTGATATTTAATTTTTGATCGTTGAAAAACATTGGGTCCCACCCAGTTTTTATTTTTGACGAAAATTTGGGCCGTAATATTAGAGAGTTGGTATCTTTTATTTAATGAAATAGATAAGTTATATATTTTCACGATTGTCATGATTACTTTTTGAAAATAACCACCTTCTTTTTCAACCAATCATGTGCTTGTACCTCTCCTATAAATAAGGCTCATTTGTTTGCACAAGGTAACTACTATTTTTTTCTTCTAAATTCTCAAACCTTCATATCTCCATTGTTAACGATCTTAAAGTTTTCATAAATCATTCATATGGCATCAAATTTTAGACCTACTGGTGTAGAGTTGGGGTTCAGAAGTCAACACAACATGGTGGCTTATTTGGTAGAAGATGATGTGTTGCACCCCCAATACACTGAGATGATTGGGTATTTGATGGCGTTTCCTTTAAGGTATGCTATTTCTCATACTCCACTCGTCCCTATCACACACATCAAGCAGTTTTGGAATACTATACGTTCAGAAACAAGTGATAGAGTGATTACATTAGTCAACTCTGTTCATGGGGCTCAATGGGTAGTTACTGATGCTTTAGTTCGTCAAGCTTTACATCTTGACGACGCTAATGGCATAACTACTCTTCCCTTAGAAGAGCTAGAGTTAGGGCTTCGAGGCTTGGGATATGAATTTCCCCCCAGTTGGGCATATCAACAAATATTCTAAACAACAATTTCACCCAGCCTGGAAGTACCTGATACATGTCATCTTACAATGTTTGAGTCCCAAATGCTCGTCTTTCAATGAGATCAACCGTTCAATCGGAAGTGCTCTTGTTTGTCTTGCAAATGGGCGAAAATATAATATTTCTAAACTGCTTTTTGATGGCATGTGTCACAACAAGGGTAACAAGATGACTCTTGCTTACCCTAGATTTTTACAGATGGTTTTTGATGAACAAAGATATTGCAGTAGGTATCATGACCACTTTTATGAGGTCCCTCCTCAAAAGAAAACTATTTTTGGTAACATGAATACCCCTCCCTTCAGAGACCTTCCACTCACCCCAGTCATGCAAGCTGTCATTCAAGTAGCTACAAACCCCGAGCCACAACCATATCCTATCCTAGAACAACCTCCATCACCACAACACATGAACATTGACCCTCAACCCTCAAGCGCTGACATTCAAATTGTAGGCGCTGACACCACCAACCTAGACGCTGACACCACTACACCCCACAACCAACATGCCCATTCCACTTCTTCCTCTGAACAACAAGACTATAGGTTTTAGAAGAGACAAAGGACTAATAGATTGTTCTCCTCTAGTGGTCCTAGCCATGTAGAAGAGAGAACCACCACCACAAGTGTGGTTGGTGACATGGGTGGGGCTGGGACTATTGACACTAGCTTAGAAGCAGGTCAAGACAGTCCTAACATCATTAAGACCACGCCAATGCCCAATTAATCTATCTTGGGAGGTTAAATCCCCATGATGGAGGAGGGAAGAATGGAACCTTTATCAGCATTAGAATTGACGGCGATCTGCATGCGCTTGCAAAAGCAAAATGCAGATCTTGTACAGATTGTCACAGCTCAAGGCCTTGAACTCACTTCCTTGACGGAAAGGTTGGTTATTTTGGAGTTTGCCAATACTAGGCGCAGGCAGTTTAAAGTCCTTTCTTTAGGGGAGGATTCTTACAAAGGGGAGGATGCATCTATATAGCCTGTGAATTTGAGTGACAAGGGATCAAAAGAGGGTGTTTCTTATGGGAACAAAGAGGATTTAGTAGCTAGGGTACTAACAGGTTTGAAGGAGAAGCCAAATTTTGATACTTCTTTGATTACTCCTAAGCAACTATCATTTGTAGATATGATGAGGCATGTTACAGAGTCAGCCGCTGACACTCAGGTTTTGAACGCTAACATGAATAAAGCAGACGTTGACATGAATAAAGCAGACGCAAAAATACTTGCAGGTTTAGCTGGTGTATCCTAACCACCAATTATTATCAAAGATGTTTCTACACAGGTACAATCAACAACTTTACCAGCAATTGGAGAGTTAGATAAGGGTAAAGAAGTTATGGTAGAAGAACAGGTACCCAAGGATGGAGCCCAGGTATAATATGATTATGTTTTGGCTGCACAACTTCAAGAGCAGGAAAGAATAAAATCTGCTAAGACTGCCATTGCTAAGACTGCTACTGTGTCACAGATTGTGACTTCTTTAGAATTTGAAAGCAATAAAGTTGGCAGTGATGATCAGAGATCTAGTTCTAGTGTGATGATACTTGCAGAGCCAGAAAGGTTAGAGTATAGGGAGGATCAACTGGCTATGGAAACGCTTAGGGAATTAAAGTTACACTTTGATCTTGACATGCCTTAGATTGTTGATCTCTATTTTAGGTATGAAGAGGAAGTATTGAATGATTCAGATACTTCTTTGTCAAAAAAGATTTTGTGTTTAGAAGGGTTGTTGAGGCTGTAGAAGGATATTAAGGTGTTTGAGCAACATAGAGCTAGCAAAATTCTTCACCAAAACAAGACAATAAGGAGAGAATTGTATTATATGATGTTAAGGTGTCATCAGACTGGGTGGACCTACACAAAGCTCAGAACTCTCACTTTTGATCATTTGGATCATTTAGCTTATCTAAGAAGAAATGAAGGAATAGATGAAAATAAATAAGGCATCTGTACTTCCAAGGCCAGTGAAGAAGGGATTGAAGATTGGATTTCCAGTACTTGATCAGTTAAATCCAAGTGAAACTGTTTTAAGAAAGACCATGAAACTTTCACCATTGGAAGCTTCATATTTTGTGTAGGTGGTACCTTTAGACTTCAGAAACCCTATACTCAAGTATGAGGAAGATGCAAGTGGTTTTTGGGTAATCACCAGAGCTAGTGACAAGTACACACATTCACTTCTTTGATTTCTTTGTTTGCTAGTATGGATAGAGAGGATTTGGTAGCTTTATTGGATTTGATGAAAGCTAAGTATGAAGCTGAAGAGCCTTCTTCAGTAAATGGAATAAAAATCTGGACAACATTCAAGAGAATGATTTTTCTAGATGAAGTTGATCCAATATGGTTGGATCTGGATGATCTCAGTGGTTTGAATTGGCGTTTGTACTCAGCTGTTGGTGTATATTATCTTAATACTTCAAAGTTTGCAGAATATCTTTTGGTTGATGGTACATATCCTCTGTCTCAAGATGTTTTGAAGATGATGGTATCCACAAAGTTAGAGGTTGACTATACCAGTGATGTTAGTAAGGATTTTGTTAGATTTATTTATTCTCAAATTCAGAATTAGGATGTATTTGTAAGAATCCTCTCTTGTATTTAGTTTTTATTCAGAAAATTGATTACTAGAGTAGATATCAAGCTTAAGGGAGGATTGTTGGGAATAAAATTAACTAAGTCTCTAGGAAGCTGAAAAGAAGAACTTGGACGCTGACAAAAGTAAAAGAGGCGCTGACAGGTGAACGCTGACAAAGCATAATTGAGCGCTGACAAAGGAAAGTTCAACCATTGATGGAATACTTAGTCTACACATTTTGTAATTCTAGTAAAGTTATGTTCAATATTGTATTTTCTATATTTATCTTTACCTAGAATAGTTGATAGGTAGATTATTGTACACGACTCCTTGTGCTATAAAAGGAGGTCGTAGGGTTCTTAGTTTAATAATAAGTTTTACACTTTCATTGTACGCAGGTTTGAATATTAATCGAAGTGAAAGTTTGGTTTATATTCTTTTATTTTGTTCTTTGTTCTAAGTGTTAATTCCGCATAACACTTAGATTGTTGAATACACAAAGTTTCTCTACGTGTTAAACTTGATTTACTCTCGTTAACACGAAGCTAAATCGATCTAAGTTTGGGATCAACAGCTACTATTCAGCCTCAGATGGCTCCTTCCAAATTACACATAGGTGATCAGCCCATGCATAATTTAGGACTAGCAATGCGATGCTCGGCTTCGTCAAACCAGTATTACATGTCATATGATTTAAAATATGTATATAATGCCATTTTTAAAAACAAGAATCAAAATAATTGATGAAACTTTTCGCTAGTATCTAATTGGCTGAATGTTTAAATCCACAATTTTATTGTTACAAGAATTCTTTACAAGACTAATTGTTGAACAATTTGTGAAATTACATCGTAAAACAATGACCAGTGTAGAACATTTTGTAAAACGTTTCACAAACGATAACAACTCAAATTCATACGGTGACATGATGATAACTTACAAAATTGCGAGTGGGTTACATGAGGGTAATTAGAGAGTAGTTCATTGATTGAGTCGTTTTCGTACACCCGAAGGTTATCGTAGTTCCTGGCGAAGTGTGAATGGAAATCCGCGTTTATGTCTAAAGTTTGATGCTCGAATAAAAGCTATTTTGATTTTTGAAATTTAAAACTACTAATTTAACCGATTAAACATTAAAATATATAAAAGCGATAAGGATGAAAATTATACTACAATTATAAAGCGAGAGATATCTAAAATAATAATAATGACAATAAAAATGCTAAACTAAACAAGCATAATTAAAACTATATATTTAAGCTAATGAAACAAAGATAAAGAAAACGAACCCGTTTGATGAACCGGATACGCCGAGCTAACATAAAACATAAATTCTTAACGACAATTAAGATGAACGACATTATAAAATTTTAATAAAAACTTTTTTTTTATTATAAATCTAAATTTTATCAAACTATTTAATCCGTAAAATACTTTTTAAACTAATAGTGATTAAAAAAAATTTAACAAAGATAAAATAAAATAGAGACAATGAATGAAAAGTGCTGACTATATTATTAATACATCTACACTGCGTTTATCATTAGAATGAGGATAAAATTGATAGTGTAAGCTACTTGTTCTACGCCACACATAAAGAAAAAAATGGAGACTTCTACTAATAAAAAAAAGAAACGCAGGGAAACATAGTTATAAATGTGAGGATAAGATTTGATGATATATTTGCTTAAACAAGATTAAAATAAAGTGAGTAAAAATTAAAAAAATGAAATCTATCCTATCTATCTCTAGCCTAAACTAAACGCAGGTTAAAAAAATAAAAAAATAAAAGTGAAGTGAGGATTTGATAAAATTAAATATGGAATGTTGAATTGCTAGATTTACTCCTCCCTAAAAAATCAGACGCAGTAAAGAAAAATATATATTTAGTGAATATAAATAAAAGCGATTATATCTGTTGCGAATTAAAAGGTATTATCCTAATGAAAGAAAGAAATAAAACTGAACATAAAAATATTCTATCCTAAACTAATGAATGAAAAAGAAAAACGCAAGGAAGCTACTAACACAAGCAAAATACACAAGAGTTAAACTATGAACAAGTAACTAGAAGAATGATCTAATAATGCCAAAATTAAATCCAAGAGTTACCTCACATCCCGGCCATTCCGTTGATAGAGAGCTATTATTTTGATGAACTGAGATCGGATCTATACTAAAACTCGTTTCAAAACCACTTAATCAATAACTTTATCCAATATCACTAGAACCAACTTATTGAATCGGCAGTTCATAACCAAACAACCCTTGAAAAATATTGCTTTCTCAGCCTTAGATGAATTTGATAATGCAATGAACTTTAGATCCAAAATATGCACATCTTAATTGAATTTTCTCAAAATGATAATATGTAAAACTTCTCAACTTCTAAAAAAACTTCTGAATGTAAAATATTTAAAACTATCAGTTAGCAAGAGATTTGACAATGAAGTACAAAAATCAAAGAGAACCAGCCTGAGTTAAAGTAAAGCTTAAATGGACAGCTTGACTATTTCATAAGCTCATAGAATTCATTTGCTATAGTAGAAAAGCTTAAGGAACAATTGAGAGGAAAAAAATTGAAGAAAATTAAGAACTTTATTAATGGACATTACAGTCAAAACAAAACAAAAACCTAACCGAATTCAACCAACTTTCAACAGAATTAACTGAAATAAAAACGGATTTATGAAAACAGAGGAAATAGAAACAAATATCAAAAGCTTAACTTTTTCATTAATGGAGAAGAAAGAAATTGTTACAACTGGATTAACAAATTTCTATCAGAATCCAACTGAATTAAACAACTCTAAAAAATTCCTAACTAGCTGTGTGAAAATGCAAGCTAAGATAATCTATTCTACTCCTATGCTAACTATGAGAAAATCTACTGTTATATTAGGGTTCTTATAGGATTTCCAGAATTGGGGGAAATCGATAGAATGTATTTGGGAGCAATTAAATGATAGGAGGTTGTAGAGGATGCTCAAATGATCAAGTTTGCTCTTTTAACAATCTTCTGAAATCCCTCCAATACTTCGTAATTTGAGGATGAAATAGATGGTGATGTGTCGTGATTTAATTGGCTGAAGTGTAAACTCTTGGATCAACATCTCAGCCATTCATTTTTATCCAAATCCAATGGCTTAAATTAACTGACTTGGCAATCCACACCAATCTTTCTTCTAACTCTGATTCGTCCATGTGGAAATCCTTTAATACTTCTTTCAGCAATTCGTATTACACATGTAATAAACTTTGAGGAATGGCAAAGATAGTCCTTGTAACTTCAATAAATGGCATGTATGGTCCTTATATCTACATAAAAGCAGTGAGAATAGTCCCTAGATCCTTTTTGTAACACCCCACTTTAATAAGTAGACCGTTACATGATAATTATGGCATGTCATCAAAGCATGCAAGGTAAAATGTCCTAAAAACATACATGACTAAAGAGAAAAACCGGAATCAAACATCAGATCCCAAACGTAAGCCCAAAACATGCATAAAGTAAATGAAGTAGAAGAGGCTGAACAAATGTCCAAGCAAGCATAAGTATGTGAAGTGCAAAAAGACAAGAAGTCTACGGTAGCTCCCATCCTATGCACGTACCCTCAATGCTCAAGTATGTTCTTGGGTATCTGCCGTATGGAACATAGAAGAAAATACGACTGAGCAATACACTCAGTAAACGAATATAATGACATGATAAAATAACTGAAACATAAGTAAATGATAAGAAATATAGCGGAATATGTGTAAGTCCTGGAAAACCTGGAACATGTTTTATTAACTGGCTGAAAAGTCTTATGTTTATTTATGAAACGTAATTTAAATGCCAAAGAGCTCATATAGGTCATGAAAGGTATCAACGTGCATGAATACAGGGAGGGTGACCTCGTCATGCAATTAGAGGGGTGACCTCTAATTATATAAGTCTGGGTAGAGGGATCAGCTCCAATGTGACGGATGTAGAGCACACACCACAGTCACCTTGTAAACCTGCAAAACATGTACTAGGATGCACCCACTACTACACAAAAGGCTATAAAGACCCTCAAATAAAGACTGGTTACATAAAACCCTATTTCTATAATAAAAAACCAGTATGAATAGATATAAGTGAGATTGGTTTTTTTGAAAAAAACCAATGTTCTTAATAAAAACGTGTAAAAAGTGGTTTTACGAGTAAAAACTAGTCTTTTTATACAATCAAAGAAACTGGTTTGTAAATGACAATATGTACCTTATTTTTTATCTTAAAAACACTATTTTTAAGATACAACCATCGACGAATTTTTATTCCCATGCATACCTAAATTCAAAAAACTTTAAAATTTTAAGCAAATTTCAATTTTAAAGTAAATGAAAAATTTAGGTTACGTGAAATTTTTAGCCTCCTCCCGCTCATCTTTTTCCCCAAATCAAAACCCTACCAATTTTAAATTTTAGGAAATAGGAAATCTTTTCGTTTCTTAATTTTGTTTATATACGTCTTTTGTCAGGGCGGGGATTAATTCTAACCTTCAATTGATTAAATAGAAGAATCTCTCACACCTACACATCTAATGTTCTTTCTCCATTCCCCTCCCTCCCTCCCTCCACCATGAGTACGACGTCGCTAGTTGCCTCATCTACTGGCATTCCCCTCGATTTTGTTCCTTTAGTTTTTTAATTGATCTTAGGGTTGTGTATATATGTTTTTAATTAAGTCTTATTCTACCTGTTTTTCTTTTTTTTGAACGACACTTATTTTACCTGCTTAATCTATGTATGTATATGAATATTGCATTCTTGTTAGTTTGAAGATTAATTCAAACTTAGTATTAATTTTATACCTAATCGAAGAGAGTTATTTGATGTTGTGTGAGTTTATAAACATATTAGTGTTGCTTAAAGTTTTTGTATAATTTATTTGCTTAGTTTCATATTGTCTTTTGGGCATTACGAATTGATAATGTGTAATATAAAGGATAGTGGTGATTATAATTGTTTGATGTTGACATACAACCAATATGTAGATCTTTGATTAATAATATGTGATGATTTTTACTTTATGGAAATCGGTTTTGTGTTATTTGATAGTCATTTAACAACAAATGGTTAAGAATGTCTTCTAAGACTGTTAATTTGTATTAAAGGTTATCGTATTGTTACGGTTTTGATTTATTTTTCGTAGCGAGATATATCGTATATAGATTCATTTGCTATTAATAGTTTAAGCAGTCAATTAGTGGAAAGGAAGACGCACTAAAAACTTTGCTCGTGGATACTACACCAGTAAACACCATGCCATTATTTTTTTGTACATTATTATTGGGTAAGGATGAATGAATTACTGACTGAATGTTTAATGTTCTAGTTTGATACAATATTGTTGACGTGTGCCTTGATCGATCCGCAAGCTTGTTGATAACTGAACTAGTCTTTAGAGTTTACTAGTCTTCAACGCAGTTGTGAAATGAAAGTTGAAGATGTGTAGAGAACCATTCTCAACATTGTTAAAGTGCAAGTAGTTAAACTACTGTTTTCAATCGGGTTCTATGGTCTTTTTTTGTAGTCGTGTCTGCAATTTTATTTTACATAAGTTCATATGTGGGGTGATTTGTAGCTTCAGCTCACTGTCCAAAAGGACTCGAAAAATGAAATTGACAAATGAGGAATAACACATAGATGACAAAAAATGGCACTTAAGCTTTTAGCCAGAACTCAAGAATCATTAATCCAACATTGATAGTATTGCCATAAAGACGCATGTATGTTACTTTGTCTTTCCTTTTCGACTGTGTTTTCTATATATTGCATTGCCATATAACATAAGAATGGTTACTGATATTTGCTTAAAACAAACTACATAAGCAAAAAATAGATTGTGCTTTTGAATATTTCTTATTTCATCGTACTTATTGAAATAGATGTAATATATATCTCTTTTCGAGCTCCATATTCCAGGTTGAAGATTAGTTTGAATGCATCTCATGAGTTTGCATGAAAGATCGAGTGAGGGTGTTGACCAAGAAGAGGTTGTATCTTATTCAGACGAGGTGGAGTCTTTGTTTGGTGGATCCTTGGCATCAAATCCCAATTATTGAAGGTATTTTTTAATGCATAATTAGTTAAAGAAACATTATTAAAATAGCATGTAGTAAGTAATCTGCTGCATTTCCCGGTGACACATGATATATATAAATCAGTATGAGAACCGTCTAGAAACCTGAGTGAGAAAACAAAAGATTAGCTAAGCCACATTTAATTTATTTTGATAGGATTAACGGTTAGCACTAACAAACACTGCCACGATATTCAGTCCTTCTTAGATGAAAATAGTGAAAGCCTATATGGTCTTCCTAAATCTTGCTTTTAGAACTCTAATTGGTATACCATATTATGGATCAAATTATTCATTATCAATATCCTTTTGTTAAGGATTAGTAAGTTACAAGATTCAGGGAAGTTGTATGCAATCAAAACTAGAATTTGGTTAATTTCAATTGAGGTGACCCCTTTCTTTTTAAGTAGTGGATATGGTAGGAAACGGTTATTTGCATTGAATAAATATCATTATGTAGAAAGTTTTACTAAGGATTTGCTTCCAATGGGCTTAGAACTTCACATGTTTTTAAATAACTAAATTAATAAAAGTTTACTAAGAATGTACAGCATTTATATGTTTTTTTTTGTAACTAGACGTTGGACAACTTTCAAGCCTTTTGACCTGCTCGACCTGTTTGAGTCTTTCCCTTTTACTGTTTACTCGTTGAGATAAGACACAATCCACTCAGTGAATAGATGAGGTTACCACCTATACTAAAAGGAGCGGGAGAGCATATAAATTTTCATGTGTAAGAATGTAAAAAAGGAACTATGTTACCAATTCTGTTGTTTGAGTGAAACTATTATTTTGTACTTTTACCATTTTTATTATCCTACTCTTTTTATATAAAAATGTTAATTTTGGTCTGTTTTTGTTGATGCAGATCACAAAATTTGGAGGACCTAGATTTCCCAATCTTCTGTAGGTTATAGTTTTTCTCTACTACTTTCTTTATATGATTACCGTTTATGATTATTTTTCATGAATTATTATGTATCTCATGCATTTTAAAAAGTGTTGAAACCCACCTCAGTTCACCCTAACTTATTCTGTGTTTGAATATGCAATTTGAAACTATCATATGATATTGATGTAGTAACACATGCTATAGTTGTTAGATATGCTTCTATTCCTTGAAGTTGTAACAAGGTCTTACAAATATTGTTTATTTACTATAGTAGTAGATAATATGAGCAAATAGGAAATTGTTATATATTGTACTAGTATCTACATCCAAACGATCAGAGCCAGATTTATGCACTACTAAATATCAAATTATTCATATAAGTATATGTCGAGCAACTGAAAATAATATTAGTCATTCAGATGATTCATTTTGATCTCATACTAGTTACTTTGAATCTTCTTTCTTTGACTGGTTTCTTTCGGTGTAAAATTCTGATTTTTTAGGGTCATGCTGAGAGTCAAGTGCTTGTAACAGCTACGCGATGGGAAAAGCGGATGCAATTGATCAAAGAACTCAAAATGTGATGGAGCTTTACACCCTAGAGATTCAAAGGATGTATGGTTTACATTATGACGAATAATCTAAGATAATTATGATAAATTATAGTGTTCATCTTTGTTATTTGTTGAACTATACTCCTTTAATTTGAATTGGTTTATGTCTAGATGAATTGAATTATTTCTTAATTTACTTTTTTTTATTTTGACATATTTTGTGCATCTAAACCACTTTAAATATTTGTTGCATTTATAATTTTTCATTTTGGTGGGTCAAATTTTTAAATTTGAAATTTATAAATTTTTTTAATAAAAACAAACTAAAAAAGACAGGTTTTGAGATAAAAACATATCTTTTTATTAGATATAAAGACAGGTTGCAGGTTCTATAAAGACATGTTGTGGGAGAACCAATGTCCATATTCAATAAATTATGTGTGTGTGTTTAATATAGAGACATGCTCTTAGGAGAGAACCAGTTTCGATTCTTCTAATAGTGACTGGTTTTACAACCGGTTTTCGTACATTTCTATCATGAAGATACCTCCCTTTGGAGAGTGGTTCAAAAACCACTCTTTATGGGCTATTTTGACTAGTTTCTATGGCGTTTTTTGTAGTAGTGACCCTTACGACTCACATGATAATAATAATAATGGCCAAGTTACTGAAATGGACGTCGCGAGAAATCATTCTCTTCATGGAAGAGTCATAACACCAGTGCCTCAAGTGTCATGGTTATGGTACCTGCATAACTAGGTGGACATGTTCATGCATGTATATCGCTTAGGAAATTTAAAATGATAGCATGGTAATTACTGAAAAGTTTTATGACATGTAAACTACTGGGGAAAACAGATGGCAGCAAAGGTGGAATCCTAATCATGCATAGAAAGAGAATATCCTTACTGAAGGACGAAGGAATGCTACAGTAAAATATGGCGTGTCATCAAAGCATGCAAGGTAAATGTCTAAACATTCATGACCATAAATAGAAATACCGAAAACAAACATCGGTAGTCTAAGTAACTCAAACACAAGCAATATTAAGTACTTTAAATGAAATGACTAAACAATGTCCAAATGAAGTAAAGTATGAGAAAGTAGGAATAAATGCATAAGGTAAAAGAGGCCGGATAGCTTCCATCTGAATGCACATACTCTGGAGTTCGTACTTGCACCCTTGGGTACTTGCCGTTTGGGAACATGGAAATGGAAAAAGGCTGAGCATAACGCTCAGTGCACGGATATATAGCACAACGTAAAGACATAAACGAGTGAAAGCATATAAAGCATGAATTTGCAGCAGAAATGAATAAGTCCTGGGAGAACCTAGGCGTATAACATGTTAACTGGTTTTAGTTCTGAAAACATAGCTTATGTTACTCATGAAAATCTATATTAGTTTAATGTACCAAAAGCCAATAAAGGTCATGAGGTCAACAACATGCGTGAATACTTGGAGGGGTGACCTCGTCATGCAAATTAGAGGGGATGCCTCTAATTTATTGGTAATGGGTAGGAGGGATCAGCTCTTTGTGAAGGATGCAAGGCACACACCACGTTCACAATGAAATCCTGACTGAAACTGAACCTAGGATGCACCCATACGCCCCACATGATAATAATAATATAATAATGGACAAATAACTGAAAGGGACGTCACGAGCTATCACTCTACCGTGGGGAAGTCATAACACTAGTGCCTCTAGTGTTATGGTTATGGTACCTCCATAACTAGGTGATACTGGTTATGCATGTATATGGCTAAGGTAACTAATAAAACATAAGCATTTAATCTATAACTACTGGGGGAAATAGTTGGATGCATACGGGAAATCCTAATAAAGGAAGAGGTTGTCCTTACTGAAGGACGGGAAATCCGTACCTTATGTCCAGTAGAAGCTAATGAAAATGCTGAAGAAACTACTCCGCCTTGACGAATAATACTACATAAGAATGGGAACGTGTATGAGTTGTCTGAATTACATGTGCTTTATTTGTTATGTGTGTTATTAGCTTGTTATACTTATTATGTCATGTTTTAGTGTTTTACTGTGTTATCTGTAGTTATACTGATGTTCTGTAATGTATTATGCATGTAATAGTGTATTATAATACTTGTATTGTAATACTAAGTAACTTTCTAAAAAAACAGGTTTCCATAAATAGTAAGTTTCTAAAAATAGAAAGTTTCCAAAAATAGTAAGTTTCCATAATTAGAAATAAGTTGGATTGTTAATAACAAGTAAAGTTTAAATAATGTAATACAAGTCAGGTTATAGCTTATTAATTAAATAACTTGGTTAATTTAATTAAACTATACATTATAAGAATTTAATTAAAAATACATGTTTTAAATAAATTAAGCTAAATAAAATACTTTAAGTTATACATGAAATATTTATTTTAATATTTAACCTAAGTCATGAATTTAATTAAATTAAAAGTATAGTAATTAATTTAAATAAACATATTTTCTTGTTTTAATATTTTTCCTGAATCCCTAACCCGTGTTTTAAAAATTAACACGAGCCTCAAACCCGGATCACATATAAGCCGAGCCAAACACCCTTGCTAGTGCCTAACCCGGCCTAGCCGGTTATCGTTGTCCAAGTGGTTTTACCCACTGCCCGAGCCACGGCTAGCCGATGTCAGACCCGGTTACCACCGGCGGTCTGCTGATTCACAGCCGGTTTACACCGGTTGTGACCGGTTCCCCCTTCTTGTTGTTCGGTACCCACTGTTAGCATCAAAAAGCCCCACCGAGACCCTATAGGTCTCGGTTTGCACTCGATCCAAACCAAAACCCTACCCTCGACTCGCGGTCAGGTCCCATTGGCCTGCATTCGAACCACACGAACCCCACACCGAGACCATGAGGTCTCGGTTCGGCAAAAAAACCACCACCGAGAGCCTTGAGGCTCTCGGCTTGGGTCTCGGCCGAACCAAAGCAACACCTAACACCCCTTAAACCATGATTTAATTAATCCCACATGTTTTATTTACTTGTTTTTAAGATTAATTAAATAAGAACATGAATTCAATAAGAATTAAAAGAAAAAGAAAAGGTTTTTCATTTACCAAACACGTGGAAGAAAGAATTAAGGTCACGATCACGTACACACAATAATTAAGTAGCAAAAATCGTCCGGTTTGTCCTTTTGGTTTGAGGTGGCCGGCGGCAAAAGAGGAAAAGGAGGCAAGGAAGAACTTTTTCTGTAAACCTAAATTATGATTAAGTTTTCCTGGAGTTTTGTTTATTATTGGTTTTAACTTGGGTTATGGGCCGAAGCCCATCTTTTCCTTCTTGTCTCTTTTAGCCGTGGCACATGTGGCCCACATTGGGAAACCCGTAGTTTTCTCGAGTTAAATTATTTATGTGATCGTTCATGTATAATTATCGTGATTTTTATATGTCGTGTACTTAATACATTTATAATATATACGTAATTACATGTTATTAAATATCGTGACACGGGAATTATATTATAAATGGAAAGTTTTAATTTTACCGTATTTTTGTATGTTCACTGTTCATGTGCATTGTTCATGGTATTTTAAATGCGGGTTTTACAACTCTTCCCATCTAAAAGAACAATTCGTCCTCGAATTGGAGAAACATAAACTGAAAGAAAACATACACGAATTAGAACTGGAAATGAGGGTAAGAAGTCCGTATAGACTCCTTCGTCTCCCAAGTGGCTTCCCGCTCAGGATGATCCCTCCAGAGGATTTTGACGAAATGGATCGTCTTCCTCCGCATGAAACGATCTTGTCGTTCAAGAACTCTATCGGGTTCTTCGACACATGAAAGATCCTCTCGAATTTGATCAAGCGGATATTGGACAACATGAACTGGATGTTAGTTGTATCCTTTGAGTAAGGAAACATGGAACACGTTGTGAACGTGTGATAGCTGAGGCGGTAACGCTAAATGATATGACACTTCACCAACGCGTTATATGATGTCGAACGGTTCGATGAAGCGAGGACTGAGCTTCCCTCTGATTCCAAAACGTTTACCCCTCGTAAAGGTGATAGCTTGAGGAAAACGTGATCACCTACGTTGAATGTGACATATCTACGACGTTTATCAGCATAGCTCTTCTGACGAGCAAGAGCTTCCTGAAGCTTCGCCTTAGCCACGGCGACCTTCTCATTAGTCACCTCAATCATCTCTGGACCTTCAAGTAGTCATTCTCCCACCTGATCCCAGCAGATCGGGGCGCGACACTTCCTACCATACAACATCTCAAAAGGAGCACACTTGATGCTATCGTGCCAGCTGTTGCTTTATGCAAACTCCACTAGAAATTTATAATCATCCCAGCTTCCTGACCAATCTAGAGCATACGGCCGCATCATGTCCTCTAATGTCTGAATGGTACGTTCTGATTGTCCGTCGGTCTGAGGATGAAAGGTAGTGCTGAGCTTAAGTCTGGTGCCCCAAGCTTTCTGCAGACTCTGCCAGAAACGTGATGTGAAAAGGGGATCTCTGTCAGAGATGATTTCTGATGGAGTACCATGCAGTCTCATGATCTCCTTCTGAAAAGTGTCTGCCAATTTCCTGACCGGATGCTCCTTGCGGATCGACAGAAAATGAGCAGATTTAGTCAACCTATCAACAATAACCCAGATAGTGTCGTTCTTCCTCTGAGTCACTAGAATATCTAATGGTTGTAGTAAACCACTAGCTCTCTAGTGTTTGATCTTAACTTGTTGGCAGATCATACATTTAGAAACGAAGGTGGCAACATCCTGCTTCATACCACTCCACCAAAAGTGTTGCTTGATGTCGTGGTACATCTTGGTAGAACCAGGATTTATGGTAAATAGAGAGCTGGGAGCTTCAGTCAGCACAACTTCCCTGAGTGTAGAGTCATCAGGAACCACTAGTCTAGTGCCCTGCCATAAAATACCGTCGTTGTCAAAACGAAACTCCGTCTGCTGATCAAGGTTCTGAATGATAGCCCAAATCTCACCATCGTCCTTCTGAGCTTCCTTGATCCTAGAATGTAAGTCTGGTTCTACTCTAAGATTAGCCCAGTAACCGTGTTGTCCTCTTACACAAAACTCAATATCAGTCATTTCTAGGTCACGGATGATCTCCTTTGCAATCCCGATGCCAGCAATCATACCCGACCTTATGCTTAGAGCATCTGCCACCACATTCGCCTTACCAGGATGGTACTGAATGTTGGTGTCCGAGTCCTTCAATAGCTCTAACCATCTCCTCTGCCTCATGTTTAGTTCCTTCTGGGTGAAGATGTACTTAAGACTCTTGTGATCGGTGAATATGTCACATGATTCACCATACAAATAATGTCTCCATATCTTCAATGCGAAAACAACTACCTCAAGCTCTAAATCATGAGTGGGATAGTTTTCTTCATAAGGTTTCAGCGTCCGTGATGCGTATGCAATAACCTTCCTATGTTGCATGAGAACGCAACCTAAACCCTTTCTTGAAGCGTCACTATATATCTGAAATACACCTGAGCCAGATGGGAGAGTATGAATAGGTGCAATCACTAACTTATGCTTAAAATTTTCAAAGCTCTTCTCTCGTTCTTCCGTCCAGACGAATTTCTCTCCTTTCCTCATCAGCTTAGTCAAAGGTAAGGCTAACCGTGAAAAGTTCTCTACAAACATGCGGTAGTAGCCAAATAAACCCAGAAAACTTCTGACCTCTGTAGCAGATGTAGGTCTCGGCCATTTGGTGATAGCTTCAACCTTTGAAGGATCCATGGTGATCCCCTCTGCAGATACGATATGGCCCAAAAATGCCACCTTGCTTAACCAGAACTCACATTTGGAGAACTTGGCATACAGCTGCTTCTGACGAAGAATATGCAAGACTATACGAAGGTGTTCCTCATGTTCCTCCTTGGATTTGGAGCAAATCAGGATGTCATCAATGAACAAGATAACGAACTTATCCAGAAACTCATGGAAGACATGGTTCATCAAATCCATGAAGACAGCTGGAGCATTAGTGAATCCGAATGGCATGACTACAAACTCGTAGTGCCCATAACGTGTACGGAACGCAGTCTAGAGATATCCTGCTCTTTAACCCGTAATTGATGGTAGCCAGACCTCAGATCTATCTTGGAGAAATACTTGGCGCCCTGAAGTTGATCGAAAAGGTCATCAATTCGCGGAAGATGATAACGATTCCTGATCGTGATCTTGTTCAGCTCACGATAGTCTATACACAACCGCATGCTGTCGTATTTCTTCTTCACGAACAGTATCGGTGCACCCCATGGCGATGCACTAGGACGGATTTAACCTCACTCTAGAAGTTCCTGCAGCTGATCTTTTAGTTCATTAAGCTCTATAGGAGCCATGGATAAGGAGCCTTGGAAATTGGCTCTGCACCTAGGATGAGCTTAATTTCAAACTCGACTTCACGAACAGGTGGTATGCCCGGAAGTTCATCTGGAAAGACGTCAGGAAATTCTAACACAATAAACTGATCTTGGATCGATGGAGACTCGACAGTAATGTCATGAATATTGGCTATTAGGCCCTGACAACCGTTTGATAATAAAGCACGCGCCTCCATGGATGAAATAGTTTGCACTGACCTCCCTGGCAGAAAACCACGGTGTATGTACTCTGGAGATTTAACATCACCGAAGATAACCCGATAAGTGTGGCAGTCAATCGTAGCCTGGTGTTTGGATACCAGTCCATGCCCAAAATCAAGTCAAAATCGCACATGTCCAAAGGAAGTGCGTCAACTCTACGGATCTTATCGTCAAATTCTAGGGGAACATTTCTATACACCTGAGTGGTTCGTACAGAGTCCCTAAGTGGCGTGGAAATGCATAAGGCGTTATCTAATGGAATAGGGGAAATCCTAACACGTACAACAAAAGTAGTGGATATGACTGAATGAGTCGCTCCAGTATCAAATAGAACATATGCTGCCAAACCATTCATAAAGAGATTTCCGGTGATGGTACCTGAAGTCTTGTTCGTCTGGTCTCTACTAGTAGTGAACACGCGGCCAGAAGTAGGAGGTGGCTTGGAGTCGGCATGTCCAGAGGTGCCTTTTATCTCACCCTGGCGACAGTCCTTCTGCTGATGGCCTTGTTGGCCACACTTGAAACAACCACCAGTACCTCCTCGAAAAATACCAGAATGTCTGCGCGAACAAGTAGGACATATAGGATGCGTGAATCCTCCAGCAGGCGTCCTATTTATCTGAGAGCCTGTTTCAGGATTACATGCATGAGACATGATCGTGGAACATAAACATGATTACATAGAAGGTTTGATAATTACCAGATGAGGTAGAATGGTTAGGCTGTGAACCTCTACGGTCCTGATCCCTACCGTTGTTGTTGTTCCTGAATTAAAAATTATTGGAGTGTCAGAATACCATAACATAAGATAGTTTAACACAAAAGAAGGTTAATGTAGGGACCTGCTGTTGTTCGAGTTATTAGCGTTGTTCTGGTATTTATCATTTCCGCCACGCCTCTCAGAACCAGAACATTCGTTGGTTTGACTGTTTCCCTTAGATGCTTGCTGCTGAACGACCGCAGGCTTACGGTCGTCAGTCTTCTGCCTGGAATATAAAGTTGAACAGAGGATGATATGAAAATGAAAATACTGATGGAAATGAATGGTTTACAATTGGTGATTAAAAATACCTCTTCACTGCTCTGTCATCACCAAACTCCTCTCGTTCCTAAAGCATCTCAAGCTTACGGGCTGTATCGGCCACCTGTGCTACTGTAGTGACCATAGCACAAACTAAGCTGTTGGCAACCTAAGTGCGAAGAGCCTAGAGAAACTTCTCATCTTGCTCCTCAGCAGTACCAGCTGCTGCTCCCACGAAACCAGCCAAACAGGGAAACCTATGCATGAATTCGTTGCTATTCTCCCCAACAACCCGTCAGATATTATGATAGTCCAACTTAAGCTTCTCCTGTTCAGCATGTGGAAAGTACTGGTTAAGGAAGAGCTCCTTAAACTGGTCCCATGTCATAAGTGCAACCAAATTATCACCACCATTGGACTGCTTGACAGACTTCTACCACTGCAGCACATCACCTTCAAACTTATAGCAAGCCATTCTTGCCTTGAAAACACCGTCACAACTCATCGCATCGAATATCTTCTCGATGTGAGAAATCCTAGCTTCAGCCTCATTGGGGTTGTCAGTCTCCTCAAACGAACGGGGTCGCTGTTTGTTGAATCGCTCCAACCAAGTCATAAGAGTAACAGGTGGTAGTGGTGGAGGATTGTTGTTGTTGTAGTAGTTTTCGGGATGAGGGCCATACTGAACGCCTTGAGTTTGAATTTCAGCATGAACTTCGTCCCTGATTTCATTGCGAAGTTGGGGAAGGATGGCTTGCAGATCTGTTTTGACAGCTGCAGCCAACTCTTGAGCATTGCGTATGTTCACGATCTGACAGTTTAAAAACAAAATGCAACATAAATGATAAGTCTGAAATGAGATGAACATGAAACTGCATGATCAATTTATAAATCAATGAAGCAGTTTATAATGCATGAAACAATTTAAAATGCATGATGCAGTTTATAAAAACTTTTATATGCGCGAGGGTAAACACCTATGGTTAGTTCACCCAAAACAAAAGACATGGCGAGGGGACGCCGATGGGTCGGTCCCAAAGTTAAAAGTATCGATAAAAGCACATGCGACTAAATAGGTCCAATCCTATACCAACCATTACTTAGTCATAAATCTGCGATAATGATATGAATGCATGAAACTAAAAATGAAAATGAACGAATGCATGAAAACCAACTGTCAGTTTTAGGAAGACGCTGGTGACTACCCATAAGTCACAGGTCATATTTTATAGAGCTACAGGTCGAAATCCTGGCTTTGATACCATAATTGTAACACCCCATTTGTTAAGATCGAATGCTACAGTAAAATATGGCGTGTCATCAAAACATGCAAGGTAAATGTCTAAACATTCATGACCATATATAGAAATACCGGAAACAAACATCGGTAGTCTAAGTAACTCACACACAAGCAATATTAAGTACTGTAAATGAAAGGACTAAACAATGTCCAAATGAATTAAATTATGAGAAAGTAGGAATAAATGGCATAAGGTAAAAGAGGCCAGATAGCTTCCATCCGAATGCAGATACTCTAGAGTTCCTACTTGCGCTCTTGGGTACCTGCCATTTGGGAACATGGAAATGCAAAACGGCCGAGCATAACGCTCAGTGCACGGATATATAGCACAACGTAAAGACATAAAGGAGTGAAAGCATATAAAGCATATAAAGCATGAATTTGCAGCAGAAATGAATAAGGCCTGGGAAAACCTAGGCGTATAACATGTTAACTGGTTTTAGTTCTGAAAACATAGCTTATGTTACATATGAAAATCTGTATTAGTTTAATGTACCAAAAGCCAATATAGGTCATGAGGTCAACAACATGCATGAATACTTGGAGGGGTGACCTCGTCATGCAAATTAGAGGGGATGCCTCTAATTAATTGGTAATAGGTAGGAGGGATTAGCTCCTTGTGAAGGATGCAAGGCACACACCACATTCACCATGAAATCCTGACTGAAACAGAACCTAGGATGCACCCATACGCCCCACATGATAATAATAATATATTAATGGCTAAATAACTGAAAGGGACGCCACGAGCTATCACTCCGCCGTGGTGAAGTCATAACACTAGTGCCTCTAGTGTTATGGTTATGGTACCTCCATAACTAGGTGAAACTGGTAATGCATGTATATGGCTAAGGTAACTAATAAAACATAAGCATTTAATCTGTAACTATTGGGGAAAACAGTTGACTGCATACGGGAAATCCTAATAAAGGAAGAGGTTGTCCTTGCCGAAGGACGGGAAATCCGTACCTTAGGTCCAGTAGAAGCTAACGAAAATGATGAAGAAACTACTCCGCCTTGACGGATAATACTACATAAGAATGGGAACGTGTATGAGTTGTCTGAATTACATGTGTTTTACTGGTTCTGTGTTATTAGCTTGTTATACTTAGTCTGTCATGTTTTAGTGTTTTACTATGTTATCTGTAGTTATACTGATGTTCTGTAGTGTATTATGCATGTAATAGTGTATTATAATACTTGCATTGTAATACTAAGTAACTTTCTAAAAATAGCAGGTTTCCATAAATAGTAAGTTTCTAAAAATAGAATGTTTCCACATAATAGGTTTACATAATTAATAATAAGCTGGATTATTAATAATAAGTAAAGTTTAATTAGTATAATATAAGTCATGGTTATAGATTATTAATTAAATGACTTGGTTAATTTAATTAAGTTATACATTATAAGAATTTAATTAAAAATACATGTTTTAATTAAATTAAGCTAAGTAAAATACTTTAGGTTTTACATGAAATATTAATTTTAGTATTTAACCTAAGTCATGAATTAATTAAATTAAAAATCTAGTAATTAATTTAATTAAACATATTTTCTGACTTAATATTTTTCCCGAATCCCGAACCCGTGTTTTAAAAATTAACCCGGGTCACATATAAGCCGAGCCAAACACCCTTGAGAGTGGTTAACCCGGCCTAGCCGGTTGCCACTGTTCGAGAGGTTTTACCCACTGTCCGAGCCACGGCTAGCCGTTGCCGGACCTGGTTCCCACCGGTGGTCTGCCGGTTCACACCGATTCACAGTCGGTTCACACGGTTGTAAACGGTTCCCCCTGTTTGTTGTTCGTTACCCACTGTTAGCATCAAAAAGCCGCACCGAGACCCTATAGGTCTCGGTTGGCACTCGATCCAAACCAAAACCCTACCCTCGGCTCGCGGTCGGGCCCCCTTGGCCTGCGTTCGAACCACACGAACCCCACACCGAGACCATGAGGTCTCGGTTGGGCAAAAAAAACCACCACCGAGAGCCTTGAGGCTCTCGGCTTGGGTCTCAGCCGAACCAAAGCAACACCAAACACCCCTTAAACCATGATTTAATTAATCCCACGTGTTTTATTTACTTGTTATTAAGAGTAATTAAATAAGAACATGAATTCAATAAGAATTAAAAGAAAAAGAAAAGGTTTTTGATTTACCTAACACGTGGAAGAAAGAATTAAGGTCACAATCACGTACACACAATAATTAAGTAGCAAAAATCATCCGGTTTGTCCTTGTGGTTTGAGGTGGCCGGCGGCAAGAGAGGCAAAGGAGGCAAGGAAGAACTTTTTTTGTAGACCTAAATTATGATTATGTTTTCCTGGAGTTTTGTTTATTGTGGGTTTTAACTTGGGTCATGGGCCAAAGCCCATCTTTTCCTTCTTGTCTCTTTTAGCCGCGGAACATGGGGCCCACATGGGGAAACCCGTAGTTTTCCCGAGTTAAATTATTTACGTGATCGTTCATGTTTAATTATCGTGATTTTTATATGTCGTGTTCTTAACACATTTATAATATATACGTAATTACATGTTATTAAATATCGTGACACGGGAATTATATTATAAATGGAAAGTTTTAATTTTACCGTATTTTTGTATGTTCATTGTTCATGTGCACTGTTCATGGTATTTTAAATGCGGGTTTACAGTAACTACTCCGACTTCACGAGTGCTACATAATAAAGGACGTGAATGAGTTGTATGTTCATGTATAACTTACTGATTCTTAGTTTACTTTACTTGTTCTTGACTTGTCTTACTTGTTCTGGACTTGTTTTACTTGTTCATGTCTTGTTTTACTGTTTCATATTTTATCATGTATTTCTTCGTGTTTTATGTGTTCTTGATTAACGTATTTCATGTTTCATGTGTAATTATACTTGATGTAACACCCCATTTTGATAAATGGAATACGACAGGATAATTATGAAACATTTAATACGAAACATTTAACGAACAGTTATGAAACACGAACATTTAATGAACACGTTGATAATATTTTAAGTCACGAAAATTAAAAGAATGTTTATGTGTATGTGGTTAAAATTAAATTTTATAATTAATTAATATATACCGTGTTTATAATTAATTAATATATGTTCGTGCTTATAATTAATTAATATACGTCGTGTTTATAACTAATTAATATATGTTCGTTAAATATTCGTGTTTCGTAACTTGTAAACCCTAAGTATTATACGTATATAATTATCGTGCATTTATAATCATGTTTACATACGTAATACATACGATAATTAATTAATATACTTATTGTTCGTATTAAATGTTCGTGATACACGGCGTATATTAATTAATTATAAAATTTAAATTTAACCACACACACACACATAAACATTATTTTAATCTTCGTAACATAAAATATTATCAACGTGTTCGTTAAATGTTCTTTTAATTTTTGTGACTTAAATTACATACTTATCGTGCATTTATAATCATGTTTACATACGTAATACATACGATAGTTATTTAATATACTTATTGTTCGTATTAAATGTTCGTGATACACGGCGTATATTAATTAACTAGCTTAAAGATCCGTCTAACGTCGGGTTTAGCTTATAGAGTGATTTCTGTAAGAAATTACAAACAAATGTTAAGATTAAAAGAACATAAACGGGAAATGGTAATATAAAAAAAACTGAATTATTCGATAAACATTTAATTTTGTAACAATCACAATAATAGAGTTCAATACATTTTGTTCTTCAACCTTGACGTATGTAAGAACAAATAAAGTAAACAACCAATGCTCATTCCATGAATACTTAATAGTCAAATGAAAGAATGATAAAAAAGGAGATTGTCAACACTAATTAAATGTCTTGTTCGTATGGTTTGACTGGGTATATTCAACCAAAAACAAACGATTTAAATCATTTTCGTGGATGTTATCTGCAATATCACCACTGGACCACTATTAAAATGTCACCAAAAGTGTAGATATTGATAGTAAAAACATGTTTAACATGTACTGATGATGGATCAAAAGCTTCTTAGAGATTGTCATATTTTCTCCAAGTATATTGCCAAAATGAAAACAGTGCACATAGCATAGCATAGTAATGAATGTTGTGATCAGCTTGGACGTCGCATCGGTATAGGATTAAGAATCTACAATACAACATAGAGGAAATAAGAATATATTTAAGAGTGAAATAGTCCTACATTAAATTTCCCCGAACCATTATAGTATTTTAAGGAAACAAAAAACAAGTATATTCAATAACATAAGAAATCCATTAACTATACGGAGTATATAAAGTCATGGTTCTAATTCCATGCTAAGAACACGTAACAAAAATGCTGAAATCTCTACACACGTGTACATATGTCATCTTCTATAAAAGTAAGCGTTTTAGGTTCTAAAAAAGACGATTAATTAATATACTGTGCATGTAGTTTCCGAATTTTGCTTCATGTAAAGCCTATTTGTTTGAGAGCACGTTGCCTAAATGAACAAAAGGTTATGAATTGTAAATGTATTTACGCAATAGTAAATTGTATGGAATCATTACCTTCTGCCGTAACTTGGCTGATCATTTTAGATTTTTATTTCATAAGAGCAGTGGCATTATTCAAACAATAGCACCTTTTAATTCTCGATAACTTCAACAATGCTAACAAAACGTATACCTGCCACAACAAAATTAGATATAACCATATATAAGTTTGCCTATGATGTTTAGTATTTTGAGAGGCTCTGACAGCATCAGGGAATAAAGTAAAGATTGTGAACCTGATTTCTCATGCCATTACCAACCCGACACAAATCCAAAAACATGTATACGTGGTGTTTGCCATATGTGGTGGGTATCCATAGATGGTTTCATATCATTCATCTTGTGGCGTCCCAAACTCTGGGTACTCTCTCCTCTTTTATCCTACATTTAATTCAATAGAGTTATTATGTTTGTGCTAAACAACTTCTTCTAGTAACAAACGTATTATTGTGTCAATTTCAGTCCCACCACGAACATGCTTAACACTACTATCTGTCGAACGCTTTATCACACTTGGATATCTAAATTTGTATCACATTAGTATTCTTTGAAAAAGCCCGCTGAAGCACTCTTAAATGCTTTTTCGTTGAAATTACCCTATTCTTTTATCAATAAAATAATTAACTACAAAGTTTGGACTCATACCTTATGCGGTTCAATACCATTAAACAAAGGTGGTAAAAGACCAAACGCCTTCTTAAAGTTACTTCTGGCAAGTAGTACTTTCAAAATAGGCTACATATTTTGAGCAGGTTTCGTTATATATCTGCACAAAACAAACGTGTTCATCATCCAAAAAATCTCTTTTAAATTCAAGTAAGATACTTCGAACCCAAATAGGACTGGAAAGAAACCATATGCAAAAGTAGTATTTCCCCTTAATCAGGGGAAACTATTTCAGGGTCAACCCTAATTTCTATATCAAGTTGAACTTGATCTGAATCTATATTCATAGCACGTCAACAAACGCATATTCAGCACATTCAATTATACAGCAAAAGACATGAGCATTAACGGACACAAACACAAACATCTGATAGATATCATAAGATTTGTAAAATGCAAATGGCTAAAGGCATGAGCATAAATGGACACAAACACAAGATAGCATAAAAATGATATCACAAACAATTATATTCAAACATGACCAAACATGTACTCAGACACAGATAATTACAAATTACAAAAAAACAAAAAAAACTAAGATATAGTGAAGAACCTTACCGGGTGGCCATGGCTTTGACTTCCAATATAGTTACGGATGTTTAGCTGTGTTGATTGCTTTTAACCTGCATACTCAAGAAATTAAATTATCACTTTTATAAATTGAGTTTAATCAAATTCAAATATTTTATTAACTGAATCGAAACCTTAATCAAAATCCTAAACAAAAAGCAACACATCAAAAATACCAAGTTATTTGTAAATCAAAACTGAATATTAATAGGGGATTTTAAAAAAACCGTATAAAGAAAGATTGAGAAAAAATTAAAAGAAACCATAATGATGTTTTGATTTTATGAAACTAATTATTTACTTTACATAATTAAGAAAGAATAATATTAATGTGACAGAAGTATTCAACCGTGTTTTTTTGACAAAATTTTTCAATGTTACAAAACTGTGCGCAATAAATGAAAATGTTAACAAAAATAACATTTTGTTAACTGTTGATGCAAAAGTTGGGGTAGACCGAGCTTAACCCAAATTAGGCTTAATTTAGGGTCTTGTCGACTCTGGCTCTCGCACTAAGTGAAACTTGCTTTGGGACCCTGCGCACTAAACAGACACCGTTAGGCTTACCGTGGGTTTGTTACCCACGATTAGACTCCGACATGAGAGTAAGTAATCGGTTTGAGTATATTAGTGTTTAGGGTATTGTGTATATCGTACCTTTGTGGAACCGGAAGGGTTCCTTTTATACTCGAGAGAGTCCAGGCTGGGCTCCCTGTTCTTGTGGCCTAAGGAAGAGATAATGACTCGAAATAACTTGATCTTCATAACCAACTAAGGCAAGTGTATATCCCTTTTCCTTAGGAGAATATAACTATAATATAAGTTATATTCGGTTTGATCCTGTCGCACTGTAACGAGGACTTGGATAAATAATTAACCTCATGTACGACAGCGGCTTACCAGGCCTTATGGGCCATGTGCGCACATCACACAAGTATCCAATCTATTCATGATAGATGCGGGTAGTACCCGTGAGTCGGATTATCCAGCCAGAGTAGGGACTATACTTCATCATGTCCCCTTAGTCAAGTGGTCGTAGGTTCTAACCGCGGCTACTAGACTATTAATCATCAAGGCCCGCTCTCATAGATGCCCACCAAAAAAGTTAAACCACACAGCCATGACATCAAACAAGTATCCATGTCATTTTCCACTGTCACAACCCTTTATTGGAAACCGTGAAAAGCATTTAATCATGTCAGAAGAAGTAATCAGCGAACACCATAGGATGAACCAAATGTCATAGACACGTGCCATAATAACCATTACATCCATAGGGTATATAAATGTAGTCTGATAGTCACCTTCTTCACTTTCCCAAAAAAATCTTTCCCTCCATTGTTGAAAATTATAGGAACCATCATTCGTAACAAAATATACTACCTTCGCCCACGCTTAAGACACCTATAAGAGCAAAAAATGGTGGCACAACTATTTGATGTGACATCCCGTATATCCGAACAAGAGCTCTCCCTCTTTACCACTAAATACCACGTTCCTTCAGATCTCCATCCGACTGTGCCAGATCCACAAGCACAAATTGGGAGTTTTCCTGACGGAAAAATTGGTATATACACCAGGTTCATTGAGTGTTCTAACAATCGCATACCTCTAAACTGCTTTTTGATAGACATACTAAATTATTATAGTATACACCTCTCCCAGCTACGTTGCATAGGAGCCGCCAAAATCTCAAATTTTGAGATAAATTGCTTACTCAAAAATGTTGATCCAACCATAAACCTGTTCCGCACCTTCTATAGACCCACGTGGATGAACGGATGGATAAACTTCGCGAAACGCCCTGGTCAACTTCAATGTTATTCATAAAAATAGATTCCCCGAAGAAGTGGACTGACAAGTTCTTCTAGGTAGACAAGGTTGTGTTCCCATTTGACCATGATTTCATCACCCCCGAGACAATGATAAAGGATGACCGCCCCATTGTCGGTTCGTATAACGAGGCAGACGCACAATCAATCAATGCTGACCGGATACCAATGCAAGAATATCCAGAGACACTGCTATACACCCTAGGTTTGATCCACACGCCAATTCTTCCTGCCAACCACCTTCCACAGTACTTTGATGATTTTGACCATGGTAATAAACCTTCATTTCGTTCACTTTCCCTTCTTCTTGTGGTTGTGTTTTTTTATTTGGCTCACGAAAAAAAAAATCCCTGCACGTACACTTATTCGTCCTTCATATGAATGCAGAGTTAAGTTACACCCAGCTCGTGAAGCGCGGAAATCCATGCGCCGTGAACATGCGCGCGCGACCCTTCACCTTAATCGAGATATCAAACTTTTGGCGCATTGGTCAACGAACTGTAGCTCATGGGTTTCCTTCTCCCACACCTAGTGGAAATGCCGAGGTGACAACCGCCATAAATGCCACCCCCATTCGAAGCGTACTATGCATCGTAGAGTCTCCGTTAGAGGAAATGAGTCAAGGAGACGAAGAAGAACATGGTACCGCAGAGGATTCGTACACCTGCCCACCTACAGAGGACATACCTGTGCCAAGTTACAAAAGATTACCGTGCTCCCCTACGTAACAAATTCCCAGAAGGGGAAGAACATTGCAAACAAGACCACGCGCTAACGCAACATCGTGGGGAACACCATTAACGCCACAGAAAAACATACAATTAACCAGGTATACCACTGTATCCTTCTTTTGTAATACGTAAAAAACAAACAATTCACATACTTCCAATAATCATAAGACATCAAATTTGCAGCTCCCTTGCTTCTACGACCGAGGTGGACGCCGGTACCTTGAAGTCGACCAGATATACTCCTTCCTAGAAATGCACTCGCTCCTGCGCTCTTGATGGCGCAGACGTTTGTAAGGACTTCTGATGACGTATAGTCCCCAGCCGGGTCAGGAGCCAGGCCCACGGGTACTACCCGTATCCGGCCCATCACTGATGGGTAGGAATAATATCATTTAAGCTTATGGGCTTAAATGAACATTAACCGCACACACGTGTGCGGCCCACAGCCCGGCATGGCCGGTACAGGGTTAGACAGAATCATATTCTGTCTATGAGTAGGATTTACCCCAAAGAAGAGGATATTCACTCACCATAATTAGAAGATAACAATCAATCTAATTCTGGTACTTATCCTTTCCTTGGGGCCGAAGTATCAGTGACAGCCCACTAGGTTTTCACTGCCTATAAAAGGAACTCCCGAGGGTTCCACAAAGGTATTACGTTCTATACTCTCAACGCACTCAATTCTCATAAAACCTAAACCGATACTTACTCTCACGCTGGAGTCTAATCGTAGGAAACATTCCCACGGTAAGTCTAACGCGTGTTGTTTAGTATGCAGGATCCCAACCATATAGTTCACTTGGTGCAGGAGCCGGAGCCCAGCCAACCCGAAGTAAGCCTAATTCGGGTCTAGCAAGGATCACCCAACTTTTGCATCAACAAGTTGGCGCCATCCGTGGGACCCATTACACTAAGCTAGAGCAAAATCTCATCTTGAATTTCCAATGACGAAGGGGCATCCGCAAGCTAATCCCAGGAACACAAATCCTGGAAATCAGAAGTCCCAAGGGGAAGGGATACTCATCCCCAATCAATCCCCTAGCCGCCCAGCGGACGGACCTGGTAACCGTGGTGGTTTTCAGTCCATGGGGGTGACGAGCACGATCTCTACAACTCCCCCACCTACCTCAACCCTAGACAATCCTGATCCAGGGAGTGCGCCCAATCCCCCAAACAGGGAGCCGCGCAGACCATCGATTGAGGAGGAAGTAGAAGTCCAACCACTCAACGAGGAGGATCTCACTCGATTCCTCACACAGAACTTTGATAGGATCGTCCCAGGGATCGCATCAAGGTTGAATCTAGGGAGAAACCTCCAATCTAGACTCAACTTTGGTAATACCGGGCCAATCACCTCTTCCCAAAATCAGAGGAAAAGGAAGACTCGGCCTCAGGAGCAGAGCATCTTTGAGGAAACTCCTCAACCTAGGAATGTGTTCGAGCGCATACGAGATCGCCTCATAGAGGAACTAACGCAGTCTCGAGAGGGGGGAGAGACGTCCGACGGTTCACCCGAGCGACCAGACCGAGAACTGACAAGAGCCGCTTGCCGCACAAGTGTGTGGGATAGGATGAACACTGGGAAGAAGGCTCCTGGCTCTTCTCAAAAGAGCGACCCTCACCCAAGAGATGGGGCGCCGCCTCCTTCTCCAATCCATCAGGAGAGGACTCGGATGACCATCCGCCTAAGCGTCGCCGACCTAGGCGTACCCCTCCACCACCACCAAATAATGATGATTATTATGGTGTCCCTTACTATCGAGAGGCAGAAGCGGAGGATCTTTCCCGTCCGTGGTGTGACCCGTGGGAGGACCCTAGGCTCACCCGTCCATGGGCGGACCCCAGGGAAGATCCTCTCCGTATACAGAACTACTCCGAGGACACAAAACGTCGCATGCCGGCGTGTGTCAAGACCTATGATGGAACTGGTGATCCGGATGATCACCTTAAAATATTTGACACGCAGGCTAAAAGTGAGCGATGGCCCATGCCTATATGGTGCCAAATGTTCAATTCAACCTTGATGGCAATGCCCGTGACTGGTTTGAGGGACTCCCTCCACGAAGCATTGATAGCTTCACGGAACTACGCACTGCGTTCAAGAATAATTATACTCAGCGGAAGAAGTATAATAGGGATCCGGTCTCATTGGCAACTGTCAAACAACGGCAGGGGGAGTCCACAGAAGCCTTCACTGAACGCTTCAATGACGAGTGCACGCGCACAAAGACAATGCCGGAACTCCTGAAAATCTCTGACTACATGCACGCTATAACAGACAGGGAATTGATCAGGCGTCTCAATGAAAAGCGTCCAGAGAGATATGATGACCTCATGGAAAGGGTCAGAAATTTCATAGAGGGAGAAACAGCGGTTGCCGCGGCTTACCCTTCCAAAGTAAACGGCTACCGGTCAAACGACCAGTCCGGAGACAGTCGGGCGGTCAAAGCAATCAGAACAATAGCAGGGGATCAGATTATAAGAGCCAAAACAAAGGAGGACGGCCGGACGATAAGTTTACCCCCCTAAAGATGTCCTACCGAGATATCTTGCTGACGTAAGGGGCAAATTTTCCGAGGCCTCCCCCAATGACAACTCCGCCGAACCGTCGGCAAGGAAATCGCTTCTGCGAGTTCCATAATGACAAGGGCCATGGCACGGAGGAGTGCATCCAGCTTAAGAAGCACATTGAGTCACTGATCAAATCAGGTAAACTCAAGCATTTGGTTAAGGATTGAAAGGATGGAAAAGAAAACAAGAAGTATGACAAGAAGGATCCCCAAAAGGACAAACCTTCGACCATATACATGATCCAATCCAGACAACGCTGCGCTAGGCAGAAAATTGGCCAAATATTTTCACGGGGCAGGGAAATCTCATTCCCTCCCATCACAGCAAGCGATGTGATTGATGCGCCTCTCACTATTGAGATAAGCATTGGAACACACAATGTCCGTCGCATGTATGTGGACGGAGGGTCATCGGCAGAAGTACTGTACGAACACTGTTTTGTGCAGTTACGGCCAGAAATAAGAAACCAATTAGTACCGGCCACGGCGCCGCTCACTGGCTTTAGTAGAGACACCATCTGGCCGATAGGGCAACTGCGTCTGCTTGTAACCATTGGGAATGAGGAACACTCCACTACGGCGTGGATGAACTTCATGGTGATACGCTCACATTCTTCGTACAATGGGATCATAGGCAGACCAGGTATTCTGGCTATACGGGCGGTACCTTCCACGACACACAGAATGATCAAGTTCCCTGTTGAGGGAGGAATCGTGACCATTTACAACACAATCATACCAGCATCCGAGTGTCATACCGTGACAACACCGGCTCCACCTGTTCCACCCAAGGATGGATCACCACCTCCTAATTGGAGGGTGGCAATCCACCCTGACTACCCGGAACACGAGATATCCATTGGAGGAGCGCTCTCGGATGACGGCAAAAGGGCCATGTGCTCTCTTTTAAGTACAAATCTAGATATATTCGCATGGGAGCCAAAGCACATGATGGGCGTGCCACGTGCGATAGCAGAACATAAGCTCCAAATCTGCCAGGGGTACCAACCCGTCAAGCAAAGGAAGCGCGGCCAGGCGCCTGAGCGCAGCCAAGTGATATTGGAGGAAGTACGGAAACTAGTGGACGCAGGTATCATGCGCGAGGTATACTACCACGAGTGGTTATCCAATCCGGTCATGGTCAAAAAACATGACAGAAGTTGGCGCATGTGTGTGGATTTCACGGACCTGAACAAAGCCTGTCCACAGGATTGTTACCCGTTACCGGAGATTGACTGTAAGGTGGAATCCCTATGTGGATATCCCTTTAAGTGCTTCCTGGACGCATATAAAGGATACCACTAGATCCAGATGGCGGAGGAGGACGCAGAAAAGACGGCGTTCCATACTAGTCAAGGCGTATATTGTTATACGAAAATGCCGTTTGGACTAAAGAACGCCGGTGCTACATACCAGCGGCTTGTGGACAAAGCTTTTGAATCACAGATAGGCCGCAACCTGGAAGTCTATGTGGATGACTTAGTCATAAAAAGTCATACGGAGGATGCACTTCTCCGGGATGTCCAAGAGACATTCAACATACTGAGGAGGATTAACATGAAGCTAAATCCAAAGAAATGCACGTTTGGGGCAACGGAGGGAATGTTCCTTGGATATATGATTGATCCAAATGGTATCAAACCTTGCCCAGAGAAAACGGACGCAGTAATATAGCTGCCATCCCCTCAGACATGGAAGGAGGTGCAATCCTTGAATGGGAAGCTGGTCGGGCTAAATAGGTTCCTATCCAAATCCGCAGAGAAGTCATTACCCCTATTTAAGACACTCAAGAAGTGCATTAGGAAGGGAGACTTCCGGTGGACAAAGGAAGCCAAGGAAGCTTTTGGCCAACTCAAGCAGCACCTTGCATCTCTCCCTATGCTAGTAGCTCCCCGGCCAAAGGAGGAACTCATTATGTATCTCTCAGCCACTCATGGCGTAATAAGTGCGGTACTCATGACAGATAGGGATACGGTACAAACTCCGGTCTACTTCATAAGTAGAACATTGCAAGGGCCGGAGTTGAATTACTCCTCTATGGAAAAATTGGTTTTGGCACTAGTGTTTGCTACAAAGCGGTTACGCCGATACTTTCAGGCGCACCCAATTGTAGTCATTACGGACCAACCAATAAAGCAAGTCATCACTAGACCGGATGTGGCAGGGAGGCTACAAAAATGGAGCATCCTATTGGGGAAGCATAATATATCTTATATGCCAATGACGGCTGTTAAAGACAAGATCTTGGCAGATTTCTTGATAGAGAAGCCGGATGAGGAAGGACCAATCGTAAAACAAGATGAGACTCCAACAGAACCACGGGTGTTATTTACGGACGGATCATCGTGTACGGATGGGTCAGGAGCTGGCCTCATCCTCACAAATCCAGAAGGAATGGAGTTTATATACGCCCTCTGTTTTGAGTTCACAGCCACCAACAACGAAGCGGAATATGAAGCATTAATTGCGGGTTTAAAAATCGCCGCTAGAATGGGAGTCCGCAACCTTGAGGCCTACGTGGACTCACGGCTTGTCGCGAACCACATTCTAGGTGGATATGTGGCTAAGGAGGACAACATGGTCCGATACTTGGAGAAAGTCAAGTCGCTCATCGCGGCTTTCAGCAAGTTTTCCATCAAGCAGGTGCCAAGAGGTGAGAACAAGAAGGCGGACGCTCTTAGCAAGATTGCATCCACAAGCTTCGCCCACTTGTCCAAGAAAGTTTTGGTGGAAATACTCAAGGAGAAGTCTATAATAGAAGGGGAGGTCGCTACTATAGTTGAAGAGGACGGACCTACATGGATGACCCCAAATTGTCAACTATTTGACTAGTGAAACCCTTCCGGACAATGAAAAAGCGGCGCGGCGCATCAGAAGGAAGTCGCAACACTTCGAACTCCGAGAAGGTATCCTTTAAAAGCGCTCTTTCTTGCAGCCGTGGTTGCGGTGTGTTGGACCGCGTCAGGCTACCTATGTAATCAGTGAAATACATGAAGGGTTGTGCGGCATGCACGCTGGTCCACGATCCGTGGTAGCTAGAGCCTTACGAACAGGATATTATTGGCCTACCATGCACAGGGACGCGCGCGACATGATTCGCAAGTGTAGTGATTGCCAAGTGTATAGACCAGTGCCGCGACATCCGCAGCAAGAGCTCACACCTATCACATCCCCATGGTCATTCTATAAGTGGGGAATCGACATCGCAGGACCATTTCCTGTAGCTGCGGGGGGAGTTAAGTTCTTGATTGTCGCGATGGACTACTTCACACGATGGATAGAGGCCAAGGCAGTCAAATCCATCACAGGCAAAAAAGTTAAAAAGTTTGTCTGGGAGCATATTGTGTGCCGTTTTGGCCTACCGGGAGAAATCATCTCGGACAACGGTAAACAGTTCGCGGATAATCCATTCAAGGACTGGTGTGCATCATTGAATATCAAGCGGCGCTTCGCGTCTGTTAAGCATCCGCAGACAAATGGCCTTGTGGAACGAGCGAATAGAAGCTTGGGAAACGGCATCAAGGCACGTCTGGATGAACGAAGTGCCAAATGGGTGGACGAGCTACCACATGTTCTATGGGCACATAGGACTATGATCAAAACAGCCAACGGAGATACTCCATTTGCATTGGCCTACGACACTGAAGCTGTTATACCAGCAGAGATAGGAATGCCTACCATCCGCACGGCGGAGGTTAATGTCGTCACGAACGACGAGCAGCTGCGAATCAACCTGGATCTGTTGGAAGAAAAAAGGGAGATAGCAGCCATTAATGAGGCTAAGTCTAAGGCTAAAATGAAGGCTTATTATGACGCCAAGGTTAAAGGTGTTTCTTTTCGACCGGGGGATTATGTCTATCGTGCTAACGAAGCAAGTCGAGCGGAGAATACAGGAAAGTTGGGCCCTAAGTGGGAAGGACCGTATGAGGTCATGAAAGCCTTGGGACGAGGCGCGTACAAGTTACGTGACATGGATGGCCGCGACCTGGAGCGCACATGGAACATCTCCAATCTCAAAAGGTGTTATCTTTGAAAGCTACGGCTTCCGCATGGGTACTTCGCCATATGTGGCTTTAATGAAGATCCGTGCACTCTATCTGTTTTGCTTCTTATGTTTTGTCTAGGTTCCTTTTTTATTTCTTAGGACTTATCATGCTTGTTCAAACGAAAAATGTAGACGTTCTAATAAAATGCCGTGGTGCCTAGCTAGCTCCACGGCTTGTTTTGTGCAAATTATCTTTTAGGATTTTGTTAGTCATATGAATTTTAATTATTATTATAATATGCCATGTTCATTCATATGCATTCATTCAATCACCGTACATGTACTATACGCCTCCAGGCGGGGTAAGAGGATTAAGTGAACCTACTAATTCAACTTGTCGCGTAAGAGGGATGCAACCCCAGCGGCGTGGATCATGCATCCTTACTAGACACCTTACTCACAAGACGTTGTGATAAGTTTCCGTATGCCGTACTCATGTAGTGCTTTGCATAATAAAGACGCAGGCCGCATGTCTAGTAAATTATAGACTTGAATGTATTTTCCCTTTTGTGTAAGACGTGACATGTCATGCAGTATCGGTATATGATATTTAACAAAATAAAAAAACACAAGTTTCCAAATAAATAACAAAATGGCCGTGGTTACCACGGACCTATAAACAAAAGACAGTTATCCAACATATCAGTCTTAACCGTGTACATGCACGGACGAATACAAGTTACAAATGTTTACAAGATAAATTACAAGGGAGGTAGGAACTCCCCTATGTCTCTCTTTCCTTCTTCAATAAAAGCATGGAGGGCCTCCCCACGAGCGTCCTTTCCAGCCTGTGCCTTGACCGCAGTCGCATCCAATGCCTCCGCAAGCAGCTTTTCACCTTTCATCACTTTTGACATGGAGTCGTGTGTAGGAAGGGTCAAGGGGATGGGATCCGCAGTAAGCTTGGACATTACCGCCTCGTTCGGAGCATCCTTAAGCGCCTCGAGTTCATCCATAAGAGGGTGTTGGATCTCTGCCAGTGCATCCATCGACGCGGTCATATTGTCCACAGCTGAAGGATTATGGTAGGGATGCTGCATGATGTCTTCGTTCTTCCCTATCAATTCCGCAGCCTTAACCAAACCCTCATGCCTACCACGGTCGATTCCATCCGACACGACCCCGGCGAATGCTTGCAGTAGGTGCGGAGCTTCCATGGCCTTGCTTACGGCGAGGCGCATTCCTTGCCCAATCATCCACCTGCGTCAAGCTATGGCGGATAGCAAGGGGGGACACAGTCTTTCAGCACAACTTGTGGCCATCTTGCTCAGTTCCTCCTCCGCCGTCGCAATTTGCTCTTCCAACTTGGCCTGCACTTGTGTTAGCTCATCCTTCAGTGCATCACGCTCTTGGGCGATGTTGAAGGCTTGTACGGTTACGGCCTTGGTGGAAGCTTCGGCCGCGGACACCTGCATATGGAACGTTGAGTTATCACAAGGATAATATATTATTTTTTGGGTCGAATGAAAAATCAAGGAAGGGGTATGCATAAAATTTTCTAAAGCCTACCTTCTCATTCGATGCGGCTACAAGGGCTTCGAGCTCGGCAATGCGCTTTTCTCGGCTATCGGCATGATGCGCTTGCTCTTTCACTGTAGCCTCGGCCGTCACCAGCGCCGATTGCAATGACGCAATGGTCTTCTCATTCTTCACAACCATGGCCTCCCGACGAGCTATCCTTTTGTCGACCCGCTTCACATTCGCCAGGGCCTTGATTAGGCGGCATCTTAGAGCGGCACCCACCGTCACTTGATGCGCAGACGACACATCAAACTGCTCCAGAAGGGATTCATGATCCAGCTCATCTAAGTCTTGTGCAAGGGCTGGAGGGGTAATGTGCTCGATGAATTCTGAGCACTCCGATTCCGCTTCCAACCTTGTTAGACTTGAGAGATTCCATGCTAGGCGCAGACTATTTTCTGGCCCTTCGCGGAGTGGCTCCTCGACATGTGTCGCAGCAGGGGATGGGGGTCTGTGTGATGGTGCGGGGGATGGATTCCTCTCCACTTCTTCCTCTTGGGCTACGGCCGACGGATCCGCCCTGTTATTGACATTGCAAATTTTGTATAAGCATTATTTCACAAGCAAAATGACATGACTGGCGTTCGAAGGGTACTTACGTGGTACCAATTGCAGGTTCTGGGGCGGTAGGAGCTACGGCACTCACAGGGGTTGCTCGCCAGACTGGCTCTCCCATGTGCGGAGTAGAATCGGCATGAGCAGTCGCAGTACCACTTCCCTCCTGGTACTGCGGATGGTCCTTCCTCAGCTTCTTTTGGGGAGCATTCGAGGCCCCGGCCTCATCCCCTATCTTCTTTGCCACCCTCCTGGTGGTCTTTCTTTTCCTAGATGTGAGCGGGGCAGACCCGGAATCTTGAGTGGTGTCTTCGTTAAGGAAATCATTTTCATCTTCCTGGTGGGTCCCGGTTCCCTCCAACAGTAGTTCTCCACCATCTTCATTATGGAAGTCCAATGGGGATTTCTCAATGACAGGCTCCCCTTCATCTGATCTTTGCTCGGACGTTTCTTCGAGTGGCATGGTGCGGTCGGCGGTCGCATCGAGTAGGGGGAGTTCGTTCTCCTTCACTGGGCGGAACCCTTCAGGTACCTTTATTGGGTCGCCCTGGCGTAGTAATCCGTGTAGGTTCATTTCTGCAAAAAATTATAAAGACATGGGTTAGTACGGCTCTACAATACAAATGACATTTCACATTCACAAGGTATAAGTAAACCTACCCTCTCCCTGTTCCGTCAGGAAGCATGGATATAAGTCATCCCTCCCAAATTAGCGGCGGCTTAATCCTACTATGCACAGAAAATGTTCCGGCAACCCCCTATGGAACTCTATGCGGTGGGTATCTAGTATTTTTAAGTCTTTGCTGTTATAGTCTTTGGATTTGGGCGGAAAATCTTTGGGTGCTCTGGTTTTGAGTACGAAAGGAGTAGGGAATAACTTCTCATCAACAAAGAAGTAATGGTCGTACCAGTTCTTAAGGGAGTCTAAAGGCTTCCTATACGTCATATGGGCGTTCCCGGGTCATTTTTTAAACGATAGCCACCCATTCACTAGTTGGGGGAAGTAAAAAGCCCTAAATAGGTTCACGGTCAGAGTCACTCCGTAGGTATGGCATGTAATTTCAAACTGGTTGATTTTACACGCCCCTATGCAGTGAAGCTGGGTTATGTGGAAGTCATAATACAATAGCAGATCTACCAAGAATTTGGACAGGGGGATACGATAGTTGGCAGATTCAAATAGGCGCGTGTACACGCTTATTTTCCCCGCCGGGGCATCCGTAATTTCCCACCATCACCTGGATAGGTGGGGTGTACGCTTTCGGGAATGTAATACTTAGACAGAAAGTCTATGTATTTTTCCACCGACATCACGTTAAGGACATCCGTGATAAGTGGGTTGTCCTTTACCATGTTTTATAAAAAGGTTTTGAAAGGCGTGATGATCTAACCTGCGGCAGAGGGAATCCGTGGAATCGAAGACAAAGTTTTGGAGGTTGAAGCTTGGAAATAACAATGGCGGATGGAAGGATGAATTGTGTGTGTAACAAACACACACACCAACTCTTATATAGGGTTGCCTCGGTTTCCGAGGTAACGTGGATGTTTGACACGTGTAGGCCACCACGCCTATCCAACAGATGGGATTTCTGACACTTCTGCAAAAAATCAGAAGGGGCCCACGGGTCACTTCTTGGCAGTTTTACGTGTCTCAATGGTGGGCATTAATGGTGCACTTTTGCAGAAGTGCGACTGACTAGTTGACTACCATTAATGCATTTGTTTTTGTGTCAGGATATGCGGTCTTACGTAAGACCATATTCAATGCTACATTTAATTTGTCTCGGCCGTTACGTGCGGCTGAGGTGCTATTGGAATAATATTCTTACGGCAGGCAACCACGTGCGGCCAAAGCAAAATTTTAAAATCTTTGTCATTCCCTGAGTCTTTCTTGGTATGTTCGGAGAGCATCTTGATAGTCTAGAGGTTAGCCTACGGTTGTAACAACTAGACTGGGGGGACATGATGACGTATAGTCCCTAGCCGGGTCAGGAGCCCGGCCCACGGGTACTACCCGTATCCGGTCCATCACAGATGGGTAGGAATAATATCATTTAAGCTTATGGGCTTAAATGAACAGTAACCGCACACACGTGTGCGGCCCACGGCCCGGCATGGCCGGTACAGGGTTAGACAGAATCATATTCTATCTATGAGTAGGATTTACCCCAAAGAAGAGGATATTCACTCACCATAATTAGAAGATAACAATCATCTAATTCTGGTACTTATCCTTTCCTTGGGGCCGAAGTATCAGTGACAGCCCACTAGGGTTTCACTGCCTATAAAAGGAACTCCCAAGGGTTCCACAAAGGTATTACGTTCTATACTCTCAACTCACTCAATTCTCATAAACCCTAAACCGATACTTACTCTCACGTCGGAGTCTAATCGTGGGAAACATTCCCACGGTAAGTCCAACGCGTGTTGTTTAGTGTGCAGGATCCCAACCATATAGTTCACTTGGTGCAGGAGCCGGAGCCCAGCCAACCCGAATTAAGCCTAATTCGGGTCTAGCAAGGATCACCCAACTTTTGCATCAACAACTTCCTACAACACATAACTCCCCTTGGCCGTGCTCAACATTTACACCAGATGTCCGACGAGCTACTAATGAAGGAGCTAAACATAATTTCCGCCCAAGAAGTAACTTTAGCTGCCCACTTAAAGAAGAAGATATCCCAGCTGTCCCAACGGTTAGCACAAGTAAACAAAGAGTTCCTCCAGGCTACAAAACAAAAGACCTCAAGCTTGTAAATGTGAAGATCAAATTTGCCCGCTTGCGCGCCGTGTCCAATATAAATGCCAGATCTATCCAATATTTAGAGGACGAAAAATCCTCGCTCTCTAAGTTCCTAGACCGCGAGCGCCGCCTTCGAGCGAGGCAAGAGGATGAAAACCACTGGTCCTTGGCAAAACTAGAAGAAGGCATGAATGCCCTTGCCTTGAATTGAAATAATTTTGTCACTAACTGTCAGAAGGACAAGGCCAAGAAGTCAGAAGTTCTAAAGTATATGAGTATGGATTTTGATGAAGAGCTATATCTGCACCTCACCGTAGTGTGCGCTGAGAATCGATGGCTAATAAAACATGGTCTTCCACTTGCCGCCATAGATGTTATGAAGTAAACCCCTTTTGACAAAGCCATCAAGGATGTATATGATGCCGCGCTATTACTTGGATCCAGTCTCGCCATGGAACGTGCTTCAAAAGAAAACTTACTAAGAGGTCCTTTGAAGGGAAATGAGATATATTCCAAATATGCGCAGGAGATGTTTGACGGTGCTTTCCACAGATTAGAGAGCCTCCCAATGCCAACCATAGATCTAATCAAGAAAGGTAAGGACCTCCCCATTAGCATGACCATGACATGCCTTATGCTTCCTAGTGACAGTGCAGACCCAACAGAAGGAGACCCTGAAACCACTGGCGAGCCGAAACTATCTCAACTACAAGTCCCTTTGTACATTTCTGGCACTCCAATATTGGTTCCGCTGGAAGATAAACTGAAGCAACACATGCATCGTGTCGCCAAGAAGAATCACACCTCCAACAAAGGTTCTGTCATCGGCCTGGGCTTAGCACACCCTATCCGTTTAAACGGTGTACCCGTGAGCCTCCCATCCATTGACGTATACTACACTCGTGTGCTTTAATATATGAAAGAGGCATGGGCACAACATCGTATATCGCAGAACCCACAACATCGCAGGTTAAAGAGGTCGCTATCCACGAGTGACCTTCTATAGAGGCTGTCTTGTCGCACCATATTTATCGTTGTACCTGATGCTAACTTAACATTGTAAATTAATTAATTTGTACAATGATAATAGCGTCCCGTATTATATTCATATGTATTCACATATATATGTGTCCAAGTTCCTACGCCCACATCTCAGATTGTGAGGGAGAACACTTGTCTATGAGTACGCCCGTTGGGAGCGACTTTGGACTTATGGGTGAGTCTAAATGTCATTACGTGTGGTCCTGCCACTACTACCATAAGTATTGTCATTGAAAACGACATGTTTGTTAGGCATGCACACTGTGCTTATCCGACATAAAGTCTGAGGACTGCAATACTTACCATGACGTCTTGTGAAAAGCTGCCTAACAAAGGATACCTGATCTGGCGCCGCTGGGGGTGCATCCCTCTTACGCGACAAGTCTAATTTATAAGGTAAACTTATTCCTCTTATTCCACCTGGAAACGTTATTGTACATGTACATCTAAAGGCCCAATATGTATTAAAGAAATAATACTTGCATGCATGCATTAAAGATGAGAAAGAAAAAACATCATTTCGACTGTGCAGAACTAGCTAGGAATCGCAGTGTTTTATTCATACCCCTTTGCAAATGTTTTGAAACAAATAACAAAAAACCTAAAAAACGAAAAAATAAAAATACATGGATCCTCATTGGGGCTGCTAGCAGCCAAGGTATTGGTCCATTCCAACTATGCGATATCTCAAGAGGAATATCGTCCAGAACTCCAGTCGTCTCTTAAATCATTCCTTGTAGGGCCAGATAGCGATTCTGCATAGCCATGTGCACTTATCCTAGTTTGTGAGGAACCTCTGCTCGCCTGACCGCGCTGCTTCATTCTTCCTGCTGCTGGTAGCCGCTGTCGCCTAGCGAGTGAAGTTATTCTTCCTGCACGGACAACTGCTCCCTTACGCTGCTGCTGATGGTTACCTTTAGCCGGGAGCAGCGTTACTGCGTGTCGCGCCATATTTCCAATTGACGTTACTAAGGAACCCAGAGCACGTCCCAACTTTGAGAATAGTCCCCCCTCTACTGCACCTTTGGTTGAGAGTGGGCCAGTAACCATGTTAGAATTCGTCCGACGTCTTGAGTCCACTTGGCATTTCTGACAACGCGCCACTCTTTTGCGCGTATCTTTATGTGCAAATGGCAAAAATACCCTGAGCGAGTGACTTCCTCCACCATAGCGACCGAGCGAGTGACTCTTCTATACGCGACTTCTACTACTGCCCGCGCCTGATTTGGTGCCAAGCATTGCAACATCCGACCTTTGCCTGTTTGCTTATACAGTATCCCTTTGACAATTTGAAAATGCCTAGCTCGCACCTGTATCTGCTTAGCCTTCCTTCTGCTGATTGGTAATTTGTTATATGACAAAAACTTTCGAATGGGTGTCATCCATGTTGGTGACTCCATGTTCGTACTCACATTTTTGTGCAGGATAAAATCGACGAGAATGTGATCAGGAGGCTTATTCATGTTTACACGGGAAAGTTGGTCCATGTCTGCTGATATTTCATCTTCCTCTTCTTCAACCCTTCGTATAGCAAACTCCGCGAATCATGCCGTCATGTCTCGTAGCTTTTCCGTGTATTCGATTAGCACCCGCCCTCGTGGCTCGCATGACCCATTGACTCTACTTGCCACCAGAGGATTGTAGGTGTAGGCCACCAAGCGCTTTATGTCCATTCTTAGTGCTACCCTAAGACCTGCTATAAGGTCTTCGAAGTCTGCTTCCATGCTAGTTGTCGGAAAGTCAAACAACAATGCCTACGTTATTTTTATGTTGCCTTGGTTCGTGAGGATGACCACTACAGCTGGCCCCCTTCACCTGCGAAGCCAATTGAGAAGAGGACCCATGAGAGTCCTGGCCGCGATTCAGCGCACATAGATATGATTGGCGCCTGGGATTCCTCTGAGACACGCCTCCTTCTGCTTATCTGTGGGTTGGGCTCTATATTATGTTGACACCTTTCTGCCTGCTTCCTTTTGGTGCTGGTGCTAGAAGTACTGTTACCTCCTTCGATTGTGTCTATATTACGGATGGTAACTACTCCATTTCGCACTGGGAATTTGAACATACCGTGTGCCGTGAAAGGTACTGCGCACAGTTTCTTTAGCGCCGGTTGTCCAATTATCCCGTTGAACGAGGATTGAGAGCGCACAACCATGAAGTCCATCCATACCGTAGCCGAGTGTTCCGGGTTCCCAATGGTCACCTGTGTGTAGAGATGCCCTAACGGTCGAGTCTAATCACCACGAAACCCTGTTAGAATCAGTGTTGTCTCTTTTAGCTCCTTCCTTATTTCCCATGGCAACCGTGCGAAGCAATGCTCGTATAATATGCTCGCTGCAGATCCCCCATCGATGCACATGTCCTCTATAGTGTGGTCGCCGAAGGCTATGTCAATCGTCAACGAGCCGACTCTGTAGTCCGTATCTGAAAGGATGGGGAACGCTTTTCCTTATCGTGTGAAAAATCTGCGACCACTCTTCTTTGCATGAAAGATTTTTTCCTCTCTACCATGTATATGGTTATAGGCTTATCCTTCTATTTTTTCACTTCGACCTTCTTCGCATCCGCGTTCTTTCTCCAATCCCTTATCAGGTGATTCAGCTTTCCTACTTTTACCAGGCTTTCAATGCGTCTTTTCAACTAAATACACTCATCCGTAGCATGCCCAGTGATGAGACTACTTTTATACAAAGTCTCATCGTCCAAAAAGGGCTTTAAATGCATAAAATATCATGAAAATGGCCAAATATATGCTTGTGTTTGTTGCTTGTGTATCTTAGGTACGTATATTGAGAAAATGACAAAAGATCACAAGAATCAAACAAAAACGAACACAGGAAACGAAGCCGCACATTGAACCAAGCCCTAATGAAGAATTTTCCAAGACAAACCCTTGAAGATTTGAAGATTATGCAAGAAGGGTCCTCCAATATGGAAGAATTGACACTTTAAACCCTTGTATCTTCATAATTACAAGATTGGTCCCTAAAGTTTGTCAATATTACAAAAAGGGCCCTCCACTTTGAAGAAATGGCAATTTTAGTCCCTCAACAAAACTAAATTGTCAATATTAATCCTCCTCAAAGTCAAACATACCATGAAGGACTTCAAGTTACAAGAAATTACAAGTTTGGTCCTTTAAAAATGTCAAAATTACCAAAAGGACCCTTTTTTAAAGAAATGGCAAAAATGATCCCTCATTAATCATGACTTGGCAAATTCAGTCCTCCAAGAAGTCAAACAAACAAGTCAAAACCATTATCAATGAAGAAAATGCCAAATCAGTCCTTCAAGAATCAACAAATGGCAATAAATACCCCTGAAATTACTTTACAAAACTTTTTGGGGCAAAAGTGTGAAAACCAAAACTTCATTATAAAGGGAAATATGATTTTGTGCATTTAAAATGGAAATGAAAGGAGTATAGAAGATGAGGGGAGTAAACTGCCAAGACAAGGAAGATACATAGACCAGTGTCATGGTGACACGTGCCCCACTCAACCAAAACAACCAATCACCACTCAGCTTTGTGCCACATCACAATCCACTCATAACCGGATTAACAACTTAATTTATTAAGTTTAAAATGGGCGCCTAACACATTTTTAAACACTAATCCGGATCAAACACACAACTATTCACCTCAAGAACATAATTAGGGGTTTACTAGTTACTTGTAATTAGCCCCTAAATCTTTCTAGATTTATGATTAAGCATTCCTTAATCACATCCCAACCTTGAAAACATAAGCTACATCAACCATGAGCCCCACAAGACTCCCTTGCTATGCCTTTGAACAAGAAGACAAAACAGTGACAGCAATCCAACGTGCATGATTCCAGCTTACAACTTAAGCTTATTTTACACCTTTGGATTCATTTTCACCTTGCCAACTCATGCTACAAGCCAAATTCAGTCACATGATCCTCAAAATATTCAAACAAGACAAGGGAATTTTGGGGACTTCTATACCATTAGGGTTACTTTTTTATTCAGCATTTAGGTTTCTTGTAGCCTATATAAGGCATTAGCATCACTACCTTTTAGCTTTGCCCTTGAATTTTCCTTTGTTCAAAGTTCTGTAAATCATATATTCTAAGTAATGAAATGTGTTTGAATCTTTGAAGAAAAGTCAAGTGCCATTGTTATTTCCTACTTGTTTATGTTTACTGTTTGCTAAAACCTGAGTCTCAACACGTTTTCACAAGGAGTGTGCAAAAGTTTGCACATTTTCCTATAAACTTGATATTTTGCAAAGTTTCTTGGTAAACCTTGGAATTCTTGGGCTATAAAGCTGATCATAGCATCATGATATTGTGATATCAAGGTGTTGTGAAGCTTATAACTTGGGGATAATCAAGTGTGGGGTACAAGAGTTGCATTAACCAAGGCTTTGTCACTTTACTGTTTTATATAATTGCTTCTAACCTTGTTGAATCTTAGCAGGAGTTTGTGTGGAAGCTTGTGCTTGTTCTTGCTAGCGCATAAGCTCAAAATTCGTGGGTGTGGATGTACATCCATGAGGTTTGCACCATTCTACCCAAAATATGCTTAAAATCTTGATTTTTGGTTATTTTGTGTGCTACTTGTGTTCTTGCTGAATTTGTGGTCTAATCTTGTTCAATACTGCATATTATACTTGTTAATGTGTTTGATTGGGCTTGGGTAGTCTTGGAATACACTTATACTTGTTTAAATTGGATTTGAAAAAGATAAGGGGTGTTTGGGATTATCTGTTATAGATCATAAGTTGCAATTGTGTTGTTGAAAGTTTGTGTTTATGCTTTGTATCTACAAAATACTTGTTTGTGTGTTATTTGCTGTAAGTTTTCAATCTTAAAACCTTGAATCAAAGATTGTGCTATAATTTGCTTGTTTTGACTGTTTTTGACCTAAGACTTTGGGAACACCTAGAGTGTATGCATGCTTAGGGCTAAAAAGTGTTTAAACATAGTTAATATAACCTGTTAACAAGATTTGGGGGTTTGAATTTGGCTTGGTGGTCAAATACATCAGCAAGTGTTCATAACTGCATGTTCATAGTTAATCAATAACTTTTTGTGCTTGAATCTTGACCTACTCTTTGAACCATTGCATGAAACCTGTTTAGACCTGTTCATTTAATTTTATTATAGCTTGTGTATGCATTTGGTGAAGTTTGGCTGGCTGAATTGTGCTATAAGTGCTTATTGAACCATAACTGCTCATTTGTTCATGTCTGGGCTAGATCTGGTGATGTTTTGGATCAACTGTACTATTTGGCTGATTGTGATTGTGTTTTTGTGATTGTTATTGACTCCTTATGATCCACTGATCATTTGGGTGCCTTTGTGAAACTTGAATCCACAAAAAAGTCATATGAGACAAAAAGTCAATTAAGTTAAGCAGTGGAAACTTTTCCCACTGCTCAGACACCAAAACTAGCCCCTGCTAGTGTAATTTTGCATTCAGCTTATTAATAAGCTATATTGGCTTATCCAGACCTGCAACAACTTACTTTTTGTGATCAATCTTCCTCATTTGACCCATTTGTTTGAACTGGAGCTTATCAGACCTTGACTTTGACTTTTTGCTAGAAAACTCATAAAGTTGACTTTTAAAGAAGTGCTTATTTGCTTATTTTAGCTTATTGAGTGTACTTATTTGAAAACTTTTTGTTGATTAAGCTTAGTTAAGTCGTTTAAAAGCTTTTGAAACTTGAATCAGCTTTTGGGGTGACCTAGAACTCGAAAACGACTATTTTGTCGTTTTGTGAAGATAGCTTATTGCTTTTTCAGGCTTATTCCTTGTGCTTATTTCAAATTACTTTTTACAGAACTCTTAAGTAACTCAAAAGAAGCTTGTGCATCTAATTTGAGCTTATGGCATCAGCTTATAGCTTAATGGGACAAAAAGCCCATTAAGAATAAGCTGCTTTGAAATAAGCTAGCTTATACTCATTTTTAGCTTTTGGGCCTTCAGAGTTTTGTGTTTAAAAAATCAAATTTTGAGTCAGATAGGAGTTTTTGGGCTTATTTGGACAACATTTTTCTTATTGGGCCTTAATAAGCCCATTAAGCTAACTGTTTGGACTTTTGGCCCATTCTAGGCCCATTAGGGGTATTTAGGTAATTTCAACTTCATTTCTGTGTTTATTAGGTTAAAATAAGCTAGTTTGCAACTTTTTAGAATTTTTTATAAATTTTGGATTTTTAATATTATTTTATTATTATTTTATTATTAAAATTAAAATTTAGATTTTTCAAGTTTTTATATTTTTCTTAGGTTAAAGAAAATAAGTTAGGAATTTTACAATTTTTAGAATATTATTATAGTCCTTAGATTAATTTTTATAATTATTTTAAGTGTAAATAGTTTTTAATTGTCTTTAAATAGTTTTTATTAATTTTAAAATTTTCAAAATAGTTTTAAATTTAGTTAAGTCATTTTAGAGGTTTACAATTGAGAAAATCTCAATTTGGGCTTTTTGTTAATTAAATTGATTTTTTGGGCTTTAATTAGCATTAAAAATTTATTATTTAATTAAATAAAAGGTTTGAGTGATTTTTGATTTTTGTAAACTCTAATTACATTATTTAGGATTTATTGCAAATTTCTAGGAATTTTTAGGATAAATTTTAATTTTGTCACTTTTTACGGTTTTAGGTGTACGACATTTCGTCTTAGTTTAATTCGTCATCGTAACCGTCATTCTCTTCTTACCTGATTTATATTTTCATTTCTCATAAATATAATCACAAAGTTAATCATTTCTTAACACACACACCAAGCCTCCTTGAGAACGATCCCACTTTTGGGTCATAACTTGTGGTTTTCCTAAATCACTTGTGTACTTACCCTAATTACGCTCTTTTTCCTAAAAGACGTGTTTCTTACAACTATCATTTTGGCGTCGCTGCCGGGGAGGCGTGTTGTGTTTTGATTTGGCAAATTTTGTTTTTATATATAGCCACAAGAGTATTTGTATTAGTAGCACTCTACTAATACGTATTATCGGTTTTTTGTTTTTTGTGTGAATACTATTACTATATTGTATACGTAGAACAATAAATTCACAAGTACTCCAAAAGTGTGAAAACACAACCTTGACTTGGGAGGTCATTACCCAATCATTGTATTCGAATCACAAACAAGAAAGAAAAGGCAAAAATAGATAAATACTTTCGTGAAGCTCGATTTTGAAAAATACAAACTATAAGGTGGGTATAAGGCGGGTATTATAAAATATACCCTAAGGAAAAAGGCTCTTAAGTGCTTCGTGCCGCCTCGTTTCCCCGCTTGCTTGTGAGTATTTTGAGATTGAAAGCTAATCGAGGGTTTTGCCGCCCAAAGTATTATTAAGAATCATATATACTTTCTTGGTTTTATTTGATTAAACCCTCTTGAACGTTTTGGTGTTCCACCAACGTTCTAAAGTCATCGAAGGCGTTCACTTCACGTGATCGTTTTCATTCCCTGAGGCTTCTTTAATAAATAGATTTGATTAAGGAGGAGATTTGTAGATTTTGGTTTACTTAATACAATCACAAAAATCCAAAAAAAGTAAAAGCAATCAAAAACCACAAAAAATTGGAATAATAACAAACACCAAAAAGAATCTTCTTTGCTCATCCCCTCGTTGTACGTGACGTTTATGCAAACCCGTAACCAAGCAAGACGTGCACGTAAACGAAGAAACCGAAAGGAGTCAACACCTACTCATAATCTTTCTAGTGAGGAGTCTCCTATTGACGAACCTATCATAAGAGAGAACCAACCATGGAAAATCGAACTATGATGGAGTTACTTCAAGCACCCACCGTGGGTTATGGAGAGGCTATTGTAATTCCCGCTATCCTTGCGGAGAATTTTGAAGTGAAAACGGGTTTGTTGTCGATGATCCAAAACAACAAATTCTGTGGTGATGAAAAGGACAACCCGCACAACCATATCCGCCAATTCAATCGTCTTACCGCCACTTGCAAATTTAAGGATGTTGCTAATGACTCGATTAAGATGATGCTTTTTCCGTATTCCTTAGCGGGGCCCGCTAAAATTTGGTTAGAGAAAGAGCCACCCAATTCTATATTGACGTGGAAGGATCTCGTTTCAAAATTTGTGAACCAATTTTTCCCGCCCTCTAAGACTAGCATTTGAAAAACGAGATTTCAAAATTTTCACAAGAATTTAATGAGAGTTTTTCAACGGCTTGGAATAGGTTTAAGGAAATGTTACATGAGTGTCCTCATCACGGTTTTTCCGACTTGCATCAAATTGACACGTTTTACAATGGACTTAATGATCATGAAAGAGATTATCTAAATGCCGCCGCGGGTGGTAATTTTTTGTGTAAAACGGTTGAGGAAGCTTTGGTGATAATTGAGAATAGATCTAAGGTGTATAGTCCTCGTAGGACGTCGAGTGTTCGTAAGGCTTCGTCTTCTGCTTCACCTTCTTTGTCTAATACCATCGATGCTTGCCAAATTGAGGTGAACTTGGAAAACAAAATCTTTGATAAGCTTAAAGGACTTTTAATTGAATTCAAAGTTGGAGAACAAAGTGCTCCCTCTACGGCTAAAGCGGTTGAGGCTTCATGTATGTATTATGGTGGAGGTCATGATTTCTCTGATTGCATTACCAACGGTGGCAACACTTCGAGTGCCTACACGGCCACGAGAACTTACAACCAAAATGGTCAAGTTACCCGCTCTAATCAATTGACTCCACCGGGTTTTTGCTTCAAATCAAAATGCTAACAACAACTATCGAAACAATCAAGTTGGTTTCAAAAACAATTACAAAGGAAACTATGGGAATCAATGGGCTAATAATCAACTTTCAAACTAAAATCAAAGTGATTTTCAAAACAACAACAAAGGTTTGCAAACTTTGAAAGATCTTCCAAACGAATTTGTTGAATACGCTAATGGAAAGGATGCTAGGTTTGACAACATTCAAAGAGAAATCATTAGCCTAAGATCCGAGTTTAAGAACGACTTGAAGAAGGAGTTGAAAAATGAGTTAGCAAATGAGTTTAAAATCCATACAAACAAAATGGAAGGGAATGTAACTAGGTTACAACAAAACCAACAAAAAATGCAACAAGGGCAACATGAAATTAAGCAAGAAATGATTAAGGCCGAGAAGAGGCAATCCATGTTTGAGGACAAAATTTCATCTATGTTTGAGGCTATTATGTGCAAACCGTCTTTGAGTAGTCTTCCTAGTAATACCATATCTAACCCTAAGGGAGAGATGAAAGTGATTACCACACGTAGTGGTAAGACACTAAAGGAACCGACTCCTCAACCAATTGCTCCTACGGAGGATGCAATTGAGGAAGAACCCGAGGTGGTGGTCGAAAAGGAACATGTCCAAATCCCACGAAGTACCGCTCATGCCACACCTACGGTTGAACCATTACCACATTTGGAACCCGAGATTCCAAAGGCTATGCCTATGCCTCAACCCACACCACCTTTGCCCTATCCATCGAGACTTAGTGTAAAACCCGCATGCTTTTACCATGAATAGTACCCTTAGGATCGTACGTACTAGATTTAAACTTTCCTAATATAGCATGATTACGATTACGTGTTAGGAGTTTACGTATTACGTACGTGTTACGACACGATAAGTATTTACTACGCACGATCACGTAATAATTATTTGACGATAATTAATCACGAACATGCGATCATGAAATCATGAACGTAATTAAAACACGAACTATTATTAATTACGTATATATATTTATTACGAGCGTATTTAAATATATTAGATCACGGTATTTACGTATCGAGAACATTTAAAACACAAACACAAATAATCACAAACGTTTAACTTAACAACGAGACACGGAAAAAGGTACGGGTACCCCAAGTGGGGCCCCTACCCGCGGCTACAAGGGCAAATGGGCCAAGCCCATTTGTCAAATTTATAAAGGGGAAAAAGGGGATTTTCACTACTCATAAAATTTTACAGAGGATTTTTAAAAAAAACCTAAAAACCCTCCTCCCTTGTCTCCTTGGTGCCGCCACCCTACAACCACCACAAGAGGTGGTTTGTGATCTTAGATCTTGGAAATTTAGTGATTGATCGTGTTGGTTCTTCGTCCTTTTGATCCACGAATTCGGTAAATCCTTTTTAAACCTTTTCTTTTGATTTAATCTTTTTATAAATCAAGAACATGTGATGTTTTTACAAAAACCTAATAATTAAACATGGATCTAACATGATTTGGTGTTAAATAAAATCAAAAGGGTGTTTTAAGGGGTGTTTGTTTTTGGCCGCAGGCTGCACCGAACCCGAAGGGGTCTCGGTTTGGCCAAGCCGACCACCACCAAGACCATATGGTCTTGGTTGGTGCGTGTGGGTCCCACGGCAGCAGTAAAACACGGGGTACCCCGAGTTGGTTCGGGGTACGGTGTCGATTTCATGTTTGGTTTATTGTTTTTGGTTTAGATCCGGTTCATGGTGTATGTTAGTTTTTTTTATGTTTATGATCTTATGTTAAAAATTAAATTAATAAAATGATATTATTAATTTAATAACATGACTTAGGTTATTTAATTATTAATAATCATGAAATTAATTAACCTAAGTATTTTGTATATTTAAGACTTATAATTAATTAATTATTTTAAAACCATGGATATAATTAATTAATTAACATGACTTAGGTTATATTATTAATATATAATAATACATATTTAAACCTAAGTATTTAACTTATTTAATTAAAAACATGTTATACTTTAATTAAATATTTTAACCTATAGTTTAATTTAATTACATGAAATAATTATTAAACTATACATTATATCATATGACTTAGAAAATAATCATGAAAACACTTAGGCTTATATACTTAGCTTATTTAACCAGCTTATTTCTAATTATGGAAACTTTCTATTTTTAGAAACTTAATTAAATAAGGCAGCTATTCTATTTATGGAAACCTTCTATTTTTAGAAACTTATTTATTTCAGGCAGCTAATCTATTTATGGAAATTTATTTATTTAAGGCAGCTGATCTATTTATGGAAACTTTCTATTTTTAGAAACTTATCTATTATAAGCAGTAATTCTATTTTTGGAAACTTTCTATTTTTGGAAACTTTCTATTTTTGGTAACTTTCTATTTTTGGAAACTTTCTTTTTTTGGAAACTTTCTATTTTTGGAAACTTTCTATTTTTGGAAACTTTCTATTTTAGGAAACCTGCTATTTTTGGAAAGTTACTTATTATTACACAGTAAGTATAATAACACATGAAATACCAGAAATACTTAATCAGATTAAAAAGAATATAAGATAAAACACAGTTTAAGGCTTTAAAACAGTAAAACATGGTAAGAACACATAAAATAAGCTAAGACATGACATAAAACCAGCTACGTATTTAGTAAGCAGATACTTATTCATGTATATATTTATGTAGCACTTGTGATTCGGAAGTAGGATTCCTCTCAGTTCGTCTTCTTCGTTCACTGGACATAAGGTACGGATTCCCGTCCTTTCAGTATGGACATTCTTTCCTTATTAGGATTCCCCGTATGCAGCCAACTGTTTTCCCGTAGTATAAGTTACGTGTTTGATTGCTTATGTTTAATTAAGATTACCTATAGCCATATACATGCATGACCAGTTTCACCTAGTTATGGAGGTACCATAACCATAAAATTAGAGGCACTGATGTTATGACTTCACCACGGCGGAGTGATTGCTCGTGGCGTCCCTTCAGCTTTTGGCCATTTATTTATATTTATCATGTGGGGCGTATGGGTGCATCCTAGTTACATGTTTTTATTCAGGATTTCATGGTGAATGTGGTGTGTGCCTTGCATCCTTCACAAGGAGCTAATCCCTCCTACCCAAAAACCAATATATTAAATTAGAGATAGCCCCTCTAATTTTGCATGATGAGGTCACCCCTCAAAGTATTCATGCACGGTGGATTTTCATGACCTATATTGGCTAATGGTAAAATATGACAAACAGTTTTTATAAGATAAACATAAGACTTTCAAACTATTTAAACCAGTTTTATTAAGACTTAACCAGGTTACTCGGGACTTAGTTTTCTTCCGCTGTTATATGTTATATGCTTATCCTATTCATGCTTTATTGTTCATCCGTGCACTGAGCGTATTTGCTCAGCCGTTTTCCTTTTCTATGTTCCCAAAACGGCAGGTACTCAGGGACGCTCGTAGACACTAAGAGTACGTGCATATGGACTGGAACCTGTCTAGCCTTCTTTACATTATGCATTTCCTTTCTTATGATACCTATGCTTTGGACATTGTTTAGTCCTTTCCTTTATTATACTATGTTTGTGTGTGATGAGCTTTACTTTTGGACTACCGATGTTTGATTCCGGTATTTTCCTTTTATGGTCAAGTAATGTTTAGACATTTTTCCTTGTATGCTTTGATGACACGCCATAATTTCTGTGATATTTCCATTTCCAAAAGGGGTGTTACTGTAAAACCCGCATGCTTTTACCATGAATAGTACCCTTAAGATCGTACGTACTAGATTTAAACTTTCCTAATATAGCACGATTACGATTACGTGTTAGGATTTTACGTATTACGTACGTGTTAGAACACGATAAGTATTTACTACGCACGAGCACGTAATAATTATTTGACAATAATTAATCACGAACATGCGATCATGAAATCATGAACGTAATTAAAACACGAACTATTATTAATTACGTATATATATTTATTACGAGCGTAATTAAATATATTAGGTCACGGTAATTATTTAACGAGAACAAACACGTAAAACACGAACACGAGAACACACTTATTAATTAGACACGGAAAATGATCGGGTTACCCCTTTGTGGGCCCCATTACCACGAAATTAGGGAGGGAGGATGGGCTTAGCCCATAAATTTTTCACAAAAAGGGTTAAATAATTTTTCACTACTCATTTTTCATTCACAGAAGATTTTAGAAAAAAACCCTAAAACCCTCCTTCCCTTCTTCTATTGTAACGCCACCCTAAGAACACCACAAGGAGGTGGTTGTTGATCTTGGATCTTGGATTATTAGTTGGTGATCGTGTTTGTTCTTCGTCCTTTTGATCCACGAATTCGGTAAATCCTTTTTAAACTTTTTCTTTTGATTTGATATTTTAATAAATAAAGAACATGTTATGTTTTTACAAAAACCTAATATATAAACATGGATCTAACATGATTTGGGGGTTTAATAAAATCAAAAGTATGTTTAAAGGGTGTTTGTTTTTGGCCGCAGGCCTACACCGAACCCAAAGGGGTTTCGGTTTGGCCAACTGACCACCACCATGACCATATATGGTCTCGGTTGGTGTGTGTGGGTCCCACGGCAGCCTCAAGACACGGGGTACCCCGATTTGGTTCGGGGTACGGTGTCGATTTCATGTCCGGTTCAAGGTTTTGATTCTAGATCCGGTTCATGGTGTATGTTTATTTTTTTTTATGTTTATGATCTTATGTTAAAAATTAAATTAATAAGATGATATGTTTAATTTAATAACATGACTTAGGTTATTTTAATTATTATAATCATGAAATTAATTAACCTAAGTATTTTATATTTTAGACTTATAATTAATTAATTATTTTAAAACCATGGATATAATTAATTAATTAACATGACTTAGGTTATATTATTAATATATAATAATACATTTTTTAACCTAAGTATTTAACTTATTTAATTAAAAACATGTTATACTTTAATTAAATATTTTAACCTATAGTTTAATTTAATTACATGAAATAATTATTAAACTATACATTATTTCATATGACTTAGAAAATAATCATGAAAACACTTAGGTTTATATACTTAGCTTATTTAACCAGCTTATTTCTAATTATGGAAACTTTCTATTTTTAGAAACTTAATTAAATAAGGAAGCTAATCTATTTATGGAAACCTTCTATTTTTAGAAACTTATTTATTTCAGGCAGCTAATCTATTTATGGAAACTTATTTAATTAAAGCAGCTGATCTATTTAAGGAAACTTCTATTTTTAGAAACTTATCTATTTTAAACAGTAAATCTATTTTTGGAAACTTTCTATTTTTGGAAACTTTCTATTTTGGAAACTTTCTATTTTTGGAAACTTTCTATTTTTGGTAACTTTCTATTTTTGGAAACACTCTATTTTTGGAAACTTTCTATTTTTGGAAACCTGCTATTTTTGGAAAGTTACTCATTATTACACAGTAAGTATAATAACACATGAAATACCAGAAATATTTAATCAGATTAAACAGAATATAAGATAAACACAGTTTAAGGCTTTAAAACAGTAAAACATGGTAAGAACACATAAAATAAGCTAAGACATGACATAAAACCAGCTACGTATTTAGTAAGCAGATACTTATTCATGTATGTATTTATGTAGCACTAGTGAGTCGGAAGTAGGATTTCTCTCAGTTCATCTTCTTCGTTCACTGGACATAAGGTGCGGATTCCCGTCCTTTCAGTATGGACATTCTTTCCTTATTAGGATTCCTCGTATGCAGCCAACTGTTTTCCCGTAGTATAAGTTACGTGTTTGATTGCTTATGTTTAATTAAGATTACCTATAGCCATATACATGCATGACGAGTTTCACCTAGTTATGGAGGTACCATAACCATAACATTAGAGGCACTGATGTTATGACTTCACCACGGCGGAGTGATTGCTCGTTACGTTCCTTCAGCTTTTAGCCATCTATATTATATTTATCATGCGGGGCGTATGGATACATCCTAGTTACATGTTTTCAGTCAGGATTTCATGGTGAATGTGGTGTGTGCCTTGCATCCTTCACAAGGAGCTGATCCCTCCTACCCAAAAACCAGTATATTAAATTAGAGGCAGCCCCTCTAATTTGCATGATGAGGTCACCCCTCCAAGTATTCATGCACGGTGGATTTTCATGACCTATATTGGCTAATGGTAAAATATGTTAAACAGTTTTCATAAGATAAACATAAGGCTTTTCAAACTATAAAACCAGTTTTATGAACAAGTTCCAGGTTTTCCAGGACTTATACATTTCCGCTGCTATTAAGTCTCTATTATGTTTTAGTCACTTATACTATGTCTATATCCGTGCACTGAGCGTTTTGCTCAGCCGTTACTTTCCTTTCCATGTCCCAAAACGGCAGGTACCCTAGGAAAGACTCGAGCATTTGGAGGACGTGCATAGGATGGAAGCTGCTAGAGACTTCTTCTCCTTTTTGCCTTCATATACTTATGCTTGTTTAGTCTTTCGTTCATTTCTTTTGCTTTATTATGTTTTGGGCTTATGTTTGGGAACCGATGTTTGATTCCGGTTATCCCTATGGTCATGTAATGTTTTATACATTTATCTTTGTATGCTTTGATGACACGCCATAATTACGCGTGACATTCCATTTATCAAAATGGGGTGTTACAATTATGGTATCAGAGCCAAGGCTTCGACCTGTAGGCTCTAAAACTCGACCTGTGACTAGTGGGTAGTCACCAGGAGCTTCCCAAGCCAACGTCTGTTATTCTACGTATTGATGTTTTCAGCGCATTGTTGTTTTAACCATGATGTTTTCAGCACCTTGAGGTTTTAACCTTGATGTTTTCATCGATATTGTTTTGCTAATATGGATGGACAACCGTCATTCATATTTAGTTATGTGTCATTGTTTCATGCATAATGTTCCTCGTGAACAGTGGCTATGTGGACTAAACCCCAATAGTTCATAATTAGTCACATAAATTTTTTTTCTGATAAGTTTTGACATATGAGTTTCATTTATTTATGTTTCATGTATCATTGTTGCAGGGATTATGACTAAGTAATGGTTGGTACAAGACTGGCCCTATTTAGTCGCATGTGCTTTTATCGAAACTTTTAACTTTGGGACCGACCCATAGGCGTCCCCTCGCCATGTGTTTTGTTTTGGAACCGACCCATAGGCGTTCCCTCGCACATATAAAGGTTTTATAAACTACATTGCGCATTCATGCACTGTTTTTCATGCATAAAATTTTTCTCATGATTTAAATTGGCATAAAAATTTTTTCATGTCCCCTCATAAGTTATTATGTTTTAATGTCAAGTATGTTTTCATACTGTCATGGTTAACTTAAGTTTCATGCTGATTATGTTATACATTTCTTCGTGATAGATAGTTTCATGTTTCTTCATGATAATTCCGTGTTCATGTTGATTATGTTTTACGCCTCTTTTGTTATTTACGTTGTCCTGCAAGACATTGTTAGATTTCATTGAATCCTGCTTTCATGATAGTCATGGTTGGTCTTCATTGATCATGCTGTCAGGAAAATCATCGTTAAATTTTGTGTAACCACAATTTAACATTTCCGTTAAAACCAGAATGATGTCTATGCTAATACTGCCAGGTTATCATGATGGTTTTCCTAACCGTTTAACCGATATACTTTCCTAAAATCATGACAAATGATCGACCCCATACCGATCATTTCATGTGCATTCCACGTGTACTCCACGTACCGTATTTCATGTGTATTACACGTACCTTAATCCATGTATATTCCACTTGCAATACTTCACGAGTATTCGCTGGTCGATTTTGAATCACCTCAGGCATATTTTCTATTGCTAATATTCTACACGATTGCTGATACCGCTCATAACTTGGAGATGTTACTAAAGGTTGATGCTGCTGACGTTCGGAGACGCTACGAGATGCGGATGCTGTTCACAACCTGAAGATCCTACGAGACGAAGACAAAGGCGTCAGAGCAAAGCTATTGGACGAGAAGATGCTTCACCATCAGACGATTTCCATCAATCATTGTCCCTAATTCTTAGTTACATGTCACACGTCATTCAGCTGTCATTTCAGCCATATGAGTGCAAACCAGTAACAGCCGGCCACTTAGCTGAATAGTTACATGAATCACGGTCATGAGAATGACCGTCATGGAACTGACAGACATGACGATAGTAACCACTACTATGACAGAAACTATCCTAGAAATCGTAACCGAGGCTCCGGCCGCGGACATGATCAGACATACAAATGATCAGTAGTCCAACCGATCCGCCAATTATGGCATAATAACCTAATATTGTAGTTCTATTGTTTTACGTCTCGAGACACATGTCAAGACATTAGTCAAGACACATGTCTCACGTATATTCTCTGAAGACACATGTCAAGACACCAGTTAAGACATATGTCATGCTTATAGTTCCAAGACACGAGTCAAGACACATGACTCACGTCCAACTATGGAACATGTCTAAGAAATTCAGGGTACCATCCAAAGGTATATCCATTTTGTTGTGCCATGTATGAATCAGGCCATAAGAATTTCAATACCATTACCGGCACATCAGTGAGAGCTGTCACGTTGCCGATGTCACTTTCATTTCTTTCACCATATTTCATATATTCATGACCATGAAGGACGCCTTTCGTATTCCCACGTATACGAAGGTTTTCCTTCAACTTAATGATGAGATCCAAGCTGCTAACGCATTTCCTCGGACAGACACGAGATGAATTTTATCCTAATTATGTACTATGAACAGCACACCATGCTACGATTCATAATTATGTACAGAAATGTTCAGGCTCCTGAATACATTCAGCTTGATTTTCCATCAGGAAAATCGGTACAAATTATCTATGCTTACAAGCATGTGCGTTGTTAGCCATGGTCGCCAAAATTTACAAGCTGTAGTAAGACACGACCACTTAAGTCTTTTACGCATAACCAGTTGATTATTCTAAAATCTTCCCATACATTCCAGAAGAACTTACAAGGAGAAGGACGGTACCATGAGATTATGTGTCGACTACCGTCGACTTAAACAAATCACCATTCATGACCGTTATTCACCTCCACGTATTGACAACATGTCCAATCGACCCCATAGTGTTAATTACGTTCCCAAGATCGAACTCATGATCATGCTGCCTATAGTGACGAGTGAAAGAGCAGGACGTGTCCATGACTGCTATTCGTACACGACTTGGTCATGCTAAATTCATGATTCTGTATTAATCTCATAAATGCTTCCACAGCATTATGGACTTAATAAATTGAGTTTCCATGAACTCATAAGCAAATTCATTAGTGTTCTCATTGAGAATAACCTGATTTCCTTTAAGCCCAGAGAAGAACAGGAAGACCATATCTGCACTATGTTGCAAATTCTATGACAAGAGAAATTTTACCCTGGAAATTTTTTTTCCAGTATCAATTCTGTTTGATTACAGTGACATGCTGAATCACATGGATTTCTACGGTTAATCTTACTATGACTCAGCTTATGCGTAAAGGAGAGGACCCTACAATACATTAGGTGTTTTAGAAAATCCTACGCTAGGAGAAGTCTAGATTTAGAGACTCAGAGTTTCGCAAACTCCTATGTATCAAGTTCTACGAAGCAAGATACACTTACGTTCATATCTAAGTACCTGACATACCAACAGGTTAAGATAGGACACCAACAGACTGGGATGTTTTTCATCACCTGAAATGGTAAATTGAAATGGGACAAGATCTCCACGGATTTGGTTACCAGATTAGCGCAAACTCAGAAGAAGCATGATGCTATCTGGGTTATTGCAAATAGTTTGATCAAGTCTGCAGAATCCTTACATCCGCAAGGATTGCAGAACCAACAGATTGATCAAACATGTTCCAGCCAAGGCTCATCCGACCACTTGGAAACCCCTCAGTTATCGGGTTAGACAAAGATTTGCAATTGTGCTCCTTATTTACTTCACGTCTTCATTCTAATTCCACGCCTTGCTTTCGCGCCCGCGTTCATGACACTATTCACGTTCATGATCGTATTTTGGCTTACGATTTTACGTTCATTTTCTTCTCATTCTAGGAAGTTTGCAAGAATTTGAGAGACCAGACCCAAGTTTAGTATAACTCCCTATCCTCAGATAGACGTTTCTCGTCATATTCTATGTCTCACCCGGTAGCGTTTGGCGTTACCGCCATTATATTCTATGTTCACGATATGTTTCACATGTCATGTTCATTCCACGTTCCTCATATCATGATCAAGATATGTTACCACGTATCATGGATCACGATATGTTTACTCATACTAAACTCGCCATATCTCCACGTAGCACGTTCAAAATTTTTCACGTATCACGTTCAAAATTTTTCACGTACTACCTTTCTTTATGTCTCGCGCATCGTTTCTAATTATCAGTTAAGTCAGATTGTCTTGCATCGTAACGTTTCAGTTACCCTAGCACGTTAACTCTTATTTTCCTAGATCAAATTTAGGGGATCTACCTTCCGTTGATAACCAAGAATTTCTTCGTATTCCAAGTCAAGGTCAGGAGGACCAAGATTTATCATTTGTGTCAAGATCTTCTTAAGGAACCGTTCCAAGAGGGAGGCCACATGGAAACGGACAAGTTCATCCGGACTTCTTATCCGTTTTCTCTTATCAATTAGATATGTCCTTTCAGCCACGTCACGTTCCATGTCCTTTTTAGACATGTCACGTTCCGCGTTCTTTCTGCCAGGTCACCTGTACGTTAATTTATCTTACACACCCTCTCAGTTTGATTCAGGTATGTTTCTCTTTCAGTTACGTTATCTATAATTCGGGGACGAATTATTCTTTTTAGGGGGGAAGAGTTGTAAAACCCGCATGCTTTTACCATGAATAGTACCCTTAAGGTCGTACGTACTAGATTTAAACTTTCCTAATATAGCATGATTACGATTACGTGTTAGGATTTTACGTATTACGTACGTGTTAGAACACGATAAGTATTTACTACGCACGAGCACGTAATAATTATTTGACAATAATTAATCACGAACATGCGATCATGAAATCATGAACGTAATTAAAACACGAACTATTATTAATTACGTATATATATTTATTACGAGCGTAATTAAATAGATTAGGTCACGGTAATTATTTAACGAGAACAAACACGTAAACACGAACACGAGAACAAACTTATTAATTAGACACGAAAAATGATCGGGTTACCCCTTGTGGGCCCCATTACCACGAAATTAGGGAGGGGGGATGGGCTTAGCCCATCAATTTTTCACAAAAAGGGTTAAATAATTTTTCACTACTCATTTTTAATTCACAGAAGATTTTAGAAAAAAACCCTAAAACCCTCCTTCCCTTCTTCTATTGTGCCGCCACCCTAAGAACACCACAAGGAGGTGGTTGTTGATCTTGGATCTTGGATTATTAGTTGGTGATCGTGTTTGTTCTTCGTCCTTTTGATCCACGAATTCGGTAAATCCTTTTTAAACTTTTTCTTTTGATTTGATCTTTTAATAAATCAAGAACATGTTATGTTTTTACAAAAACCTAATATATAAACATGGATCTAACATGATTTGGGGTTTAATAAAATCAAAAGTATGTTTAAGGGGTGTTTGTTTTTGGCCGCAAGCCTACACCGAACCCAAAGGGGTTTTGGTTTGGCCAACTGACCACCACCAAGACCATATATGGTCTCGGTTGGTGTGTGTGGGTCCCACGGCAGCCTCAAGACACGGGGTACCCCGATTTGGTTTGGGGTACGGTGTCGATTTCATGTCCGGTTCAAGGTTTTGATTCTAGATCCGGTTCATGGTGTATGTTTAGTTTTTTTATGTTTATGATCTTATGTTAAAAATTAAATTAATAAAATGATATGATTAATTTAATAACATGACTTAGGTTATTTTAATTATTATAATCATGAATTTAATTAACCTAAGTATTTTATATTTTAGACTTATAATTAATTAATTATTTTAAAACTATGGATATAATTAATTAATTAATATGACTTAGGTTATATATTAATATATAATAATACATATTTTAACCTAAGTAGTTAACTTATTTAATTAAAAACATTTTATAATTTAATTAAATATTTTAACCTATAGTTTAATTTAATTACATGAAATAATTATTAAACTATACATTATATCATATGACTTAGAAAATAATCATGAAAACACTTAGGCTTATATACTTAGCTTATTTAACCAGCTTATTTCTAATTATGGAAACTTTCTATTTTTAGAAACTTAAATAAATAAGGCAGCTAATCTATTTATGGAAACCTTCTATTTTTATAAACTTATTTATTTCAGGCAGCTAATCTATTTATGGAAACTTATTTAATTAAGGCAGTTGATCTATTTATGGAAACTTCTATTTTTAGAAACTTATCTATTTTAAGCAGTAAATCTATTTTTGGAAACTTCCTATTTTTGGAAACTTTCTATTTTTGGAAACTTTCTATTTTTGGAAACTTTCTAATTTTGGTAACTTTCTATTTTTGGAAACTTTCTATTTTTGGAAACTTTCTATTTTAGGAAACCTGTTATTTTTGGAAAGTTACTCATTATTACACAATAAGTATAATAACACATGAAATACCAGAAATACTTAATCAGATTAAACAGAATATAAGATAAACACAGTTTAAGGCTTTAGAACAGTAAAACATGGTAAGAACACATAAAATAAGCTAAGACATGACATAAAACCAACTACGTATTTAGTAAGCAGATACTTATTCATGTATGTATTTATGTAGCACTAGTGAGTCGGAAGTAGGATTTCTCTCAGTTCATCTTCTTCGTTCACTGGACATAAGGTACGGATGCCCGTCCTTTCAGTATGGACATTCTTTCCTTATTAGGATTCCTCGTATGCAGCCAACTGTTTTCCCGTAGTATAAGTTACGTGTTTGATTGCTTATGTTTAATTAAGATTACCTATAGCCATATACATGCATGACCAGTTTCACCTAGTTATGGAGGTATCATAACCATAACATTAGAGGCACTGATGTTATGACTTCACCACGGCGGAGTGATTGCTCGTGGCGTTCCTTCAGCTTTTGGCCATCTATATTATATTTATCATGTGGGGCTATGGGTGCATCCTAGTTACATGTTTTCAGTCAGGATTTCATGGTGAATGTGGTGTGTGCCTTGCATCCTTCACAAGGAGCTGATCCCTCCTACCCAAAAACCAGTATATTAAATTAGAGGCAGCCCCTCTAATTTGCATGATGAGGTCACCCCTCCAAGTATTCATGCACGGTGGATTTTCATGACCTATATTGGCTAATGGTAAAATATGTTAAACAGTTTTCATAAGATAAACATAAGGCTTTTCAAACTATAAAACCAGTTTTATGAACAAGTTCCAGGTTTTCCAGGACTTATACATTTCCGCTGCTATTAAGTCTCTATTATGTTTTAGTCACTTATACTATGTCTATATCCGTGCACTGAGCGTTTTGCTCAGCCGTTACTTTCCTTTCCATGTCCCAAAACGGCAGGTACCCTAGGAAAGACTCGAGCATTTGGAGGACGTGCATAGGATGGAAGCTGCTAGAGACTTCTTCTCCTTTTTGCCTTCATATACTTATGCTTGTTTAGTCTTTCGTTCATTTCTTTTGCTTTATTATGTTTTGGGCTTATGTTTGGGAACCGATGTTTGATTCCGGTTATCCCTATGGTCATGTAATGTTTTATACATTTATCCTTGTATGCTTTGATGACACGCCATAAATACGCGTGACATTCCATTTATCAAAATGGGGTGTTACAGTTACAATTATGGTATCAGAGCCAAGGCTTCGACCTGTAGGCTCTCAAATATGACCTGTGATTAGTGGGTAGTCACTACGGTCTTCCTAGAACTGACAGTTGTTTTCATGCATTCATCATTTTTAAGCTTACATATACATGTCATTGTTGTAGGGTTTTTGACTAAGTAATGGTTGGTACAGGACTGTCCCTATTTAGTCGCATGTGTTTTATCGAAACTTTTAGATTTGGAACCGACACATAGGCGTCCCCTCGCTGTGTCTTTTGTTTTGGGTGAACTGACCAGAGGCGTTCACTCTCGAGCATACAAAAGTTTTCATAAAACTGCATCATGCATTCATACACAAAATTTTCTTGCATAAAATTTTTCTCGTGAAATTTTAGTATAATTTTTTTTCATGTATATATATAGATTTTATGTTTTGATCTGTTTAATCATATGTTTTATGTTATACTGTCAAATGGTCTCACACGCGAACAGGAGCAGCTCAATGCTGCAATTCAGGCTGCCATACAAGCCTTGCTTCCTCAACTGAGGAATGACATCAGGGCTGAAGTTCAAGCTGCCAACAATCAGCAGCATAATCAGCCACCTCCTCCTCCTCCTCTAGTGACATTAGCAGTATGGCTAGAGAGATTCAACAAGCTCCGCCCTCGAGCTTTTGAGAAGACAGATAGCCCCAGCGATGCTGAAAGCTGGTTGGCTCACATCGAGAATATTTTCAACGCTATGGGCTGTGACCCCGCATAGAAGGTGAGGTTGGCATGCTATCGGTTCGAAGGCGATGTACTCAACTGGTGGTTAGCATTGATGCAATCTGAAGGTGGTGATGAGTGGGTTGCTGGTTTGACTTGGGCTCAGTTCAAGGACAGGGTGATGGAGCAGTTCTTTCCCAAGGCTGAGCAGGACAAGCTCAAGAGAGAGTACCATGGGATCCGACAGAGAGCTGGGGAGAATAGCAACGAGTTTATGCAGTGCTTTCTTTGCTTGGCTGGTTTCCTTGGTACGGCAGCAGGTACTCCTGAAGAGCAGGCACATCACTTTAGATGGGCTCTTCGCACATCGGTCGCAAACAATCTGGTGTGTGCTACGTACAACACTGTAGCACAAAGTGGCCGATGCAGCACGAAAGCTGGAGATGCTGCAGGAGAGAGATGAGTTCGGGGAAGCTGAAAGACCCGACAAGAGGTAAACATTCGTATTCAAGCGGTGACCAATCCGTATATTTTTCATATGTCAATTATTCATCTCTTAAATGTATCTTCCAGGCAGAAAACTGGGGACCGGTCTTAGCCGGCTACTCAGCAGCAGCCTCATCAGCCCAAGGGAAACGGTCAGACTAACGACCGTTCTGCTACGGATAGGCGTGGCGGTAATGACAATCACCGTAACAACACTGGGCACTCCAACAGCAGCAGGTCCTAATACTTACGCAATTCCTTATGTTTTATGTTATAACTCATATTCTGACACTTTAGCAAAATTCCACCAGGAACCATGGAAACGGTAGGGACCAGAACCAGAGAGGTTCGCAGCCTAGCCGTCCAGCTATCACTGGTATTCAATCTTACGATTATCCGCTTTGTCCTTTGTACACAACTATCATGTCTTATGTAAAATGTTTTATCAGGTTCTCATCCAGCCAGAGCACCTGCTGGAGGATACACTCATCCTCTTTGCTCTACTTGCCACCATAGGCACCCAGGACCATGTCGCCGTAATACTGATGCGTGCTTCAAGTGTGGCCTTCCTGGCCATATTATGAAGGATTGCCGTAAGGGCGAGATGGAGGGTACATCGGGACATGCTGATACCAAGCCGCCTCCTACTGCCGGGCGTGTCTACACGACATCTCGAGACCAGACCAACAAGTCTACAAGTACCATCACTAGAATCTTGTATATGTATGGTGAAGCTGCATGTGTTATTTTCGATACGGGTGCTACTCACTCGGTTATTTCTACTGCTTATGCTAAGAACATTAGGATGCCTCCCTTGCCATTAGAAAATAGGCTTACTATTTCCACGCCTTTGAGAGACTCTGTATTAATCACCCATGTATACAAGAGTCTTCCCCTAGAATTTGATGATAAGGTTCGACCTGTCGACGCACTTCTGCTGGACATGAATGACTTCGACATGATTTTGGGCATGGATTGGCTATCCAAGTATCATGCTATCATAGATTGCCATTCATATCGAGTTATCTTTGGTGATGTTAATGCACCAGAGTACATTCATAATGGGTTCATACCCGGACGGTCTGTACAAATTATATCTAGCCTGCAAGCGCGTGCACTACTGTCACATGGCTGCGAGGGTTATCTAGCTACGGTTCACGACATGGATGCTGAATCTCCATCAATTCAGGATCAACCTATAGTGTCGAAATTCTAAGATGTTTTTCAAGCAGAACTTCCGGGCATACCACCTGCACGAGAAGTGGAATTCAGTATCGAACTGGTTCCAGGAGATGAACCAATCTCCAAGGCTCCTTATCGCATGGCTCCCATAGAGCTGAAGGAGCTGAAGGATCAACTGCAAGAACTTCTTGAACGAGGTTTCATTCGACCGAGCACATCTCCATGGGGCGCACCGGTCTTGTTTGTTAAGAAGAAGGACGGCAGTATGCGTCTTTGCATAGACTATCGCGAGCTCAACAAGATTACCATTCGGAATAGGTATCCACTGCCACGCATTGACGATCTGTTTGACCAACTCCAAGGGGCCAAACACTTCTCCAAGAATGATCTTAGGTCAGGCTATCATCAGCTACGGGTCAAGGAGTAGGACATCACTAAGACTGCCTTTCGTACCCGTTATGGCCACTACGAGTTTGTAGTTATGCCATTTGGCCTGACAAATGCTCCAACAGTGTTCATGGATTTGATGAACAGAATCTTCCATGAATTTCTGGACAAGTTCGTCATTGTCTTCATCGATGACATCCTGATTTTCTCAAGGTCCAAGGAGGAACACGAAGACCATCTTCGTACAGTGCTACAGATTCTTCGCCAGAAGCAGCTGTATGCTAAATTCTCCAAGTGTGAGTTCTGGTTGGACAAGGTGACATTCTTAGGTCACAATGTATCATGAGAAGGAATCACTATGGATCCAGCGAAGGTTGAGGCCATTACTAAGTGGCCAAGGCCGACATCAGCGACAGAAGTCCGTAGTTTCTTAGGCTTAGCTGGCTACTACCGTAGGTTTGTGGAGAACTTTCCCGCCTAGCACTACCATTGACCAAACTGATGCGGAAAGGGGAGAAATTCGTCTGGACTGAAGATCGAGAGAAGAGCTTTGAAGACCTGAAGCAGAAGCTAGTATCTGCACCTATTCTTACTCTACCATCTAGTACGGGTGGATTTCAAATCTACAGCGATGCATCAGGGAAGGGACTTGGCTGTGTTCTCATGCAACATGGGAAAGTGATCGCGTACGCTTCACGGCAGCTTAAGACTTATGAAGAAAATTACCCCACGCACGACCTGGAACTTGCTGCAGTCGTGTTTGCATTGAAGATATGGAGGCACTATTTATATGGAGAATCATGTGACATTTTCACGGACTACAAGAGCTTGAAGTATATCTTCACTCAGCGTGAATTGAACATGAGGCAGAGGAGATGGTTAGAGCTGTTGAAGAATTATGATATTAATCTACAGTATCATCCCAGAAAGGCAAATGTAGTAGCAGATGCTCTTAGCAGGAAGTCCGGAATGATCAACGACATTAAAATCGAAGAGGAAATCATCAGAGACTTGGAGCGACTAGACATCGAGATAATGGTACGTGGACAGCACGGTTACTGGGCTAATCTTAGAGTGGAACCCGAGTTGCTATCTAAGATCAAGGAAGCTCAGAAGGATGACGGAGAAATCTGGGCGATAGTACAGAATTTGGAGAAGCAGACAGAATTCAGAGTAGATGCAGATGGTATCGTATGGTAGTGCACTAGACTTTGTGTTCCTGATGACCAAGAACTCTGGGAAGCTTTGTTAGATAAAGCTCATAGTTCCCCATTCTCTATACATCCTGGTTCGACTAAGATGTACCATGACATCAAGCAGTACTTTTGGTGGAGTGGTATGAAACAGGATGTGGCCACTTACGTCTCCAAATGTCTTACCTGCTAGCAGGTTAAGATCGAGCATCAGCGATCTGGCGGTCTCCTTCAACCGTTAGATATTCCAGTGTGGAAGTGGGACAAAATCACCATGGATTTTGTTACCGGTCTTCCGCCTACCAAAAGGAAGCACGATGCAATTTGGGTTATCGTTGATCGACTTACCAAATCAGCTCATTTCTTACCGATCCGCAAGGAAGACCCGGTAAGTAAACTCGCAGATACGTACAAACGAGAGATCATGAGACTCCACGGTGCACCATCCAGCATCGTCTCAGACAGAGATCCTCGATTCACTTCGCGCTTTTGGAAAAGTCTGCAGAAAGCTTGGGGTACACAACTTAAGCTTAGCACGGCTTTTCATCCTCAAACGGACGGACAGTCGGAGCGAACCATCCAGACATTGGAAGATATGTTGAGGTCATTTGCGTTGGAATGGACGGGTGATTGGGACGAATACATCTGTTTGGTGGAGTTTGCATACAACAACAGTTGGCACGCAAGTATCAAGTGTGCTCCATTTGAGATGTTGTATGGCAGAAAGTGTCGCGCCCCAATCTGCTGGGATCAGGTTGGCGAGCGAACACTTGAAGGGCCATGATATGAGCTTAAACTCATATCCTTTTATCAACAAATTACCCTAAAACACGAAGCAAAATACCCTTTTATATTGTAAAAAGCAGTGTTATGTGGTATGTTTGTGTTTGTGTGATCTTATGTAGGTAAAAGGATACAATTTCAAGCAAACAAGGAAAAACCAAGCTCAAAAGGATGAAAAAGACAAGGAAGGATCACAAGTGACAAGTTTTCAAAGCTCAAGGACCTATCTTGACAAGTCTTGAAAGTTGAGGGACTTAAAGTGCAAATACTACAAAGTCAAGATCCAAGTCAAACCTGGTCAAACTACAAAGTCAATCAAGTCAAAGGGTCAATTTGTTGAAGAATCAAAGTTGAAGGGCCAAAATTGTCAAAGAAATGAAGTTTCTAGCCTAAAAGAGAAATCTGCCAAGTTAAGGGACTTAAATTGCCAAGTTTGGAAAGTTATTCATGTTTAATCCAAGTGAAAGGGCTATTAACCAATCAGAGACAAGGAATCAGTTCACACGGATTGAGCATTTAAATCCCACTCAAGCCGCCACATTTAATAACCCAATCATAACAGTGCAATCCACGTGATACTTTTTCCACCAATAAGAAGCTGCCACGTGTATCTCTCCTTCAACTAAATATTTTTCCAGGAACGCGTTTTTGATAGAGTGCATTTCAGAAGAAGATCAAAACATCAATCTTGCTCGTTTTGATGAGACGAATCCAATGGTGCAACTTAATTAGCATATAATTCATTGGATCAAAAATCCCCAATTCATGTTCATCACCTTCAAAATGGATATGCAGAATTCTTCCACGTGTCAAGCACTGATTGGCCTGAACACGTCACATCTCCAACAAACTCTCAAGTCTAGCCTATAAATACACAACTTGTACTTCATTTGTGGGAGTAGTTAATTTTCAGAAAACACCTAGTTCTCTCAATTTCCCTTTTCTTCTTTTTCCCTCCTTTTCACCTAACAACTCAAGAGACTGACAACCTCTTGAGTTAGTTAGTTAGTTAGAACCCTTGTAACTACATTTGTAACTGAATTCAGCAATAAAAATTCAAATTCCAGTTTTCCCGCCAAATATTGTTCTTCAATTCCTGCTACTTTCTTGCTGTTATTGGATTCCATTGTTGCTGTTTGAAGTTTGTTATGATCATACATTGATCATAACTGACTTTGTTGAAGAATTGTTGCTGTTTGATCAGAATTTCAGTCCTTTCCATTGTTCTTGAAGTTTTTCATGGCAGAATGATGATTGTAGCTGTTTTGGTGATTGATTTGAGTTGATAGCTAGTGATAGGTGGTGGTATCACTAGGGCAAGAGAGCTCAGCGCTCCTCTTCTACCCAAAGGATAACTACAATAGGTTTCATGCTTCTGTTTTTAAATTCCTCTAAACAGTTCTTGCCTGCTTCATTTTCTAGTGTAAAGCTGATGGCTGCCTGTTCTATTTGATTAGTAGTTGTTCATTAAGTGATCCTAGTGTATTGTAGCTTGTTCTTGTACTTTTGTGTTCAGTTGTGAAGTTTTAAGTTCATTTTCAGTCACTTTTTAGTCCTATAGCTTAATTGAGTTCTAGTTGGTTTAGTAGCTTGATTTCAGTCTCATTAGCCTTCATTTGGATCACATAAAATAGTTTGCTAATGCTCTTTGTCCAGTCTTAATCAGAACTCAATAATCCTTTGTAATAGATTGATAAAAATCAGTTAAGGTGTGTTTGGGACTAGTGTTAAATCAGATTTCAAGTTTTGTTAAGTGGTGTTTAAGTGTTCATTTGCAGTCCTTAGAAGTTAACAAGTAGCTTTGAGTCTTTTACTAGTCATAATATTAGTCAAACAGGCAATTGGTTGATAAAAAGTTTGGGTCATTCCTTTAAACAGCTTTTAGTTCAAAACTTGCCAAATTCAATTGATCATTTCTCCTTCATTACTTGTTCAAAATTGCTCAAACCAGTTTCTAGTTAAAGCTTACATCATAATCTTTCAGACTTTAAGAGGAAATCCTACAGTTTTCAGAAATAAGCTAGAAAATAGCTTATTAGTTAAGACCTGAGCAAATTACATTCTCTGATGTGATTTGCATTCTGATTTCCTAGTTCTAATAATCCACTTCATAAATGTCCTTATTTTCTTTCACAAACCTGTTTAGAAAGGGTTGAATATCAAGTTTTGAAATTTTGAGCTTTTTCAAAAATCTGGTCAACGTTTTGGTCAACATAAGCTCATTTGAGCTTATTTTCAGATATCTTGCTTATTAGTGGATGAAATTTGTTCTAGTTTGATTTCCCCTGCTTTATATCAAGTGCTTATTCATTTTCTTTACAAAAATCAAGTTGTGGATGTTTGGATTTTTCTGTAGCTTATTTTGAGCTTATTAATAAGCTCTCTTTTGCTTATCTTTGACTTTTAGGCTAATTCCTTGAATACACGTTTCTATTATTGGATTTGAAGTTGTTTGCAAGTTGTCTCATTAATTTTGGTTCAGAAATAAGCCAGTTCCAGCTTATGCAAGTGATAAGCCCGTTTTTGGTTAAACATTTTCAAAAATTGCAGTTTAGTCCCTAGAGTTCTATTAGTGTTTAAACCTAGCTAATCTTTCTAATTTTGTGGAATTTGCAAAAGTTAGTCCCTGGATTTGTTAGTTTGTTACATTTCAGTTTTAGAAGTTTGTTAGTTTGTTAAATTTGGTTAGTTTGTTAGAATTTTTACAAGTTTAGTCCTTGTAGTTAATTGTTTTACATTTTTAGTCCTTATAACTTTTAGAATTTACATTTCAAGCATTTATATTTCATAGAAATTACATTTTCAGTCCTTATACTTTTAAATTTTGCATTTTAATATTTTACTTAAATAAAATTTGGAATTTGCAATTTGTTTTACGTATAAATAGGTTTATATTTTTCATTTTTACTTAGTGTTGTTTGAATTAGCAATAGATTACCAAGCAAGCTTGAACAACCAAAAACAATTAAAAATTTGATAATTGATTGGACTTTCTATTAGTTAAGAACTGAGAAAACGAACTTGCATTATACACATTTCAAATGGCGCCGCTGCCGGTTCTTTGACTACACGAGAGACTATCGATTGACGGTTTTCATTGGCTTTTGGGATCCGTTCACTTTGTGAACGTTATTTTTACGTATCATAAATCAAAAACAAATAAAAAATCAAAAATATAAAAATATATAAAAAAACTAAAAAATTAACAAAACAATTCTTTTCCTAAAGAATTGACCAAAAAAAAATTAAAAAATCCAAAAAGCAATCTTTTTCCTAAGAGATTGCACTCAAAAATATATATTATTGGATTCTCTCGGTTTTTATGTACATATAGTATTTTCCTTTAAAAAACTCATAAATACAAAAATATTTTCCATATATTATTATAAGTAAATACGTATACGTATAAGAACAATCAATCTACATATCTTCCATAAGTATTGCCGAGGCAATACACCGTGTTGAGGGGCGCTCCGGTCCTTGACACGCGTATCGATCAAACAAAATAAAGCAAGAATAGATAAATACTCTCAATAAGCAATAATTCGAAGAATACGAACATTTAAGTGAATAGAAAGGCGATGTGCTATAAAATGCCATCTAAGGGTTAATAGGTACTTAAGTGCTTCGCGCCACCTAACCCCCCGTTCACTTGGGAGTATTCTAAGAAGGAAAGTTTCATTGAGGGTCTTGCACCCAAAGTAGTATTACATATATTGTTACTTTCTTGTGGATATTTAATATCGAAACTCGAAGAGGATAATCTTATTCTTTTCAAAGTCACACGAGAGCTTCTCTCTCATTCCTCGTATTGAGTTGCATGCTCACTCGCGGGCGTGCACAAATACCGATTGGTGTACAACCTCTTCCTCCGAAAAGGAAGAAGAAGAGTAAGAGTAAGACCACCACCGTCCACCAAGCCGATCACGAGAATCGTGCTTTGTCACCCCCACAAGGAGCCATGGCTGTTGATAACCGTACTTTGTTTGAACGTATGCAAACCAACATTCATGGATTTGTTAGTGCCATTAAGATTCCCGACTATCCCGCTAACACATTTGAGCTACATACATCTATGATCAATATGGTTGCTGCATCACCTTTCTATGGCAAACAAAATGAGGATCCCCATGCTCATCTTAAGAGATTCCTTTCACTTTGCAATACCATTAAGCATAATGGGGTTCCACCGGATGTCATTAGATTGTTGTTAGTGTCATTTTCACTAGATGGGAGTGCTAAGCATTGGTTAGACACCCAACCACCCGATAGTATCACCACATGGGATGGTTTTACCACTAAGTTTTTGAACAAATTCTTTCCTCCACAAAAGACTATGGCTTTGAGAAATATGATTATGGGCTTTACACAAAAACCTAGTCAATCCTTTGGTGATGCTTGGGAAGAGTATAGTGAGTTGTTGAGGCGATGCCCTAATCATGGAATGGATGATCTAACCCAAATCAATACCTTCTACAATGGCCTTAAACCTCACCACCAAGATTCACTAAATGCTTCCGCGGGAGGGAGTATTCATTTCAAGACATACCAAGAGGCTTTGACCATTATTGAGACTAAGGCAATGGTTCAAACAAACGGTCCATTTGAAGAAAGAGTTCATGTGATCCAAAATACTTCTAAAACCCCTTGTGAAATCCAAATTCTTCAAGAGATTCTTCAACAAGTCAAACAAGGACAAGAAATGACTCAAGGCATGATTCAAGATTTTAAGAGCATGACATTGAACAAGTCCTCAAACAATGTGAATGCCATCACCATTTCTTGTGTTACTTGTGGAGGCCCTCACTCTTATGAACAATGTGACAAGGTGCAAGGGTATCAAGGGGAATGCTATGCTTATCAAGAGGAACACCGTGAACACTTCAAGCCTAACATCAATCCAAATAACCTTTCTTACAAATCCCAAAATTACCTTACTCCACCCGGCTTTCCACCCCAACCACCCACCCAAATTCAACAAAATCCTCCTCAAATTCTAGCAAGGAATCAAGGGCAAAGACAACCATACCAAGGCAATAATTACAAAGCACCCAATCAATTTCAACCTCAAGCTAATACCTTTTATCCACCACAACAAGGATTTAATCAACCACTTCCATTTATTCCCAATCAAGCATATGCTCCAATTCCAAATCAAGCTTACCCTCAAAACCAAACTCAAGGATATGGGATGCAAGAGACTCAAGAGTATGTTGACAAGAAAATGCGTGATATTGAGAAGAGAATGAATGACCAAGTGAAACGTACAATAGAGGAACAAATCAATAGGGTTTTAGTGGCGGTAACTCAAAGACCACAAGGGGCTTTACCTTCCAACACACAAACAAATCCTAGGGCTAATGTCAATGCTATTACAACAAGGAGTGGTACAACAACAAAGGATCCTTCACCTCCTAAACCTACTATTGTTCAACCCACTTGTGCTCCTACTTGTGATAAGCCTTCTACTTCTACTCCACCTCCTCAAAGTGATCCTATTCACTCAAAAACACCTTCTCAACCACCTCATACTTCTCCTTCACCTTCCACACTTCCCAATGAAGAGGCTAACAAAGACAAATCTTCCACTACAACACCTATTCCACCTACACCCAAACCCACTCTTCCATACCCTTCAAGGTTGAAAAAGGACAAGTTAAAGAACAAAGATGACATACAAGTGTCCAATTTCTTAAGGATGTTCAAGCAACTCAATATCAACATATCCTTTGCGGAAGCTCTTGCTTATATGCCAAAGTTTGCTAAGATGTTCAAGGATTTGCTCTCAAACAAAGAAAAATTGGTTGACTTGCCCAACACATCACTTAATGAAAATTGTTCCGCGGTGTTACTTAAAACCTTACCAACAAAACTTGGAGATCCGGGGCGCTTCTTGATACCTTGCAATTTTCCCGGTGTTGAAAATTGCATGGCTTTGGCGGATTTAGGGGCAAGCATAAATCTCATGCCTTTATCGGTTTGGAAACAACTCTCTCTTCCCGAGCTCACCCCCACTAGGATGACTCTTGAACTAGCCAACCGAACCATAGCTCACCCCGTAGGTATAGCGGAAGATGTGTTTGTAGGTGTGGATAAGTTTACTTTTCCGGCCGACTTTGTAGTGGTCGATTATGACATGGATCCTAGAGTGCCTTTGATTGTTGGTAGACCGTTTTTGAGAACGGGTCGTACCTTGATAGATGTGGCGGAAGGAGAATTAATTATGAGAGTAGAGGATGAGAAAGTGGTGTTTAAGTTAGGGAAAGTTTGTGATAGAAAAGAGGTTAAGGAGTCTAGACCTTGTGAGACGATTAACATTGTGGATGTGTTAGATGAAGTGTGTAATGAACACTTTCATGATGCTTGTAAGAATGCTAGTGATGAGATTCCACATGTTGAAACCGTGGCCTCAATTGCTCCCTCTTTAACACCTTTTGGAGAGAGTGATTTCCTCTTGGAGGAATTTGAGTCCAACTTTCTTGGTGATGATGATTCTCCCATTAATTGGGAAGAAGATATTCTTACAATCCAAAAGTTGCTCAATGAGGACCCTATTCCTTCCCCTATTCCACAAGAGATTACCATTGAGGAACCTTCCATAGTGAAACCTTCCATAGAGAGTCCACCTCCCATTGAACTTAAGGAACTTCCATCCCACTTAGAATATGCTTTCTTAGAAGGAAAAGACCAATTACCGGTGATTATTGCTAAGGAATTAAAAGAGGATGAGAAGGAGCAACTTATTGAAGTCCTTAAGAAACATAAGAAAGCTTTAGCATGGAAAATATCCGACATAAGGGGAATTGATCCACATTTTTGTACTCACAAAATCCTTATGGAGGATGATTATAAACCCGCCATTCAAAACCAAAGGAGAGTTAACCCAAAAATTCATGAGGTTATTAAGAAAGAAGTGATTAAACTCTTAGATGCGGGTATGATTTACCCCATTTCCGACTCTCCATGGGTTAGCCCGGTTCATTGTGTTCCAAAGAAGGGTGGAATCACCGTGGTGCCTAATGAAAACAATGAGCTTATTCCCACGAGACTTGTAACCGGTTGGAGAGTTTGCATTGATTATAGAAAACTTAATGAGGCAACTAGGAAAGACCATTTCCCGCTTCCCTTTATGGATCAAATGCTTGAACGCTTAGCGGGAAATGAGTACTATTGTTTTCTTGATGGCTTTTCGGGTTATTTCCAAATCCCAATTGACCCTAAGGATCAAGAAAAGACCACATTCACTTGTCCATACGGTACATTTGCTTACAAGAGGATGCCTTTTGGCCTATGTAATGCACCGGGGACGTTTCAAAGGTGCATGATGGCAATTTTCCATGATATGATAGAGCAAACCATGGAGGTTTTTATGGATGACTTTTCCGTATTTGGGAACTCCTTTAGCTCGTGTCTCACCAATCTTGAGAGAATGCTTAAGCGTTGTGAGGAGACACGTTTGGTGCTTAATTGGGAGAAATGTCACTTTATGGTAAAAGAGGGGATTGTTTTAGGACACAAGATATCCAATAAGGGATTAGAAGTTGATCGTGCCAAAATTGATGTGATTGCTAAGCTTCCCCCACCCACCTCGGTTAAAGGTGTGAGGAGTTTCTTAGGTCATGCGGGTTTTTATAGGCGCTTTATACAAGATTTCTCTAAGATAGCTAGACCGATGACTCATCTCCTGGAGAAAGAGGCTCCTTTCATTTTTGACCAAGCTTGTTTAGAATCTTTTGAGACACTTAAGGAAAAATTGACAAAGGCTCCCGTTTTGGTTTCTCCAAATTGGGAATTACCTTTTGAGCTTATGTGTGACGCTAGTGATTATGCGGTGGGGGCCGTCTTAGGACAAAGAGTTAATAAGCATTTCCAACCTATACACTATGCAAGTAAAACCATGACCGGTGCACAACTTCATTACACTACCACGGAAAAAGAGTTGCTTGCTATAGTATATGCTTTTGAGAAGTTTAGACCATACCTTGTGCTTTCTAAGACCATAGTGTATACGGATCATTCCGCTCTCAAGTATCTTATGACAAAACAAGATGCTAAGCCTAGGCTTTTGAGATGGGTTTTGTTGCTTCAAGAGTTTAAGATAGAGATTCGTGATAAAAAAGGGGCCGAGAATTTAGCGGCGGATCATTTGAGTAGACTTGAGCATCCTTTTCAAGGAGATTTCCCACATCAAGAAATCAATGAATCCTTTCCATTAGAGGAGCTCATGTCTATCTCTTCCCAAGAGGATGCCACACCTTGGTTTGCGGATATTGCAAACTATCTTGTGGGCAATGTGCTTATTGAGGGTCTTACTTACCAACAAAAGAAAAAGTTTCTTAAGGAAGTTAAGTATTACTTTTGGGATGATCCATATCTTTTTAGGCAATGTGCGGACCAAATCATTAGACGGTGTGTAGATGGGCCCGAGGCATTTAAAATCTTAGAGGCATGTCATAAAGGACCTACGGGTGGACATTTTGGGCCTAACTACACCGCCAAGAAAGTCTTTGATTCGGGTTACTATTGGCCTTCCATTTACAAGGATGCCCAAGAGATGGTGAAATTTTGTGATGTTTGTCAAAGACAAGGAAAAATTACACAACGTGATGAGATGCCACAAAATTTTATCCAAGAGTGTGAGATATTTGATGTATGGGGAATAGATTTCATGGGACCTTTTCCATCCTCTAAGGGAAACAAGTATATACTTGTGGCGGTGGATTATGTGTCCAAGTGGGTGGAGGCTAAAGCCTTACCTACTAATGATGCTAGAGTGGTTGTAAAGTTCTTGAAACAATTGTTTGCTAGATTTGGTGTACCTCGGGCCATCATAAGTGATTGTGGTACGCACTTTTGTAATGATCAATTCACGAGAGTTATGAAGAAATATGGAGTGAATCATAGACTTTCTACCGCGTATCATCCTCAAACAAATGGTCAAACCGAGGTCACAAATCGTGGTTTAAAGAGAATTTTAGAGAGAACGGTGGGAGAGCATAGAGCTTCTTGGTCGGATAAGCTTGATGATGCTTTGTGGGCGTTTAGGACGGCTTTTAAGACACCAATTGGTTGTACTCCTTATAGGCTTGTCTATGGAAAAGCGTGCCACCTTCCATTTGAGTTAGAACATAAGGCATCTTGGGCTCTCAAGTGGGCTAACTTTGATTTAAACCAAGCCGGTTCACATAGGAAAGATCAACTCAATGAGATGGATGAGTTGAGAGCCAATGCCTATGAGAATTCTTTGCTATATAAGGAAAAGACTAAGAAATTGCATGATGCTAAGATTAAGAATCGTGAGTTCAAAGTTGGAGAGCCGGTTCTCCTCTTTAACTCAAGATTGAAGCTTTTTGCGGGCAAGCTTAAGTCGAGATGGTCCGGTCCATTCACTATTGCTCAAGTGTTTCCATATGGAACTCTTGAGTTGTCCCAACCCGATGGTCCAAATTTTAAAGTGAATGGTCACCGTGTTAAGCATTACTTTGGGGAGGACATTTCCGTTGAAATGGTCCAAGAGGTCCCCATTTTCCCCATGAATTAATTCATTGAGGGACGAGTCGAGCTAGAGACTCATTAACTCAAGCATCGTATAACTAGGTTAGAGTGTTGTAGGCTAGAAATAAAGGCATAGATTTGGAGATAAGTGTAGGGGAGACCTTCTTTTGTCTTCATGCTTGTTTGTAGGGTTGCTCACTCATCTCATGCTTTGGAGCTTATGGAGGAGGCCCTTGTATCCGGTTCACTTCGTTACTTTAGTGATTTTTCATTGACACGTTGTGCTTAAACTTGATTTCACTAATAGTAGTCCTTTCCTTAACTTGGGTTAAGCAAAGGCTATTCATTGTCATAAGTGTAGGGGAAGTTTTTATACTTCCATGCTCTTAAACATTGAGGACAATGTTTAGCTTAAGTGTAGGGGGGTCTTCTATCGAAGTGACCTTACCTAGAACTTGTCATTGTCTTGCATGATAACATGGAAAATTGGATTTTCAACATTTTTCAAATTTTTGATCTACTTTGGCCGCCAAAAATATGCATTCATAATTTTTGCATCAATCATTTTCATTTGCATAACACATTTGCATTGTATATATTTCTTCTCTTATTTTGCATCAAAAATATATAAAAGAAAAAAAAAAAATATAATAAAACATGGTTTTAACAAATTTAGACTTCTTTGACATATTAGGCCCGCCATGGATATTTTGACTCAACCCGAGTTTGCTTATTTTAGCACTCTCTAGCTAGTATCCTTAACCATGTAGTCCTTCATTGGTCTATTAGGCTAAGCTTCCACCAATTTCATTCTTTGAAATTTTAAATTTGTGGAGAATGGGAAATGATAGAGTTGAAGCAAGTGTAGAAGGGCTAGATAGACTTCATGGCAATTACTTGTGGCTAAACCCTTCTCTTCTTGACCTCTATTTTCTTCGCTTGTATATAATTGTTAATAAATAATCAAGTACGGTTTTAATTGTTTCGTAATCTCTTATGCATTTTTGGCTAATCATTCATGGTTAGTATGAGTACGTCTTAAGATTCTAAGTTAGCACGTTTTATGTGTACTAGACTTGTGTCATGCTCCATATTTAGCGGGTGTTTTTCCTTTTCTTCTTTGCAAATTTTTTGGAGAGGAATAAAGAAAAATAAGAGCGGCTTATGAAAAAAAAATGAGTGGCTAGAAAAAAAAAGAAAAAAAAAAAAAAAAAAAAAAAAAATAATGCAAGACTCCCAAGAGGGGCAGTGTGGTGTTAATTATAGTGACTATTGAGTTCCAATATTACCTTGACGGGTTGCGGGGTTGAAGATCCAAAATCTCAAAAAGATGAGGATGTAAATTATTGCGTGAGTTTTATTTTTCTTTCCTTAGCGAGTGTGTAGTTACTTATGAAAGCATGACATGAGGATTTTACACATAAGGCGAATGACTTATTATTCTTAATACGGACTTGTATTAATTGTGAGCGGTTTTTCAAGTAATGGATGAGAAGATTACTTAGGATTAAAACCGTCCTTCCTTATTTTTGGATTTTACATTTCTTATATTTCACACTTTAATAATGACAAATTTGCTCACAAGCAATTTGCTCAAATAATAACCGGTTCCACATTTAATTGTCATGAATAAGTTGATGCACTTTTTACTTGTGAATGCAATGATTCCATTTACTAGCTTGGTATGGGGAAAGTGAAACTTGAGGGTGATAAGTGTCCATGGTACTCAAGCCCTAATCCAAGTCATTGAATTCTTTATGAGTTATTTCCATCAAAACCATTTCAAGAAAAATCAAAAAGATATAGATAGAATTGTATTTTAATCCATTGCATTGTTAAAAGTCAAAATCATGCATCATTTAGTTTAGAGTAGTGTAGATGCATCTCATATGGCCAAGGTGGATTAATTATGAGGGAAATGTAAATTTTTAAGCCTTGAAAGATAATATTGCATGAGGACATGGCAATGCTCAAGTGTAGGGGAATTTGATATGAGCTTAAACTCATATCCTTTTATCAACAAATTACCCTAAAACACGAAGCAAAATACCCTTTTATATTGTAAAAAGAAGTGTTATGTGGTATGTTTGTGTTTGTGTGATCTTATGTAGGTAAAAGGATACAATTTCAAGCAAACAAGGAAAAACCAAGCTCAAAAGGATGAAAAAGACAAGGAAGGATCACAAGTGACAAGTTTTCAAAGCTCAAGGACCTATCTTGACAAGTCTTGAAAGTTGAGGGACTTAAAGTGCAAATACTACAAAGTCAAGATCCAAGTCAAACCTGGTCAAACTACAAAGTCAATCAAGTCAAAGGGTCAATTTGTTGAAGAATCAAAGTTGAAGGGCCAAAATTGTCAAAGAAATGAAGTTTCTAGCCTAAAAGAGAAATCTGCCAAGTTAAGGGACTTAAATTGCCAAGTTTGGAAAGTTATTCATGTTTAATCCAAGTGAAAGGGCTATTAACCAATCAGAGACAAGGAATCAGTTCACACGGATTGAGCATTTAAATCCCACTCAAGCCGCCACATTTAATAACCCAATCATAACAGTGCAATCCACGTGATACTTTTTCCACCAATAAGAAGCTGCCACGTGTATCTCTCCTTCAACTAAATATTTTTCCAGGAACGCGTTTTTGATAGAGTGCATTTCAGAAGAAGATCAAAACATCAATCTTGCTCGTTTTGATGAGACGAATCCAATGGTGCAACTTAATTAGCATATAATTCATTGGATCAAAAATCCCCAATTCATGTTCATCACCTTCAAAATGGATATGCAGAATTCTTCCACGTGTCAAGCACTGATTGGCCTGAACACGTCACATCTCCAACAAACTCTCAAGTCTAGCCTATAAATACACAACTTGTACTTCATTTGTGGGAGTAGTTAATTTTCAGAAAACACCTAGTTCTCTCAATTTCCCTTTTCTTCTTTTTCCCTCCTTTTCACCTAACAACTCAAGAGACTGACAACCTCTTGAGTTAGTTAGTTAGTTAGAACCCTTGTAACTACATTTGTAACTGAATTCAGCAATAAAAATTCAAATTCCAGTTTTCCCGCCAAATATTGTTCTTCAATTCCTGCTACTTTCTTGCTGTTATTGGATTCCATTGTTGCTGTTTGAAGTTTGTTATGATCATACATTGATCATAACTGACTTTGTTGAAGAATTGTTGCTGTTTGATCAGAATTTCAGTCCTTTCCATTGTTCTTGAAGTTTTTCATGGCAGAATGATGATTGTAGCTGTTTTGGTGATTGATTTGAGTTGATAGCTAGTGATAGGTGGTGGTATCACTAGGGCAAGAGAGCTCAGCGCTCCTCTTCTACCCAAAGGATAACTACAATAGGTTTCATGCTTCTGTTTTAAAATTCCTCTAAACAGTTCTTGCCTGCTTCATTTTCTAGTGTAAAGCTGATGGCTGCCTGTTCTATTTGATTAGTAGTTGTTCATTAAGTGATCCTAGTGTATTGTAGCTTGTTCTTGTACTTTTGTGTTCAGTTGTGAAGTTTTAAGTTCATTTTCAGTCACTTTTTAGTCCTATAGCTTAATTGAGTTCTAGTTGGTTTAGTAGCTTGATTTCAGTCTCATTAGCCTTCATTTGGATCACATAAAATAGTTTGCTAATGCTCTTTGTCCAGTCTTAATCAGAACTCAATAATCCTTTGTAATAGATTGATAAAAATCAGTTAAGGTGTGTTTGGGACTAGTGTTAAATCAGATTTCAAGTTTTGTTAAGTGGTGTTTAAGTGTTCATTTGCAGTCCTTAGAAGTTAACAAGTAGCTTTGAGTCTTTTACTAGTCATAATATTAGTCAAACAGGCAATTGGTTGATAAAAAGTTTGGGTCATTCCTTTAAACAGCTTTTAGTTCAAAACTTGCCAAATTCAATTGATCATTTCTCCTTCATTACTTGTTCAAAATTGCTCAAACCAGTTTCTAGTTAAAGCTTACATCATAATCTTTCAGACTTTAAGAGGAAATCCTACAGTTTTCAGAAATAAGCTAGAAAATAGCTTATTAGTTAAGACCTGAGCAAATTACATTCTCTGATGTGATTTGCATTCTGATTTCCTAGTTCTAATAATCCACTTCATAAATGTCCTTATTTTCTTTCACAAACCTGTTTAGAAAGGGTTGAATATCAAGTTTTGAAATTTTGAGCTTTTTCAAAAATCTGGTCAACGTTTTGGTCAACATAAGCTCATTTGAGCTTATTTTCAGATATCTTGCTTATTAGTGGATGAAATTTGTTCTAGTTTGATTTCCCCTGCTTTATATCAAGTGCTTATTCATTTTCTTTACAAAAATCAAGTTGTGGATGTTTGGATTTTTCTGTAGCTTATTTTGAGCTTATTAATAAGCTCTCTTTTGCTTATCTTTGACTTTTAGGCTAATTCCTTGAATACACGTTTCTATTATTGGATTTGAAGTTGTTTGCAAGTTGTCTCATTAATTTTGGTTCAGAAATAAGCCAGTTCCAGCTTATGCAAGTGATAAGCCCGTTTTTGGTTAAACATTTTCAAAAATTGCAGTTTAGTCCCTAGAGTTCTATTAGTGTTTAAACCTAGCTAATCTTTCTAATTTTGTGGAATTTGCAAAAGTTAGTCCCTGGATTTGTTAGTTTGTTACATTTCAGTTTTAGAAGTTTGTTAGTTTGTTAAATTTGGTTAGTTTGTTAGAATTTTTACAAGTTTAGTCCTTGTAGTTAATTGTTTTACATTTTTAGTCCTTATAACTTTTAGAATTTACATTTCAAGCATTTATATTTCATAGAAATTACATTTTCAGTCCTTATACTTTTAAATTTTGCATTTTAATATTTTACTTAAATAAAATTTGGAATTTGCAATTTGTTTTACGTATAAATAGGTTTATATTTTTCATTTTTACTTAGTGTTGTTTGAATTAGCAATAGATTACCAAGCAAGCTTGAACAACCAAAAACAATTAAAAATTTGATAATTGATTGGACTTTCTATTAGTTAAGAACTGAGAAAACGAACTTGCATTATACACATTTCAGGCCAGAAGTCATAGAGATGACCAATAAGAAGATCGCAGTAGCTAAGCAGAAAATTTAGGAGGCACGGTCACGTCAGAAGAGTTACGCCGATAAGCATCGTAGGGATATACACTTTAATGTAGGAGATCACGTCTTCCTTAAGGTTTCGCCGGCACGTGGTGTTAGACGCTTCGGGAATAAAGGGAAGCTCAGTCCTCGTTTCATCGGACCGTTTGATATCATTGAACGAGTCGGTGAAGTATCTTACCGATTGGCGTTACCTCCGCAGCTTTCGCATGTGCACAATGTGTTTCATGTGTCCTTACTAAGAGGGTACCAGTATCATCCCCTTCACATGGTTCAGTATCCACTGGAACAGATACGTGAAGATCTCACTTTTATAGAAGAACCCGAACGAGTTCTTGACAGACAAGAACGAGTCATGAGAAAGAAGACGATTCCATTCGTCAAAATTCTATGGAGGGATCATACCGAGCGGGAAGCCACTTGGGAAACGGAGGAGTCTATCCGGGCTTCTTACCCTCATTTCATATTTTGAATTCGGGTATGTTCTTCTTTTCTAGTTTACTTTATCTATAATTCGGGGACTAATTATTCTTTTTAGGGGGGAAGAGTTGTAAAACCCGCATGCTTTTACAATGAATTGTACCCTTAGGATCGTACGTACTAGATTTAAACTTTCCTAATATAGCATGATTACGATTACGTGTTAGGAGTTTACGTATTACGTACGTGTTAGGACACGATAAGTATTTACTACGCACGATCACGTAATAATTATTTGACGATAATTAATCACGAACATGCGATCATGAAATCATGAACGTAATTAAAAAACAAACTATTATTAATTACGTATATATATTTATTACGAGCGTATTTAAATATATTAGATCACGGTATTTACGTATCGAGAACATTTAAAACACGAACACAAATAATCACAAACGTTTAACTTAACAACGAGACACGGAAAAAGGTAAGGGTACCCCAAGTGGGGCCCCTACCCGCGGCTACAAGGGCAAATGGGCCAAGCCCATTTGTCAAATTTATAAAAGGGAAAAAGGGGATTTTCACTACTCATAAAATTTTACAGAAGATTTTTAAGAAAACCTAAAAACCCTCCTTCCTTGTCTCCTTGGTGCCGCCACCCTACAACCACCAAAAGAGGTGGTTTGTGATCTTGGATCTTGGAATTTTAGTGATTGATCGTGTTGGTTCTTCGTTCTTTTGATCCACGAATTTGGTAAATCCTTTTTAAACCTTTTCTTTTGATTTAATCTTTTTATAAATCAAGAACATGTGATGTTTTTACAAAAACCTAATAATTAAACATGGATCTAACATGATTTGGTGTTAAATAAAATCAAAAGGGTGTTTTAAGGGGTGTTTGTTTTTGGCCGCAGGCTGCACCGAACCCGAAGGGGTCTCGGTTTGGCCACGCCGACCACCACCAAGACCATACGGTCTTGGTTGGTCCGTGTGCGTCCCACGGCATCAGTAAAACACGGGGTACGCCGAGTTGGTTCGGGGTACGGTGTCGATTTCATGTCCGATTTATTGTTTTTGGTTTAGATCCGGTTCATGGTGTATGTTAGTTTTTATTTATGTTTATGATCTTATGTTAAAAATTAAATTAATAAAATGATATGATTAATTTAATAACATGACTTAGGTTATTGAATTATTAATAATCATGAAATTAATTAACCTAAGTATTTTGTATGTTTAAGACTTATAATTAATTAATTATTTTAAAACCATGGATATAATTAATTAATTAACATGACTTAGGTTATATTATTAATATATAATAATACATATTTAAACCTAAGTATTTAACTTATTTAATTAAAAACATGTTATACTTTAATTAAATATTTTAACATATAGTTTAATTTAATTACATGAAATAATTATTAAACTATACATTATATCATATGACTTAGAAAATAATCATGAAAACACTTAGGCTTATATACTTAGCTTACTTAACCAGCTTATTTCTAATTATGGAAACTTTCTATTTTTAGAAAATTAATTAAATAAGGCAGCTAATCTATTTATGGAAACCTTCTATTTTTAGAAACTTATTTATTTCAGGCAGCTAATCTATTTATGGAAATTTATTTAATTAAGGCAGCTGATCTATTTATGGAAACTTTCTATTTTTAGAAACTTATCTATTATAAGCAGTAGTTCTATTTTTGGAAACTTTCTATTTTTGGAAACTTTCTATTTTTGGTAACTTTCTATTTTTGGAAACTTTCTATTTTTGGAAACTTTCTATTTTTGGTAACTTTCTATTTTAGGAAACCTGCTATTTTTGGAAAGTTACTTATTATTACACAGTAAGTATAATAACAATGAAATACCAGAAATACTTAATCAGATTAAACAGAATATAAGATAAAACACAGTTTAAGGCTTTAAAACAATAAAACATGGTAAGAACACATAAAATAAGTTAAGACATGACATAAAACCAGCTACGTATTTAGTAAGCAGATACTTATTCATGTATATATTTATGTAGCACTAGTGATTCGGAAGTAGAATTCCTCTCAGTTCGTCTTCTTCGTTCACTGGACATAAGGTACGGATTCCCGTCCTTTCAGTATGACTTCACCACGGCGGAGTAATTGCTCGTGGCATCCCCTCAGCTTTTGGCCATTTATTTATATTTATCATGTGGGGCGTATGGGTGCATCCTAGTTACATGTTTTTATTCAGGATTTCATGCTGAATGTGGTGTGTGCCTTGCATCCTTCACAAGGAGCTAATCCCTCCTACCCAAAAACCAGTATATTAAATTAGAGGCAGCCCCTCTAATTTTGCATGATGAGGTCACCCCTCCAAGTATTCATGCACGGTGGATTTTCATGACCTATATTGGCTAATGGTAAAATATGACAAATAGTTTTTATAAGATAAACATAAGACTTTCAAACTATTTAAACCAGTTTTATTAAGACTTAACCAGGTTACTCGGGACTTAGTTTTCTTCCGTTGTTATATGTTATATGCTTATCCTATTCGTGCTTTATTGTTCATCCGTGCACTGAGCGTATTTGCTCAGCCGTTTTCCTTTTCTATGTTCCCAAAACGGCAGGTACTCAGGGGCGCTCGTAGACACTAAGAGTACGTGCATATGAACTGGAAGCTGTCTAGCCTTCTTTACATTATGCATTTCCTTTCTTATGATACCTATGCTTTGGACATTGTTTAGTCCTTTCCTTTATTATACTATGTTTGTGTGTGATGAGCTTTACTTTTGGACTACCGATGTTTGATTCTGGTATTTTCCTTTTATGGTCAAGTAATGTTTAGACATTTTTCCTTGTATGCTTTGATGACACGTCATAATTTCTGTGATATTTCCATTTCCAAAATAGGGTGTTACACTTAGAAAGCAGAAACGTCAAGAGCGCGATAATTACCAATTTGAGCTTTTTATGAAAATGTTTCATGATTTGCACTTTAATGTGAGTTTCGCCGATGTTTTGGTCATGATGCCCGATTTGCCGCTAACTTTAAGAGTATGTTGAACAACAAGGAGAAATTGCAACAATTGTCTAGTTGTTCATCGGTTTATCTTAATCGCATACCTCAAAAAGTCGGTGATCCCGGTAAATTCTTGATCCCTTGCGCAATCCAAGATATGGAAGAATGCTATGCCTTGGCCGATCTTGGTGCTAGTATTAACTTGATGCCACTTGCAATCTTCAAGTCGCTCAATCTTCCTAATCTTACTCCTTTACTAATGTCCATCGAGTTGGCCGACCATTCCACGATTCCCGCATGTGGATTGGCGGAAGACGTTTTTGTGAAAGTGGGAAAGTTCTATTATCTGGTAGACTTTATCGTTGTCAATATTCCCACGGATCCTCAAGTTCCTCTCATTTTAGGTCGTTCGTTTTTAGATACGTCTATGGCTTTGATCGATGTGCATGCTAGAAAGATCACCTTACGTTTCAACGACGAGGAACTTGTTATAAACGCAACTCAAAACTCTCAAATCTCTCATGTTTACTCCGTTGCAACCATAAACCTCGTTGATATGATCGACGTTGTTTGCGAGGAATTTTCACAGGAAGTTCTAGGTTTTGGTGATGATGAAAATAGTGGCAATCCCACTATGTTAGATCCCATTCTTGATAACTCGACACCAACCTTCACTCCATTTGAAGGTGGTGGTTTTACGTTGGAAGAATTTGATGTTCCACGTACTTGTGCCGAAGACCTCGACAATGATGAGGACTTCTCGATTATCAAGGATTTTCTTAACGATTTCCCATTTCCTCCACCCGAGGAGGTTATGAGTATCGAGCCCAAATCTTCAATTGAGGAACCACCTATCCTCGAGTTGAAAGATTTACCTCCTCATCTCGAATATGTCTTTTTGGAGGAGGATGACAAGTTGCCGGTTATTATTGCGAAAGAACTTTCGGATGATGAAAAAACCGCACTTGTCGATGTTCTAATGGATCACAAAGGGGAAATTGCGTGGAAGTTATCCGACATTAAGGGGATCGATCCCAAGTTTTGTACCCACAAACTCTTAATGGAGGAGGATTACAAGCCTGCAATCCAATGTCAAAGGAGGGTGAACCCCAAAATTCATGACGTCATCAAAAAGGAAGTCCTAAAACTCCTTGACGCGGGAATGATTTACCCTATTTCCGATAGCCCTTGGGTGAGTCCTATTCATTGTGTCCCTAAGAAGGGAGGAATGTGTGCCAAACGATGCCAACAAGTTAATTCCCACTAGACTCGTGACCGGATGGAGAGTGTGCATTGACTATCGTAAGTTGAATGAAGCCACTCGAAAAGACCATTTTCCCTTGCCCTTCATGGACCAAATGTTGGAGCATCTTGCGGGAAATGATTTCTATTGCTTTTTAGATGGGTTTTCCGGTTACTTCCAAATACCCATCGATCCTCGTGATCAAGAAAAAAAACGTTTACGTGTCTATATGGAACGTTTGCCTATCGTAGAATGCCATTCGGACTTTGCAATGCACCGGGAACCTTTCAAAGGTGCATGATGGCTATTTTTCATGATATGATCGAAAACACGATGGAAGTCTTCATGGATGACTTTTCCGTGTATGGTAGTTCGTTCACTTCGTGTTTGTCGAATCTTGAGAGAATGGTGAAGCGTTGTGAGGAAACCAACCTTGTGCTTAATTGGGAAAAGTGTCATTTTATGGTTAAAAGTGGAATCGTCTTATGGCACAAGGTTTCGAAAGCGGGGATTGAGGTAGATCAAGCTAAGGTAGACGTCATCGCCAAACTACCTCATCCCAAAACCGTTAAGGGAGTTAGGAGTTTCCTAGGACACGCAGGCTTTTATCGTCGATTAATAAGTGTGTAAACACTTATCCTTTTGCCACTAAAATCAAGGAAAAACAAGACCTAATCATGTGTTTAATATCGTAAAAGTCGGAATTACGCGTGATTTTGTTTTTTTGTGTGAAATAGGTACAAATGATAAAAAGGAAAGAAAACACGGGATTTCATGGTCAAATGTTGAAGAAAAGTCCAAGAAAAAGACAAAGACAAAGTCAAAGACCAAAAGTGTGCCTAAGATCACGATAACCGGAAAAATCGACATGATTTTGAACAAATGACCAACGAAGCCGAAATCGAGCTCATTTTTAGTGGAATTAATCTTTTATGGAGTTTAATGGGCTTGTGGGTCCCACATTTGGGTTAATGGGCTCAAAAGCCCATTTGGAAGCTAAATGTTGCTTGATTAATAACTATAAGCCCAAATGGCCTAATTTCCCCCTTAAAAACATACGGTTGGAATCACTTGGGCTTCAAAAGCCCATTTGGTTTAATAAGAAAACACGGGACAGTGAAAACAAATGCCCAAATGTCAAGTTAATAAACATTTTTTTTGCTTTGGTCAACACCCACTCCTACCACACGTTTTTTATAACCTCACATTTACCCCACTCCCATTTTATTTCATTCGATATTATCAAGAAACAATTCACCCACTTCTTTTTCTCTCTCAATAAACAAACACAGCCTCCACCATTTTTACCCAAACCCTAATTTACTCATCCATAAATTTTTACACCAAAAATTGGGGGTTTTATTTAATCCATGTGATTCACACACTTGGGGATTAAAACCCCAAGTTAATCGGAAGCAACATCAAGGGGTGGTCCTCATCTCATGAGGCTAAATCCCCTCTACTGATTGGTTTCAACACCTCACCATAATTAATCATCCAATCAAGGCTTTCCACCTCAGCACTAAACAAACACAAGAAACACACTTTCGCCAGCGTGGCGATCCATGTGATCCTTGGTGTGTGTTTCAACCGCAAGATCAAGAAGAGAAGAAAGAGAAAGCAGAAAAGATGGATTAAACAGCTCAGATTGAATTTTTTGCTCACGAAGCTTCATGAAGAAGCCTTGGTGGTTGGCTATAAAAACCCCCATCATTCTGTAATTTGTGTGCACTTTTTTATTTTTTTATTTTATGCAAAAATTAGTTCTTAGGACTAAATGTAATTTCCTTTCAAAAGTATTGTAATTGGTTATTATTATTATTAATAAAATTTTATTTAGTTACAATCTGTCTCAACTTTAATTTTTCTGTCAAAATTATTGCGTTTCATCTTAAGTCTGTTTTACCTTTGTCATTATTATTATTATTTAATCTAAGTAAAATAAAAGTAAAAGTGAATGAAAAACTTCCCCACTGGGAGTTTTATATAATCTGGGTTGGTTCGTTGGTTACTGTTCGAGATGATGATGATTATGATATTTGGGTAAAGGAGGTTTGATTCGGTTCATAAAGGGGGTACAACGCCTTCCTTCTTCCCAAAGGATTCGACATCAGGTTCACTTTCTGTTTATTGTTCTTGTTAATTTTTGATTAATTTGTTTGTTTAGATTTGCTAAATTTTTACCTGATTACTGTTATTGTGGTTCGAGTTTTGTTCGTTTGGCTACTGTTTAAGTTTCGGATCGGTTTTTATCTGCTTAATATTTTTTTGGATTCGAGTTGTTTGGATCTGCTTAGTTTGTTCGATTGGTTTGAATCTGTTTACTTTTGTTATGATATAGTCTGCTAGTTTGATTAACTTATGTAGGAAATTTATATTAGTTGCTGAATAGTTTGGTAGCTAGCTTGATTTGGTAAGTCTGCACTGTTTGATTTTAATATCTGCTTCTAGTTTGCTTATCTGCGTTGCTTATCTGCACTGTTTGATTTTTATCTGATTACTGTTTTTGTGGTTCGAGTTTTGTTCGTTTGGCTACTGTTTAAGTTTCGGATCGGTTTTTATCTGCTTAATATTTTTTTGGATTCGAGTTGTTTAGATCTGCTTAGTTTGTTCGATTGGTTTGAATCTGTTTACTTTTGTTATGATATAGTCTGCTAGTTTGATTAACTTATGTAGGAAATTTATATTAGTTGCTGAATAGTTTGGTAGCTAGCTTGATTTGGTAAGTCTGCACTGTTTGATTTTAATATCTGCTTCTAGTTTGCTTATCTGCGTTGCTTAATATTCGGGTTAGATTAGATCTGCTTATTTGGTATTTAACTTAGTTTATAGTTTCATTTGCTTATTGTCAGTTATTTGAATCTGCTTATTTTAAGCTTTTATTTGCTTCTCTACTTATTTGCTTTTCTTTTCCTGCTGATATTGCTGCTTATAAACAGACCCAATTGGTTTGCTTGTTTCTCTTATTCCAAAAATATTCCAAAAAATTGTCACTTATGGGTCTCGAACCCCAGACCTTGCGTTTAACAGTCCAATGCTTTAACCATTCGGCCTAGACTCTTATTTATGTTTTAATTCAGCTTGTTTAATTAATATAGGGTAATATCTAGCTGCAGTTTTATTAATAAGTTTAATTACAATTTTAGTGTTATTAATTTTAATTAAAAAGTTTTTATTTAAGATTTCTTTTATTAAGTTCTAAAAAAATAAAAAGATTAAAAAATATTTTTAATTACTTTTATAGATTTAAATTGTTTTTAAAGTTAGTTTTAAAAAATAGTTTTCTATTAATATAGTTTTGTTTAAAAATAAGTTTTAAATAGATTTCATTCAAAGTTTTTATTTTAATTTAGTTTCACATAAAATTAGTTTTAAATTCTGTTTAAAAATAGTCTTTATATTAGTTTAATTAATTTAGTTTAAGTTTCAAAATAGTTCTTATTTAAATTAGTTTAAATTAGATTTTTAAATTAGATTAAATAGTTTTTAAATAGATTTTAGTCTTAAAATACCAAAAAAATACGTTTCACCAAGAACAAATAAATCTTACGTTTAATTATAAATCAATTCGAGTGAGTCGAGGAAACGAACATTAATTGCAAAATAAAAGAATTGGCAATAATTCCTACATTAAATTGGCGTCGCTGCTGCTTCGCTCGTTACGATTGACGATTTTCGTGAGACGTTTGGATTTTGGGATCCGTTCTTTTTGAACGTTAATTTTCTTGCACAAAAATCAAAAACAAAAAAAAATCAAAAACTTAAAAATACAAAAAAATTAAAAAATCACAAAAGCAAACTCTTTCCTAAGATTTGCACCAAAAAAATTTAAAAAAAATCAAAAAGTAATACTTTTTCCTAAAAGTATTACACCAAAAATATTACGTATTATTGTTATTTTTTTAGTTCGATTTCTTTTGATTTTTATTGTGAATATATATTTTTCTAAAAAATAAAAAAAAAAGATTTTTCTTTTACTATATTATATTACGTAGAACATTAATTTACCTACTTTTAAAATAAGACCTTAGTTGGGATTTCATCACCTAACTATTGTATTCGAATCCTAAACGAAATAAAAGGGCAAAATAGATAAATACTAGTAAGACGTTTGAACTCGATTTATACAAACTATAAGGTGGGTATAAGGCGACGCGCTATAAAAGGCCGTCTAAGAAAAAAGTTTTTTAAGTGCTTTGTGCCACCTCGTTTCCCCGCTTGCTTGTGCGTATATTGAGAGGGACGACCGATTATTGGTTTGCCAACTCAAGTAGTAATTAAGTATATATTTTTGTAGCTTTTTCATATTGAACCTCGAGAGGGATAATCCCTTTCCTCTCAAAGTCGATCGAGGTTACCTACCTCATTCCGAAGTTTTAATTGTATGCGCACTCGCGCGCGTACATACATACCGATTGGTGTACCAAATACTTCTAATTCTTCCAAAAAGAAGAAGAAGAAAAACAAAAAGACCGTCAATCAAGCCGATCCCGAGAATCGAGCTTTGAACAAAACGATGGCAACGGATAATCGACCAATGATTGAGATTCTCCAATCTCACGTTGAAGGAAACCCGATGACGCGATTGTGGTGCCGGATATTGGAGCTAATAATTTTGAACTTAAAACGGGTTTTATTCAAATGGTTTCCGCTACACCATTTTTAGGCCGTACTAATGATGACCCACACGCTCATATCAAACGTTTCATACAATTAGTAAATACCGTCAAATACAATGGGGTGCCACAAGAGGCTATTCGTTTACAACTCTTTCCTTTTTCCCTCGAGGGACAAGCCCAGATTTGGCTTGATAAGGAACCACCCCAAAGTATTACAACATGGATTGACTTAGAGACCAAGTTCATTAACTAGTTTTTCCCACCATCACGGACCACTTCTTTAAGGAATGAAATCATTACGTTTGAACAACAATATGGGGAAACGTTTAGTGAGTCGTGGGAACGATTTAAAGAGCTTTTAAGAAAATGTCCACAACACGGTTTCACTAAATTGCATCAAACTAATACATTTACAATGGTTTAAAACTTAATGACCAAGACTCACTTAATAGTGTCGCGGGGGGCAATATTCTTGTGAAATCAATGAACGAGGCTTGGGCCATAATTGAAAACAAGGCTAAAGTGCAAACAAAGAGTGTTAGGGCCACTATGGCAAGTGCTAGTTCTAGTGAGAACGAAAAAGAATGGATAAGCTCACTTCGCTTGTTGAATCAATTGCTTTACAAACCAAAGAAATAAAGGGTCAAGTTAATGCCTTGAAAGAAACTAGTGTAACGTGTGAGATTTGTGGTGGACCACATTCATATTTTAATTGTGACAAGGTTTACAATCAACCAACAACAAGTTTGTGCTTATCACACCAATGCCAATGAGAGGGTTCAATTTAAACCAAAAGTTGATGTTAACCATTTGTCTTATAAGAGTACTAATTATTTGGCCCCCCCGGGTTTTGTTGCTCCACAAAGACCACCCCCACCCGCCCAAAATACCCAAAAACAAAATAAGAACCAAGGTCCTCAAATGGGTAATTTACAAGGGAATACAAATCAAGGGAATTTTAATGGTCCAAATCAAGAGTTTCAGAATAATAACCAAGGTTTTCATAATAACAACGGTTTTCAACCTCAATATCAAAACCAAGGTTTTCCTAATCAAGGTTTTCCTAATCAAGGGTATAATCAAATGAATATGCATAATCCTCAAATGGACTTGGTTCTACAAAAATTGACCGATCATGAGCGAATTATGAAAGAGATGCAAGAATCGACCGATAAGAAATTTTTGACAATGATTCAAGCCCTTAGACCCCAAGGAGCCTTACCTTCCAATACCGAGATTAACCCTCGTGCTAATGTGAGTGCTATCACTACTCGAAGTGGAGCCACTTTAGTGGGACCTTCCATCTCTTCGCCCATAAAGGAGAGACAAGGCCCGGAGATCATAATGAGTAATCCTACTCCCTTCCGGTGATTCCTCCCACTACCACTCCTAGTACTAGTGCTCTATTGCCCAATGAGCACAACCATAAGTTTGTTCAAGAAGCGAGTCCTTCTCCTTCTCAACCTTCAAAGTCTAAACCTAATATCCCTTATCCCTCTAGGTTGGACAAAGCTAAAGTGCTCACCAAAGATGACGTTCATGTCTCCAACTTTTTGAAAATGATTTCCAACGTCAATGTTAACATTAGTCTTATTGAAGCACTCGCTCAAATGCAAAATTTGTGAAAATGTTTAAAGATTTGCTTAATAAGAAAGAAAAATGGTTGAGCTCGTGAACACTCGTTTAAATGAGAATTGTTCCGCGATTCTTCTCAAAGAGCTTCCCGAAAAGCTAGGAGATCCCGGACGATTCGTGTTACCTTGCTCGTTTCCTCAAATGGATGATTGTATGGCTTTAGCGGACTTCAGCGCTAGCATCAATCTTATGCCACTCTTGGTATGGAAACAATTATCATTACCCGACCTTGTACCGACTCGCATGACTCTCGAATTAGCTAATAGAACTCTCGCATACCCCGTTGGTATTGCCGAAGACGTTTTTGTTCAAGTTGGTACATTCACTTTTTCTGTGGACTTTGTCGTCGTCGACTATGAGATGGATCCTCGTATTCCGTTAATACTTGGTAGACCATTCTTACGATCCGGAAGAGCCTTAGTTGATGTGGCCGAAGGGGAGTTAATTCTTAGGGTTAGGGATGAACAAAAAGTTTTTAAAATGGGAAAAATCACAACAAAATCAAATGGAAAAGAGTCGGTCAATATGATTGATGTTCTTAATTATGATAATGACGAGATTTTTATTAATCCTTTTTGAATTCATAAGTCTACTCAAAATGATTTTGTGATAACTTCATCCCTTCCCTTAGAGCCTCAAATTTTTGAAACTCCTATTTACGATACTTATAGTGATGACACTTCTTCAAGTGATCACACTACCTTCGGTTTAGACGACCTATCTTTCGACCCACCCACTTTTGACCCACCCATTTTTGATCAACCAATCTTTGATACCTACGATGATGACACTTCTTTAAGTGATCTCATTAACTTTGATGACCCACCCCATGATCTTAATGCACCTCGTATCTCTATGAGTGATTCTTCCATTATGGAAACTCCTTTTGACTTTTATACCCCAATTTTAGAAGTCATGACTTTCGAGGAGGATCCTCCACTCTTAGAGATCATTCCTACTTTAGAGGTTATTCCATTTGAGGAGGATTTAGATATCTTTCTAAATACCTATTTTCCTCACAAGGATGAGTTTTCCTATGACTCCGATGATACTTATGTTTTCACATAAAGTTTGAAAGAGGATGACTTTCCCACTTTGGATTATATGATATTTTGAGCTTAAATGTCAACACCTCTTGCTATTTTCCCGTTAAGGAATCGGTGTTTGATCCCAGAATAGAGACTTTCGTGCTATCATTGCCATATCACCATAACACCTTTCCTCGTAAGAAATTTTAGACTAAGGGTACCCCACTTTTCTTTGCCTTGTGTAATTTTAGCACCTCGGGGTTTATTTCCTTTCATGATGGAAATTATGTGTTTGACCCGGGTGGATTTTCATGGGGTATTCCTTATATGACTTTGTTTCACCTTTATCATGGAGAGATTTTCCTCCCTTGGAAATCTCGGTTTTTCCATGATTTTCCCATTTGAATGATAACATTCGGGAAATCGAGTCGAGCTAGAGACTCGTGATAAATAAATCAAGCATCGTATAACTAGGCTAGATTTTTTACCCTTTTCCACCCTTTTTCGCCTTCACCCATTTTCACCAATAAGTGTAGGGGGGAGCCAAGTAGGTTGTTTGTGTGTTGTGATGTTGTGCAGGGACATGTGCTTTATTGATCCACTTTTGGTGTTTTTGAAGCGATCCGTGTTCCTGTGTTCCCGTGTTTCCCGTGTACTTGGTTCCTTCGATTATTTTTTGCTATTGTGATTCAATCTTGTATATAAATAAAACGAATAAATGAAATCACTTTAGTTGTCTCTTCCTTAGCTCGATTTACACAACGTACTCAATGTCCTAAGTGTAGGGGAGTTTATTCTCCCACATGCTTAAACATTGAGGACAATGTTTATATTAAGTGTAGGGGGACTTTTATCGAATTTTAGTGGGCTTTTCCATAAATTTGACCCCATTTAACCAGAAAATTTAAAAAAATTTCAACGTTTTTCAAAATTTTGATCTATTTTGGCCTAATAGTATTTTCATTTATTTTCTTTCCTTTTTTCATCACATCGTATTTATATTTTACGTTTCAAGAATAAAATAAATAAATAAATAAATTGGTTTTAACAAGTTTGGATATCTTTGATATATTAGGCCCGTCGTGAATATTTTGACTAAACCCGAGTTTACTTATCCGAGTTTACTCTTGCTAGTATCCTTAACCAGATGGACCTTAATTGGTTTATTAGGCTAAGCATCCACGAGTCTCATTCCTTGAGATTTTCAATTGTGGAGAACGAGAGATGATAGAGTTGATAATAAGTTTAAGGGTTAATTCTTATTTATATGAGTTTTTGTGGCTCTTTCTTCCCGCTTGTATATTTAATTGCTTAATAAATGAGGATTTTTGCGGTGTAGATTCGATTTCTTAACTCTTAGCCAAATCTTTATTCTCCTTGTAATTAAAGCATGAACACATTGAGGGTGCCAGCGTTGTGGACTTCCGACTAAGGTGGCTCATAACCACTAAGTAGGAGGTATTCAGACCATGGGACCTCGGAATTTGGCCTACTATATATATCATAAATAAAGAAAGAATAGGATTAAAACATGACCTCAAGGAGCCTTAGGGTGTGGGGCATGTAGCACGAACCGTGTCATTAGAGCCTTAGGGTGTATGGCATGGTAAATGTTGAATAAAAATTGATCAAAAATCAATTCCCTTGTTTATCGTTCAAGGAGCCTTAGGGTGTGGACAATAAATGAGGAGCATTTTTGCATCTTAAAGAGCCTAAGAGTATATGATGTGAACTTGCTAAACTCCACATAAAGTCTACATGACTTTGGAGGAATAATTAATAAGTAGTACTATTGGCCAAAATTTGGGTCCGGGAATTTATTCCCCAAATCGTGTTAAATCATCCTTGATGTGGGCTTACTTTAGTGACAACGTTTTTGAGGACAAGGTTAGGTTTTGAGTGTCGGGTTTGCACCGTTTCGCCTTCATTTTTAGACTAATAATTATCAAATAAGTCAAATGAGCCTACGGGTGAATGACAATCAATAAAATCTAAAGATACAACGTAGGAATTGGAGAAAGAGTATTACACAATTGTCTTATATAAGTGGTTTTAACTTGAAAACTTATGGTAAACAATGATCTCGTTTTTAAGCTTGGTATGAGGAACGTGAAACTTGAGGGTGATTAATATTCATGACACCAAAGCCCTAATTTAAGTCTAAGATTTCTTTACAAGTTTCTTCTATCAAATAATTTCCAAGTTAATAAATTGTTATAACTTTTGTCTCCTTTTAAATTTTTATCTTTTCATCGTAGTAGTATTAGTGTATCTTAATAAAGGCCATGATGGGTTAATTATGAGAAAAATGTAACTTGATGCTTTAAAACTATGCATTGCATGGGGTCATTGCAATGGTCAATTGTAGGGGATTTAATAAGTGTGTAAACACTTATCCTTTTGCCACTAAAATCAAGGAAAAACAGGACCTAATCATGTGTTTAACATCGAAAAAGTTGGAATTACGCGTGGTTTTGTGTTTTTGTGTGAAATAGGTACAAATGACAAAAAGGAAAGAAAACACGGGATTTCACGGTCAAATGTTGAAGAAAAGTCCAAGAAAAAGACAAAGACAAAGTCAAAGACCAAAAGTGTGCCTAAGATCACGATAACCGGAAAAATCGACACGATTTTGAAGAAATGACCAACGAAGCCGAAATCGAGCTCATTTTTAGTGGAATTAATCTTTTACAGAGTTTAATGGGCTTGTGGGTCCCACATTTGGGTTAATGGGCTCAAAAGCCCATTTGGAAGCTAAATGTTGCTTGATTAATAACTATAAGCCCAAATGGACCAATTTCCCCCTTAACAACATACGGTTGGAATCACTTGGGCTTCAAAAGCCCATTTGGTTTAATAAGAAAACACGGGAAAGTGAAAACAAATGCCCAAATGTCAAGTTAATAAACATTTTTTTGCTTTGGTCAACACCCACTCCCACCACACGTTTTTTTATAACCTCACATTTACCCCACCCCTATTTTATTTCATTCGATATTATCAAGAAACAATTCACCCACTTCTTTTTCTCTATCAATAAACAAACACAGCCTCCACCATTTTTACCCAAACCCTAATTTACTCATCCACAAATTTTTACACCAAAAATTGGGGGTTTTATTTAATCCGTGTGATTCACACACTTGAGGATTAAATCCCCAAGTTAATCGGAACAAAACCAAGGGGCGGTCCTCATCTCATGTGATTAAATCCCTTCTCCTGATTGGTTTCAACACCTCACCATAATTAATCATCCAATCAAGGCTTTCCACCTCAGCACTAAACAAACACAAGAAACACACTTTCGCCAGCGTGGCGATCCATGTGATCCTTGGTGTGTTTTCAACCGCAAGATCAAGAAGAGAAGAAAGAGAAAGCAGAAAATATGGATTAAGGGGGTTGGCTATAAAAACCCCCATCATTCTGTAATTTGTGTGCACTTTTTATTTTTTTATTTTATGCAAAAATTAGTTTTTAGGATTAAATGTAATTTCCTTTCAAAAGTATTGTGATTGGTTATTATTATTATTAATAAAATTTTATTTAGTTACAATCTATCTCAACTTTAATTTTTCTGTCAAAATTATTGTGTTTCATCTTAAATCTGTTTTACCTTTGTCATTATTATTATTATTTAATCTATGTAAAATAAAAGTAAAAGTGAATGAAAAACTTCCCCACTGGGAGTTTTATATAATCTGGTTTTGTTCTTTGGTTACTGTTCGAGATGATGATGATGATGATATTTGGGTAAAGGAGGTTTGATTCGGTTCATAAAGGGGGTACATCGCCTTCCTTCTTCCCAAAGGATTTGACATCAGGTTCACTTTCTGTTTATTGTTCTTGTTAATTTTTGATTAATTTGTTTGTTTAGATTTGCTAAATTTTTATCTTATTACTGTTTTTGTGGTTCGGGTTTTGTTCATTTGGCTACTGTTTAAGTTTCGGATCGGTTTTTATCTGCTTAATATTTTTTTGGATTCGAGTTGTTTAGATCTGGTTAGTTTGTTCGATTGGTTTGAATCTGTTTACTTTTGTTATGATATAGTCTGCTAGTTTGATTAATTTATGTAGGAAAATTATATTAGTTGCTGAATAGTTTGGTAGCTAGCTTGATTTGGTAAGTCTGCACTGTTTGATTTTAATATCTGCTTCTTAGTTTGCTTATCTGCGTTGCTTAATATTCGGGTTAGATTAGATCTGCTTATTTGGTATTTAAGTTAGTTTATAGTTTAATTTGCTTATTGTGAATTATTTGAATCTGCTTATTTTAAGCTTTTATTTGCTTCTCTGCTTATTTGCTTTTCTTTTCCTGCTGATATTGCTGCTTATTAAAAGACCCAATTGGTTTGCTTGTTTCTCTTATTCCAAAAATATTCCAAAAAATTGTCACTTATGGGTCTCGAACCCCAGACCTTGTGTTTAACAGTCCAATGCTTTAACCATTCGGCCTAGACTCTTATTTGTGTTTTAATTCAGCTTGTTTAATTAATATAGGGTACTATCTAGCTGTAGTTTTATTAATAAGTTTAATTACTATTTTAGTGTTATTAATTTTAATTAAAAAGTTTTTATTTAAGATTTCTTTTATTAAGTTCTAAAAAATAAAAAGATTACAAAATATTTTTAATTACTTCTATAGATTTAAATTGTTTTTAAAGTTAGTTTTAAAAATTAGTTTTCAATTAATATAGTTTTGTTTAAAAATAAGTTTTAAATAGATTTCATTCAAAGTTTTTATTTTAATTTAGTTTCACATATAATTAGTTTTAAATTCTGTTTAGAAATAGTCTTTATATTAGTTTAATTAATTTAGTTTAAGTTTCAAAATAGTTCTTATTTAAATTAGTTTAAATTAGATTTTTAAATTAGATTAAATAGTTTTTAAATAGATTTTAGTCTTAAAATACCAAAAAAATATGTTTCACCAAGAACAAATAAATATTACGTTTAATTGGAAATCAATTCGAGTGAGTCGAGGAAACGAACATTAATTGCAAAATAAAAGAATTGGCAAAAATTCCTACATAATCGATTCATCAAGGACTTTTCAAAGATATCTCGACCTATTACACATCTCCTGGAAAAAGATGCACATTTTGTCTTTGACGAAGATTGTGTACGAGCCTTTGAAATCCTTAAGAGGAAACTTACTGAAGCTCCCATTCTTGTGTCTCCCAATTGGAACCTCCCCTTTGAGCTCATGTGTGATGCTAGTGACTATGTTATTGGGGTCGTATTGGGTCAACGTCATGAAAAGCACTTCTTTCCTATTCACTATGCTAGCAAGACGATGACCGAGGCTCAACTAAAATACACTACAACAGAAAAGGAGTTCCTTGCCGTGGTGTATGAATTTGAGAAATTCCGACCTTATCTCGTCTTGACGAAATGCATAGTGTATACGGATCATTCGACTATCAAGTATCTTATGGCTAAACAAGATGCAAAGCCGAGATTACTTTGTTGGATTCTCCTCCTTCAAGAATTTGATCACAAAATTGTTGACAAAAAAGGAGCTAAGAATCTAGCGGCCGGACATCTTTCTCCTTTGGAAGATGCTCACCAAAGTGTTTACGAGCCCAAGGAAATCACCGAAACATTTCCACTCGAGACACCTGGTGTAGTGAATTCTAAGCTTGATTCTTCCACCCCATGGTTTGCGGACATCGCAAATTACAGTGCGGGCAACTTCATCATCAAGGGTATGACGACTCAAGAAAAACGAAAATTCTTTCGTGACGTCAAGTTCTATTTTTGGAACGACCCTTACTTGTTTCGAACTTGTGCGGATCAAATTATTCGACGTTGTGTCTTTGGTACTGAAGCTTCTAACATCCTTAGAGCTTGTCACGAGGGACCCACGGGTGGTCACCACGGTGCTAATCTCACGGCTAAGAAGGTCTTTGATGCCGGTTTCTTTTGGCCTACTATTTACCGAGATGCACATGAGCTTGTGAAGTCGTGTGACTCATGCCAACGACAAGGAAAAGCCTCACAAAAAGATGAAATGCCACAAAATATCATCCAAGTGTGTGAGATCTTTGACGTTTGGAACATCGACTTTATGGGGTCGTTCCCATCATCTCGTGGTAATAAGTACATCCTTGTCGCGGTTTACCACCTATCTAAGTGGGTGGAATCTAAGGGTTTGCCCACCAATGATGCTCGTGTGGTAGTCAAATTTTTGAAAAGCTTTGTTTTCTCGGTTTGGAACCCCTCGTGCGATCATAAGCGATCGTGGAACCCATTTTTGTAATGACCAATTCGAAAGGGTCCTAAGGAAATATGGGGTTACGCATCGGATTTCTACGGCTTGTCACCCACAAACGAGTGGGCAAGTCGAGGTTTCAAACCGAGCGTTGAAGAGGATCTTGGAGAGATCGTTTGGGGAAAACCGACAATCTTGGTTGGATAAGTTGGACGATGATTTATGGGCCTTTAGGACCGCTCATAAGACGCCCATTGGGTGCACTCCCTATAAGCTAGTGTATGGGAAGAATTGTCACTTGCCAATTGAACTCGAACACAAGGCTTATTGGGCCCTAAAGCATTGTAATGATGATATGGAGACCGCGAGAAAACATCGGAAAATGCAATTAAATGAATTGGATGAATTAAGGGATATTTGCTTATTAAAATTCATTAATTTATAAAGAAAAGACTAAAAAGTTGCATGATTCAAAAATTAAAAACCGGGTTTTAACATTGGGGATCAAGTTTTGTTTTTAACTCTCGTTTGAAAATCTTTTCTGGTAAGTTGAAATCCCGCTGGTCCGGTCCTTTCACCGTGACTCAAGTTTTTCCATATGGGACCATCGAGCTAGCTCAAAATGATGGCCCCAATTTCAAGGTGAGTGGACATAGGTTGAAGCACTACTTTGGCGGGGAAGTTCCATCCTTGAACTACCTCGACCAAATCACCTTCCCCAATGATAATTAGTATTGAGGGATCGAGTCGAGCTCATGACTCGGTAATAAAAAACGAGGTGCCTCGTGGGGGGAGTCCCATGCTTATCCTATGTACATATTATCGCTTTCTAATGTAGTAACGTGTGGTGATTTGTGCCCTTCCAACCTTTGTTTCGTGGTTGTTTGTGAATTGTGGATTTTAGATGATCATTATCTTCACGACTGGAGCCTCTTGTGTTCGTTTTATGGGAGCACTCTATCATTTGCTTTGAAGACTTTCTCAATATCCATGATATATCCTTTGATGTTCTAACCTTAGGTTTATAGCACACTTCATAAACGGCTTTAAATTTAACGGTTACACCCTTTCCATGCTAGATTAGGCATTCGAATACGTCTCTAGTATTGGGGTGTTTGCACCCCTAGACTCGAAACATTGAGGACAATGTTTAACTTTAGTATGGGGGTGCATAGATACTTGCCTTGCCAAACCTTCACGCTTTCCAAAGTTTATCTTTTTGATTATCGTTTTGTTGCAAAATAAGGCTAAAAATGGCCAAATTTTAATTTTTTTCTCATATTTTATAAGTGTTTGAAGACACGAATGTAGGTTTTCCAATGGCGAGAATAAGAGTAATTTTTGACTCGACCGTGCGTGTTGAGCACTTAGCTTTGATTCCTTAACTTCACATTAGGCTAAGTCTCTTAAATGAGGACGAGAAATGATAGAGTTAATTATAAGTTACTATGCTAAACGTAGAGTACTCGTATTCTTTCAAAAACTCATGTGTTCTCGTTGTTTGCTCATTCTCCCTTTGCTTGTAAATATTTTTTGCTTAATAAATATTGACTTAGCGGTTTAGTCTTGTTTGTTGGTTTCTAGTCTTTTCTAGTAGCTTCCATGTAACTAAATTGGGAAGACATTAAGGTATCGCCAGCGTCACCGTTTTGAAGTATTTGCACCCGAATAATCGAAAGCTTCACCCAATAATAAGATTTCAAGTGCTCACCTAAATCAAGCAAACAATTTGAAGCTCACAAGGCCGAAAAATCTATGCAAAACTGAAAGTGAATCAAGCCTTAATCTTTTAAGCTTTAAAGATCCAAAATTCGCCTTAGCGTGAGGATATACGTCTTTGGCTAATAAAACCACCGATGAGGTGGATAATAAAAGGCAAGGCAAGACCGAAGTCATAATAAAAGCTTCATGGCGAAGTTGAATAAAAGATGGAGGTAAACCTATGATAATAAGACCCTTCCGTTAGGGGGCGTATAAAAGTCTTGGTAATAAGTCTCATGTTCAAAACCGTTATAAAACTGTGTTTATCGATCCTTCTTGTTGACTTAATTTTTTGACATCGTTGTCTATTAGGAGGGGTTAATAATTTGATGGTCTTGGTTACACCGTTAGGACTCTATTTTTAGACCTAAATCTCTATCATCGCATAAGTCAAACAATGTATCCTCGTGAAACATTCAAGACAAAATAAAATATAAGAGATACAACTTAGGAAAATGGGAGGATAAGTACGTGATTAGGGCATATGAGTAGTGTTAGCATTACTAACTTATAAAGACAATGATCTCGTTGCACGCTTGGCATGGAATTGGGGTGAAAATCGAGGACGATGAAATTATTTCTAACGAAGCATTCACGTGTTCTTATTCTATGAACCTAAACGTCCCATTTTGCGATGAGAATCATACATTATGTCTAAAACGCAAGTAGTAGTAATAGTAGTAGTGTAGCTAGTTTATTATTCAATAAATGTGAATAAAAATGAATTTTGGAGGTGCTACGATACTTTATTCTAGCATTGCGTGAGGGCACGACAATGGTTTAGTATGGGGGAGTGATGAGACTGCTTTTATGCATAGTCTCATCGTCCAAAAAGGGCGTTAAATGCATAAAATATCATGAAAATGGCCAAATATATGCTTTTGTTTTTTGCTTGTGTATTTTAGGTATGGATATTGAGAAAATGACAAAAGATCACAAGAATCATACAAAAACGAACACGGGAAACGAAGCCGCACATTGAACCAAGCCCTAATGAAGAATTTTCCAAGACAAACCCTTGAAGATTTGAAGATTATGCAAGAAGGGTCCTCCAATAATGAAGAATTGACACTTTAAACCCTTGTATGTTCATAATTACAAGATTGGCCCTAAAGTTTGTCAATATTACAAAAGGACCCTCCACTTTGAAGAATTGGCAATTTTAGTCCCTCAACAAAACTAAATTGTCAATATTAATCCTCCTCAAAGTCAAACATACCATGAAGGACTTCAAGTTACAAGAAATTACAAGTTTGGTTCTTTAAAAATGTCAAAATTACCAAAAGGACCCTTGACTTTGAAGAAATGGAAAAAATGGTCCTCATTAATCATGACTTGGCAAATTCAGTCCTCCAAGAAGTCAAACAAACAAGTCAAGACCATTATCAATGAATAAAATGCCAAATCATTCCTTCAAGAATCAACAAATGGCAAGAAATACCCCTGAAATTACTTTACAAAACTTTTTGGGGCAAAAGTGTGAAAACCAAAACTTCATTATAAAGGGAAATCTGATTTTGTGCATTTAAAATAGAAATGAAAGGAGTATAGAAGATGAGGGGAGTAAACTACCAAGACAAGGAAGATACATAGAACAGTGTCATGGTGACACGTGCCCCACTCAACCAAAACAACCAATCACCACTCAGCTTTGTGCCACGTCACAATCCACTCATAACCAGATTAACAACTTAATTTATTAAGTTTAAAATGGGCGCCTAACACATTTTAAACACTAATCCGGATCAAACACACAACTATTCACCTCCAGAACATAATTAGGGTTTTACTAATTACTTGTAATTAGCCCATAAATCTTTCCAGATTTATGATTAAGCATTCCTTAATCACATCCCAACCTTGAAAACACATGCTACATCAACCATGAGCCCCACAAGAGACTCCCCTACTACGCCTTTGAACAAGAAGACAAAACAGTGACAGCAATCCAACGTGCATGATTCCCAGCTTACAACTTAAGCTTATTTTACACATTTGGATTCATTTTCACCTTGCCAACTCATGCTACAAGCCAAATTCAGTCACATGATCCTCAAAATATTCGAACAAGACAAGGGCATTTTGGGGACTTCTATACCATTAGGGTTACGTTTTTTATTCAGCATTTAGGTTTCTTGTAGCCTATATAAGGCATTAGCATCACTACCTTTTAGCTTTGCTCTTGAATTTTCCTTTGTTCAAAGTTCTGTAAATCATATATTCTAAGTAATGAAATGTGTTTGAATCTTTGAAGAAAAGTCAAGTGACATTGTTATTTCCTGCTTGTTTATGTTTATTGTTTGCTAAAACCTTAATCTCAAAATGTTTTCACCAGAAGTGTGCAAAAGTTTGCACATTTTCCTATAAGCTTGATAATTTGCTAAGTTTCTTGGTACACCTTGGAATTCTTGTGCTATAAAGCTGATCATAGCATCCTGATATTGTGATATCAAGGTGTTGTGAAGCTTATAACTTGGGGATAATCAAGTGTGGGGTACAAGAGTTGCATTAATCAAGGCTTTGTCACTTTACTGTTTTTATATAATTGCTTCTAACCTTGTTGAATCTTAGCAGGAGTTTGTGTGGAAGCTTGTGCTTGTTCTTGCTAGCACATAAGCTCAAAATTCGTGGGTGTGGATGTACATCCATGAGGTTTGCACCATTCTACCCAAAATCTGCTTAAAATCTTGATTTTTGGTGATTTTTTGTGTGCTACTTGTGTTCTTGCTGAATTTGTGGTCTAATCTTGTTCAATACTGCATATTATACTTGTTAATGTGTTTGATTGGGCTTGGGTAGTCTTGGAATACACTTATACTTGTTTAAATTGGATTTGAAAAAGATAAGGGGTGTTTGGGATTATCTGATATAGATCATAAGTTGCTATTATGTTGTTGAAAGTTTGTGTTTATGCTTTGTATCTGCAAAATACTTGTTTGTGTGCTATTTGCTGCAAGTTTTCAGTCTTAAAACCTTAAATCAAAGATTGTGCTATAATTTGCTTTATTTGACTGTTTTTGACCTAAGACTTTGGGAACACCTAGAGTGTATGCATTCTTAGGGCTAAAGAGTGTTTAAACATAGTTAATATAACCTGTTAACAAGATTTGGGGGTTTGAATTTGGCTTTGTGGTCAAATACATCAGCAAGTGTTCATAACTGCATGTTCATAGTTCATCAATAACTTTTTGTGCTTGAATCTTGACCTACACTTTGAACCATTGCATGAAACCTGTTTAGACTTGTTCATTTAAGTTTATTATAGCTTGTGTATGCATTTGGTGAAGTTTGGCTGGCTGAATTGTGCTATAAGTGCTTATTGAACCATAACTACTCATTTGTTCATGTATGGGCTAGACCTGGTGATGTTTTGAATTAACTGTTATTTGGCTGATTGTGATTGTGTTGGAAATACGTTTTAAGTATATATAAAGTCTCGATCACTCCAACAATGTAGTTATAGGCTCGTAGTAATGTTTAGTTTCATTTATTAAATAGCCCGACCCATGAGCATGTTCATGGGCCGGAGGACCAAGTCCATTAAGGACTTGGGGTATTTAAACCTCTTTCCACCATGGAAAGAGGTGTTAGTTGTTTCATTTCTTGTTTTCAATATAACAAAGTTCTTTCATTTCTCTCTCTAAGTTTCTCTCTCTAGGAAACATCAACCCCCTTGTTTCACAAAGATTATCATTGTTCTACAATTGGTATCAAGAGCATGGGATGAAATATAGGTTTGTTTTTAGTGTTGCGTATTGTTTTATAAACATTTCGTAGGGTGTTGTGTAGTTCTTGCTGAATCTTCAATTTTTTTTGTGTTTGATCGTAGTTTCAAGTAGTGTAACGTAGTGATTCGTGTTATAGTGTTTTTGGTATCTTGGTTTTGGTTAAAACACAATCTTTCTTGGATCAAAAGTGCAAAAAGGTCTTGTGTTCTTCATTCCGAAATTCAAGCAAACATCTCCATTGGAAAGTACAAGTGAAAAGGGGCTTCCATCGCAATAACCATCACCATCGGAAAGTGATTGGTTCCACATTGCGATACTTGGATTTCAATACTTATTCCGATCTGGACATTCCGATCGTTCTTTGCGATCTGGGATTCCGAGGGTTATAAGGAAGTTTTAAGTCGTTACTCTGCCTAAATTTTGTCAGCTATATTCCGATCTGAATCATTCCGACATCACTTTGCGATCTGAGCATTCCTGTAGGACTTTGCGATCTGAACATTTCGACAGCTTTTCATTGTGATCTAGGCATTCTGATACCATCATCATTCCGACAAGGTTACATTGCGATCTGAGCATTCCGATCTGAATCATTCCGACAAGCACTTTGCGATCTGAATCATTTCGACAGCTTTGCATTACGATCTAAGCATTCTGATAGTAAGACATTCCGATCTGGGTATTCCGACAGAAAGAACATTTCGATAGAACCTGTTTTTAGATACTTAGTGGATTTCTTCTATTTGGCATTTAATTTGGTAATTTGGTAAAATTTCAAAACAAACACAACAACAAGATAACAACATCTTTTAGTTAACAACACAAAAAACTCATAACCTTATTTCATTGTTCGATCATCTTTGATAATCTTTTTTCAAGGGATCACAAAATGAATTCACATTCATTTATGCCAACTATGACTTCACTCACCGATATATCGATCATTTCGGGTACCGATACTCGCCCGCCTTTGCTCATCAAAGATCTATTTGAAGCATGGCAAGCCGGTATGAGAACGTACATCATGGGCAAACAAACTGGTCGACTTATGCTTCAATCAATTGATAAAGGACCATTAGATTGGGGAGAGGTTACCGTCAACAATGTGACAAGGCCAAGGGAGTATCATGAGTTAACCGATGCCAATAAAATCATTGAAGATGCCGATGAAAGGGCTGTTCAGACAATTCTTCAAGCCCTTCCACCCGATATCCTTCGAATGGTAAGTGAACATACAGTGGCAAAGAATCTTTGGGATCGACTTGTGGTTTTACTACAAGGGACATCTCTCACTAAGCAAGAACGAGAGTGTCAACTGTATGATTTGTTTGATATGTTCACATACCTTCCAGGGGAGACACTTCATGATTTTTACTGGCGTTTTACCACTTTGATGAATGACATGAATGTCTATAATCTAAGGATTGAACAGTTTCAATTAAACACCAAGTTTTTGAACACACTACCCCCTGAATGGAGTCAATATGTGACTGATGTCAAGATGATTCGTGATCTCCACAAGTCCAATTTAGATCAACTATATGCTTTGTTACAGCAACATGAGAAGCATGTGATCCAAAACCGAATTTCTCAAGGACCTTATCATGAACCAATGGAATTATTGGCAAACCATCCTACATTGTCATACCACAACTCTCAGCTTGCTTTCGGACACAAATATTCATATCAACCTGTGTATCAAACACCAAGCTTCCCACAGTACTCGATTCTGCCACCGCCGCCAACATCTTATCACCAACCAGCAACATCATCATCACAAGGAGATTCACACCCATTACCTTATGCTTCACACTAGTATTCACCGTATCAACCTCCCACCAACCCAGCTAGTACCTATCCACAACTTGAGGCTCCTCAACCTCATTACTCACAACAAGTCAGTGCTCCAACCAATCAGACTGTAGCTCAAGCAACACCAGCATTCTACTGTGAAGATGACATCCCTGTCCCTGAATTTAGACAAGGAGATAGCCTTACTGAAATCCTTGCTCTGATGTCTGCTTATTTAAGTCAAACATTGAACAAACGAGGTTACAGAGGTCCAGCAACAACTAACAATCAGTTAAGGAACTCGTCTAACTCTCGACAACAAGCAACAATTCAGGACGGAAGAGTCATGGTGCAACCACTTCAAGGGAGATCGAATTCGTCTACTGCTGGTGCACGTTCATCCACTACTACTGCTACAAGAGCAAACAGCACTGGTAAAATGAAGGTAGTTATTTGCTACAACTGCAAAGGGGAAGGGCACATGGCCCGAGAATGCAAGCAGCCTAAGAGGAAAAGGGACGGCACATGGTTTCAGGAGAAGATTTACCTGGTGAATGCTCAAGCCCAAGGTCGTGAGCTTGATGAAGAAGAATTGGCATTCCTTGCAGACCCGGTGAGTAGCGGAAACTAATGGTCTCACAACAGTATCACCAACAATGTTGCATATCAATGTGAAGATTTGGATGCATATGACTCTGATTGTGATGATCTTAACACCGCTAAAGCAGCTCTTATGGCAAACCTTTCACTATATGGAGCTGATACCATTTCTGAGGTACCACATACTACTACATATACTAGTATTGTACCTTATCAAGTTGAGCAAATGTTTGAGTATTCGGAACAGCCTCCGGTGGTTAGTAACTCAATCGACGAGACAAACAATGATAGCAATATCAGTGCAAGTCCTCAGTCTTTGAGTGAACCACAACCGGGAGCTATTACGACTACCGATTCATCTGCTCAACCTGATTTGGTTAAGGTCCCAGCATCTTTGCTTAGACGAATGAATAATACGATCCTTGAAACCCTTAATGCTAATCAGACTTTATCGTCCGAGCTTGCTTTGCATAAGGACAAGGTTAAAACCTTGGAAATGATTCGTGTGTCCACTACCTTAACCAATCCTGAATTTGTTACGTTTAGGAAAGTTCAAATGGACAATCTGCTAGAAATTGAGAGTTTAAGAGCAAATCTTTCGAATGAACTTAAAGAAAAAGAGTCAGTCGTTACTAATTTTCAACAACTTCAAACGGATTTTGAAATTCTTGAGTCCAAACAGCTTGAAATGGAAATTAAGACGTCTGAAAGAATAAAAGAAACGTAAATTAAGCTTTTAAAATAATATGTTGCTTCACATCTATTACACTTGTTTCATGCATCATTTAAAGAGTTCAATCTATCGCGTCTTATAGACTTACCACCTAACCCGGGGTATGCAAAGAAAGCGCTTCACCACAACCCACGACTTTATGATGCAACAAAGTTAGGATTGGTATTAGATCCGATTGTGTTCTCAAATGATTCTGAGAGTATGACACCATATGATGATAAGCGGTTAAAATTACTTTCTACATATCCTGAATATGATTATGCTCAAATGAATGCAAAAAATGCCACAATATATCTTAGAATTCGTTTTAATATGCAAAAGAGAACTCTCCAAACATCCACTTTCATGCCTAATAGAGAATGCATTAGTATAATTCCTACACTCGTTAACTCGGACAAACCAAAGGAAATTCCTAAGAATCTTCCACCGGTTAGTACGGTAAAGCTCAGCTTGGAAGAGATTGGGCAATACCTTACCGAATTTGACAAGGTTATTTTGGAATGTACGACTTCAACGGCTCAAACCGCTAGAGAATGGGCGTTCGAACACATGAAAACGGTGTTTGAGAAAGAGATCGTTCAGTTTGTGGACCATATTAAACAAGGAGTCTATGATCTAGCGTGTAATTTAAGTTTTGAAATTGGTGAAGTTCAAAAAGTTTTCAATAAAATGGATGATGCTTATGAACAACACTTAATTGAAAAGGAAAAGATTTTATCAGAATATGACCGTTTTTTAGAACATATGGCGTCTCTCGAAGTGATGCAAGTTGTTACTGTTAAATATACTCATGAAATTTCATCTACTGTGAATATTTGTGATGATGTGCATGAATCTATGAATACTGTTGAACATGTGGATACTGTAGATAATCATTCTTGTCATGAATCCAATGCTGAATTTTTAAAGCTTCAAGATTCATATAATACACTTTCAAAAGGTTTTAATGAGCTTCAACAACATTCTATATCTCTTGAAATTGAGAATCAATATAAAAATGAAACTCTTTCAAAACTAACTGATGGTGGCAACTCCGTTGAGACAAGTGACAAGATGATTCAGATGGTTCAGAATTTAGAGGAAGATATGATGAGAATTAAGAGAGAATTACTAGAAACAAAAACGGAACTAGAGGCTGCAGAGACTAAAAATCATGTCCTAGAAAATAGAATTAATTCTATACTAGGAGAGCGTGAACAAGTAAGGCAGGGTGAATCACAAAATTCTGGTTCAATAGAAGAACGCCTCGCTTTTAATGCGACAGAACAAAAGTCATTAATTGACAAACTGAACAGGAAATGTGAGGAATCCTTTGACCTAAAAATTCAGCTCATAGACAAAAACATGGTTATAGCAGAATTAAAGGAGACACTTCAACTCAAAGGACGAGAAAGTGTTGATAATTCAGCTACTGTCTCTGCCTCGACCTCTAGTGCTCCCAAACCCAACCCACGTGTACTATATCGGGATCCAAAATTTAGGAAAAGTTCCACTAAGTTTGCCACATATATGAAAAATGCTTTAGAACATGTTGATCTAGCTAGAGAGATTATTGATGAAATGCGTGAACGTGATCCCACAATTCATAGCGTATATGAGCTTTTATTATATGTGGATCGCGTTCAGGACTGTTTAGCATACTTAGAGTACTTTGGGAAACCGATATCTGTACCATCTAAACAACAAACCACCATTGCCATTACTCCATTTAATAAGACCCCAGGAGCTAAGCCCCTTTTAAACACACCCATCAAGGCTAAGTCAAAATCTGTAACTAATGTTCCCTTGGCTTCTACAGGAGTAACAGTGTCCACTAAGGCTAAAGGATCTCAAGACAAGAAAGATAGGATCAAGCCTTCCTCTAATAGGACTGAGAAGAAGAAAGTAGAAGTGCACCCTAGGAATGTTATTTTAGTTTTAAATAAAAAGAATCATGTAGCTAAGACAAAAGGTTCTCTTTATGAGTGGAAACCTAAGCAAAATGTGAATTCTAATGCGAAATGTTGGAATTGTAATGAATGCATGTTTTCTCAGCGTCATGATTTATGCTTTGTTGATCACGTGAATGAAATGTATGCTATTAAGAACAATCTTGAATGGATTCCAACAGGGAAGAAATTCACCCAAGTTGGGTGGCAATGGAAACCCACTGGTAGGATCTTTACTACTAATGGAACTAAGTGCCCTTTAACTAGGATCACATCCACGGAAGTTAGGTCTAAGCGCCCTTTAAATAGGAACACTAGCACTAAGAAATGGAAAAAGCGCCCTTTAACTAGGTCTGCCCCCACTATTGTGCCTACCAGTGGTAATGTCCCCAGTCAAAAAGTACCTCAGAATACCAGACAACTAGAATCTAAGCCAACCACTAGTAAGAAAATCTTGGAGCCTAAAGTTTCGTCTGATAGCAAATCTAAGATAATTATATCTGTACCTGCTAACTCAGAAGAACAATTAGAATCCGATACATCGTCTGTGTTTGGTAATATTTCCAGGTCGTCCAAATTATTCTTTGGTATTTTGACTCGGGGTGCTCAAACATATGACTGGAGATCGCTCGATGCTCAGAAATTTCGTCAGCAAGTTTCTAGGAACGGTTAAATTTGGCAACGACCATATTGCAAAGATTATGGGTTATGTTGAATACCAAATTGGGAATGTTACGATTTCAAGGGTTTATTATATCGAGGGACTTGGTCACAATCTATTCTCAGTAGGACAATTTTGCGATTCAAACCTTGAAGTGGCCTTTCGACAACATACTTGCTTCATTCGCGATCTTGCAGGAAATGATTTGTTAAAGGGTTCTCGAGGGGATAATCTCTATACTTTGTCTATTCAAAACATGATGGCCGCCTCTCCTGTTTGCCTACTCTCCAAATCATCTAAGACCAAGTCATGGTTGTGGCATCGACGGTTATCTCATCTTAACTTTGATGCTATTAACCATTTGGCTAGAAACGAACTTGTTCGTGGTCTTCCAAAACTTAAGTTCGAAAAGGGTCACTTATGTTCCGCGTGTTCATTGGGGAAAAGCACCAAGAAATCTTACAAACATAAAGAAGAAGACACCAACCAAGAACCACTGTATCTTTTGCACATGGATCTTTGTGGGCCAATGCGTACGGCTAGTGTGAGTGGTAGAAAATACATCCTCGTTATAGTGGATGATTTCTCAAGGTTTACATGGGTAAAATTTTTAACATCCAAGGATCAAGCACCAGAGTATATCATTACTTTCTTAAAGATGATCCATGTACGTCGTAATGCTACTGTTCGCCGCATTCAGACTGATAACGGCACTGAGTTCGTTAATCAGACTCTTCGAAATTATTATGAAAAGGTTGGTATTTCTCATGAAACATCTGTGGCTCGCACTCCATAACAAAATGGTGTCGTTGAAAGACGTAACCGTACACTTATGGAAGCTGCTCGAACTATGTTGATTTATGCGAATTCTCCTTTATTCTTATGGGCTGAAGCAGTGGCAACCGCATGTTATACCCAAAACCGCTCCATCATTCGCAAACGTCATGGTAAAACTCCATATGAGCTACTTCATGGACACAAACCCGATATTTCATATCTTCATGTGTTTGGTGCACTTTGCTATCCAAATACAAATAGTGAGAATCTGGGAAAACTTCAACCGAAGGCTGATATTGGAATTTTCATTGGTTACTCGCCTGCAAAGAAAGCTTACCGAATTTATAACTATCGTCTTGGCAAGATAGTAGAAACTTTGGATGTCGATTTTGATGAGCTGACAGCGATGGCTTCTGAGCAACACAGCTCTGAACCCGCATTACATGAAATGGGAACCGGTACAATCAGTTCCGGATTAATTCCCAACAATCCTACTTCTCCATCATTTATACCACCTACTAGGTCCGAGTGGGATAAGTTATTTCAACCTATGTTTGATGAATTCCTTGATCCACCGAGTAATGATTCTCCTGCACCTGTAGTAGTAGCTCCGATTCCCGAAGTTGTTGCTCAAGATAATGGAAATCAATCTGAGGCATCTACAGTTACTCTTGAACCAGATGTCCCATCCCCCACTAATTCACAAACAACACCCGAATCTTCACCCCCACTCGTTCCTAATGATGTTGAAGAGGATCTCTATGATCACGATTTAGAATATGCTCACTTACAAGAGCTTCCCTTCTTTGGTTCACAAATACCTGAAGACCCTACCGGTGCGTCTACCTCAGAAGAAGCTCCTGCAATCGTTCACTCCCGACCACCACGGATTCAAACTCACAACACTAAATGGACAAAGAATCACCCAATCCACAATATTATTGGTGACATCGATCGACCAGTCTTAACATGACATCAACTCCAAGAACATGCATTATATTGCTATTTTGATGCATTTCTTTCAGACACTGAACCTAAAAACTGGCAACAAGCCATGACCAAATCATCATGGATTGAAGCCATGCAAGAGGAACTTAATGAACTCTAACGTCTTGAAGTGTGGGAATTAGTTCCGTTACCCAGCAACGTTGAAATCTTGACATTGTTGTGGGTATACAAGGTTAAGCTCGATGAGTTAGGTAGTGTGCTGAAAAACAAAGCTAGATTGGTTGCTAGAGGTTACAAACAAGCTCTGGGTATTGATTTTGAAGAATCCTTTGCTCCTGTTGCACGATTGGAGGCAATTAGACTATTCCTTACTTATGCTGCTCACATGAATATGATCGTCTACCAAATGGATGTTAAGACGACATTTCTCAATGGTGAATTAAGGGAAGATGTCTATGTAAGCCAGCCGAATAGATTCGTCAATTCAGAGTATCCTAATCACGTGTACAAGCTCAAGAAGGCTCTTTACGGGTTGAAACAAGCTCCACGCGCGTGGTATGATCTCTTATCGTCGTATCTCATCTCCAAAGGCTTCTCCAAAGGCAAAGTGGACCCAACATTATTCATTCTCAAGGAGGACAACGACATGATACTGGTACAAATTTATGTTGATGATATAATATTTGCTGCTACTAATCAACGTTTGTCTGATCGTTTTGAGAAAATTATGTCCACACGCTTTAAGATGTCGATGTTGGGAAAAATTTCATTTTTCTTAGGGTTGCAAATTTCTCAGAATCCCAGAGGCATCTTCATTAATCAATCCAAATTTGCTCTTGAATCATTAAAGAAATATCACTTTGAAAACTGTGACCCCGTGGATACTCCAATGGTGGAGCGATCTAAGTTAGATGAAGATAAGGAAGGGATAGCTGTCGATCCTAAACTTTACCGTGGAATGATCGGCACCCTCCTCTATCTGACTGCTAGCAGGCCTAATTTGCAATTTGCTATTAGCATGTGTGCCCGGTATCAGGCTTGGCCTACCGAAAAGCACTTACATGTTGTGAAAAGGATCTTTCGGTATCTAAAAGGAACACTTCATCGTGGTCTGTGGTATCCGAAGGATTCCTCTATTGCACTAATTTCATATGCAGATGCGGATTATGCCAGGTGTCAAGATACCAGACGTATCACTTCTGGCAGTGTGCAACTTCTTGGAGATAGACTTGTTAGTTGGGCTTTAAAAAGGCAGAAAAGCGCTGCGATATCTAGTACGGAGGCTGAATACATTGCTCTGTCCGGTTGTTATGCTCAAGTTCTTTGGATGAGATCACAATTGACTGACTACGGTCTTGGATTCAACAAAATCCCGATGTACTGTGATAACAAAAGTGCAATCGCTCTGTGCTGTAACTACGTTCAACATTCTCGAGCAAAGCACATTGACATCCGCTACCAGTTCATCAAGGAGCAAGTGGAAAATGGAGTGATCGAACTGTACTTCGTCAACACTGAGTATCAGCTGGCAGATATACTCACAAAGGCCTTAGATCGAGGACGTATCGAGTTTTTGATCGAAAAGCTAGGCATGAAATCATTTTCACCAGTGACACTTAAGGAGTTGGCAGAAGAATCTGAAGAATAGTAATGGTAAACTATTCTCGAGTATCCTTTGATCGTGATCTTGTATATTATCGTACATATTTAAACCATCAAAAGCAAAAAACAAAAATAGAAAACATAGAAAATCCATAAAAATATAAAACACAGAAAATTCATAAAAAATATAAAATCAAGAAAATCCAAAAATATTGTTATTTTTATTTTCAAATCGGGCATGTCTTTTAGTACGGTAATATTTACGGCTTTAGAAATGTCGATTAATATTGACACGGCACCATAAATAGAGTCCGTATAAAAGTTGTACAAGTTTTAAAACATGCCCATTATGGCTTGTAGTTATTTCAGACTGCAACCCGCTTTTCGCATTAAAGTCACGTATTTCTTTTGAAAACGTTGGCTCACAACGGGAATTAATTTTCTCGGGCAAGGTTTACTTTAAAACCTTGTAAGGGACTAAGTTTACTTTATAACTTGGTCTAACACAAATTTGTGTACGTTTCAGTGCACTTATTTTGTAAAAATAAGATAAATCTTATTGCCACTAGAATCGTTCCATAAAATCACTTAACCGGCAAATGTCCTCATTAATAGTTGTGTCCTTAAAATCATTGACTACAACTCTTTAAATAGAAAACGGGTCAGGGATTAAGGGGGAGCAAATATTAATTCTTCGTGGAAACAAACTTGGTCGTTAAAAAGGATTGTCAGAAAATATTAACTATTCTTCATCATCTGTTATGCTATGTGTGCCTTGTGTGGTATAGAATTTCATGAATAGGTCATTGAATTTTGGTGTTAAGTATTTGTGGTCGTGTTTGTGAGCAGGTTTATTTTTTGTTAAGTTGATTCGATTAACTTTAACTAAACATTTTAAAACAGGGGGACCATTCTTTCTATTTTTGCAAAATGGTGGGTGCTTATGTTATCTTGACCAAATTTTGACCCAGTCATAACTTGTCACCCCCCCTTTCCCCGTCTCTACTGCAAACACACACAACATATCTTATTTCTGCCATTGTTGATACCTTGCGCACCATTTGATCTTTGTCCGTGACTTATCATTTTCTGCTAACAATCTAGGTATTATGTCTTGTTTAATTTGCTCTCATGAAATCCGTTTCATCTCAACTCATCAAAACAGTACCATTAGATCTTTTCACGATTTAGGGTTTCGTGTTTTGCTATAGAAAGGGAAATTAAGTTGTGGGATTTGTTAAGTATGCATAGATACACATTGGTTTTGCCCAGATTTGGTTAAAACACTGCCTAGTTCCTGGATCGAGAAGTCAACGGTTAAGATCGGATCCCTGTCACGGATTTCGATGAACATTGCGATAACTTCTTTGCGATGCCTGTCATTGCGATGAGTCATTCCGATGAGTCATTGCGATGGGCTATTGCGATGAGTCATTTCGATGGCCCATTGCGATGGCTCATTACGATGTGTCATTGCGATGGTTCATTGCGATGGGCTGTTGCGATGGGTCATTCCGATGGCTCGTTGCGATGGCTCATTGCGATGGTCATTACGATGGCACATTGCGATGGCACATTGCGATGACGCATTCCGATGCGTTATTGCGATGGCTTCGCAGTAGGTATTGCGATGGGTCATATTGCGATGGACTCTTCTTTATTCCGATGGAAATGTACTTATTGCGATGGACATAGATATTGCGATAGGACTTTAATTCATTAGGATAACGATGCTTGATTCATTGCGATGGCTTGGTTAGGATTCCGATGGATTGATTCATTGCGATGGACTTAGGATTCTTATGATTATGCACTTGCCTTAGACTATCTAATGAGTTCGGCCTAGCTTGCACTATTTCCTCATTAGGTTTTATGTTCATTAGGGCCACTAACACGAAACCAAGTTTTATTGAAACGAGTTAATTTTTATCTCATAAGAATACTTGAACGGTTTCTTATTACAGAAGTTCATCTTATTTAATAAGTTGATTCCTATGTAAATAAAAGAGATACAAATTACTTAGTCAATGTCTTGTGTTTTGTTTCCAGGCCATGGAAGACAAAGCTTCATCTTTGTTCAAGCCCACTATATTTTGGGTTGAGGATAATCCTCCAATTCCTGACGTAGTGGTTGAAACTAAACCAAAACCCACTGAAGTTTTGGTTGAAACTAAACCAAGACCTACTGAGGTGTTAGTAGAAATCAAACCTAGACCTACTGAGGTTTTGGTCATGACCATCAAGAAATCCAAGTATTTTAAGAACTAATGCTAGGTTGTTATCTCTTTAGAATAAAAATGTCTTTGGCATATCAGTCATTTTCCTAAGTGTGCTGTTAAATGTAAGGACCTTGTTCATCTGAACTATGTTTGTATGTTGTTTCTCTTTAATTTGTGGTAATAATTGTTATGGATTTTTCCTAAGATTCAACTTGGCATAGACTTCAAATATTTATATATATATGTTGTGTATATCATTTGTGCTTATGTCATCAAAGCAGGAAAATATCAACTACAGAGGAACAACAACGACTTCGTGATCTTGAACTTGTTTCGCTCAGCGATAGGCTTCCATATGCTGAGAACAACTGTCGATTACAAGATGATTTTGATCCGTCCTTACCAGCTTTCAAAATCGCCACGGATATCCTAGACATCTCACCCATCAGAGATACACTCAGATGTACTGCATCTGTTCCCGAAGTCTACATGCATGAATTCTGGAATACTGCATCCTTCTCCAAAAAGACTATCTCTTTCCAGTTGAACAAAACACCAAGGGTCCTCAGCTTGAGCATTTTTTGGAAATTGTTTAAACTTCCTAGGTTGGCACAAGGAGAACAAATTGTGGCTAACCCAAAGAACGATGAAGTGCTTCGTGTCATTCGTGCCATAAATTATGAAGGGCAAAATCCACAACCTATCCCAGTTTAACACCTCACACATAGGGCAACCCTAGAAAGCACTTATCACCATTATTGTCAAGTGTCTAACTGAAAAAACTAGGGGAACAGATGCAATGAGACCACCACAGACTCACTTATTTTGAGGTTTGTATACTGCATCTAAATTAGACTATGCACTTCTTCTCTGGCAAGAATTTTGTTATCAGTTTACTGGAACGAAGAAGAAATCCGTGCATCTTCCATTCTCGAGATTCACCAAGCTCATTATCAGTCACTTTATGAAGAATTACCCAACCATTAACACTCGCGGGAATTTCTTCTATCACACCAAAGATGACGATTATGTGATTCTCACAATGAACGCAGACACCAATTCCACAAAGTATGCATTACTTCCTGCCCTAGTACCCGACACAATGCTTAATGATGGAATCCAGGAGAGTGATAAATACCAAGAGATGCTTAATGATATTGACGCACAGTTTAAACGTGCAAATTCACATCCTTTAGAGAAGCAAAAAGGTAAACACAAGAAAAGAGTTTCAAAGCGCCAATCAGCTGCTTCTAAAGATAAAGGCCCAGGAAAAATGCAAATTGTTGATGAAGATGATGAAGATGAGCTGATCCATACTGAAGAAGAACAGGAAGAAGTACCACTCCGCATGCCTAAGAAAGCAAGGAAAGCTAAAGGCAAAGAGGCAAGTGTTGCTCCAAATGAACCTGCTCAACAACAAATTTCTGAAGCCAAAAGACTGCGTATTGTTCTTCAACAAAGCCGACAGGAAGCTTTTGGAGGATCAGGCTCAAGAGTGTTTGAAGACTTAGCAGATTTTGGTAATCCTGATGATGATACGACATTTTATAACGATCCTACTGAGGAATATACTTATGAAGATGCATATGAAGATGCTGCTACCTATCATTTTGAAAGTCGTGAACAAAGTGAAGAACGTGAGAGCAGTGCTGACTCTGATACAAGTATGATGTATCGAGATGCAAATATCACCACATCTTTACCTCAACCGACTCACATGGTGCTAAATGAAGATGCTCATGCAACTTTCATACCAGAAACGCAACTTCAAAGTAAGTCTACTTCAAACTCTGATGATGTTATGAAATATCTCAATTTAGAAGGGAGGGTGTCGAGATCACAAACACTGATCCGTCAACAAATGAAGGAATGGTGGATGTTCCTATAACTACTATTACATCAACCACCACTCCACTACTATCCACCTCGGTCATCAGTGAGGTCATAACAACCACTATCACACCCGCACTTGTTGAACAACCAGTATCAACCACCACCCTCACCACTGAATCTACACCGTCATCCACAGCCGAACAACCTGTATCAACCACCGCCCCTATCACTGAATCTACACCAACACATATCCCTGTACAACTAGTATCATCCACCACCACCTTAACGGTTATGGTTACACCTCCACCAATAGAACCATAAGTATCATCCACATCTAATCCCTTCCTCACAGTCAATGATCCACTGATCCAGTCTCTTCAACAACAGCTAGAGGCTCAAGCTACACAAATAGCTACATTGACTGAAAGGTTCACCACTCCTCCTAAGGAACCGCAACCTGATGATCCTACTCTTCAGAAACTAACAGACAGAGTGTCCAAACTTAAAGAACAACATAAATCATTTCTTAAAGAGAAGAAAACTCGGGATAAAGAAAATGCTGCTTTTCTCGGGTCCATTGACGAGCAGATGACCACGATCATTCGACGAGAAGTCAAGTCTTATGTTGATCAACAACTACCAAATCTTGTCGGTAATGGTTTATATACTCTTCAACTAATGACATTGTTACAGACACGTCTGCTAGATATGAAAGCTCATAAATCGAAATACAAACGCAAAGTTCTGCAATATCTCAACAAAGCAATTCTTGAAGAGACACCTGCAGACACTACCGACTCTGAGTCTAACGATGAAGATGAGCTAGAAGAGGAAGATGATGAGGGTAGCGGTGAAGATGATGATGGTAACAACGATTAAAATGAGGATAAGGATAAAGAAGGAGATGAGGAGGAAGAAGAGGATGAAGAAGGAAAGGATAAGGATAAACCCTATGAAGCAACTGAAATGGAGCTGACTCAATTCCTCAACAACCCTATCGATTTCTCGGCTTTTCTAAGGTATTCTCATGGGAAACCGACGATGACTCCGGATCTGATCAAAATGGAAGCTGCAAATGTGGACTTCTTTGACACGTTAAAGATCAGCCATAATGAAGCAGAATATCACCTTAATGAGCTTACAAAGGCAATGAGAGCGACAACTACAGGAATTCAGACTCCCGTGTTGTGACCTCTTACACCAACGGTCATCACCGGTTCTGCCACTATCCCAATACAGCATTTTGTCTCTCACGATCTTGAATACCTTGAAAATGGAGCAAAGAAATATGCCACGTCACTAACAATGCTCAAGGCTGTCAACTTGGAGAATGTTCCATGGATAGAGGATAAAGTGCCTGACTCAATATAGAGAAAGAAGCTGCTCAAGTTCTATGATACCTATGCATCACTTGGCATATCTCACTGGAATCAAAAGAAGAAGTTAGCTTATAATCACTTCTATCGTCCTAAGAGAGGTGCTTCTATTGTCTCAGCTTACTGAATCAAAAGCATCCAAGGAGCAACCACTCAGACTGTCTTCGGTTATGATTACTTAAATGTAATTGTGTTCAAACTTACCGATGAGAAAGAATACCGCATTGACGAAAGTGATCTCCAGTACCTTCAACTTGAAGACATCGAAGATCTTTTGTTGCTATTGGCTCAAGAAAAAGTTGATCATCTATCACCAGAGATTGTCATAGCATGAGCTCCAACTTTCGTCAATATGCCAGGAAAATAGTCATTCAAAACCGGGTGGAAGACTTTCAACTTGGAGTAGAAAGCTATCAGCAGAAGCTAAACCTGGAACGTCCCCATACGACTCCACTCAGTAATTTCCATAAGAACAAGAAGGTTTACATGGGGACCACGACGCCGGAAGCAAGGATCTTTTATCCAAATGAGACTGGCGTCATGCAATATATGCGACTCTCAGAACTGCACAAATTCAGTGATGGAACGCTAAAGAATGTTCGAGATGATCTATCGGTTCTCAATGCCAACTTACCTCTTCCGGCAGTCAAATACACCTGGTCAACCCAGTGCAAAAAGGGAGCATCGTATGCAATCAGGAAGATTGAGGAACTTCTAAGGAAGCGTCGGTTGCTACGAAGTATAGAACGATTCGTCGGTGGACGACCATATGGAGCTCACCATCGATTCACGGAACGAACCAATTAATTCTGGTTCGTCTTATAACAGGTCAACTCCATATGTCTATAATTGTGAATATGTTACTTTTTTACTTTATCAGCTTTTGTGGCTTGTTGTAGTGTAAAAGTATGATATTTTTTCAAGAATTTCTCTCGAGATTCTAAATCTTTCAAACAAATCATACTCAAGCACTACAACTAACCCTCATTAATTTGAGGGGGAGCATTAATATGTTCTTTGGCCAACATCTAATTTCATTTTATTACCCAAAGATCGGTTAATCCATTAATATCCAAAACATTGATGGTTAACATTTTGGAAAGGGGAGAAAATGGGATTAAGGAGAGTTAATGATATTTTGGCTAAAACAATGAAAAAGACTTAAAAGATAAACCACCTTAACATGTGTAATGCACAAGTTAAGGGGGAGCGTTTTTGATGATCAAAACACTTAAGGCACAAAAACTTTGATTACAATATCACAAGTGCTTTAAGTGATTTTCAAGGATTTTTCATGGTGACTATATCAACCCAAAACACACTTAACTCACGACGGATGTGGTGACAAAAGGGTGGTAGGTATAGGCATTAGTCCAATGATTCATTAGAACCGATGTAATCTTCCCAAGGACAACTCCCTAGATAGAACTAGAAGTCCTAGGAAAGATGGAGAATGAATGTGAACGTAGCTGAATGCCGACCAAGTACTTAAGCTAGCACTGGAACGATCACAACAAGGTGCTAGTGATGACGTATTGGTAAGCATTGAAGGGGTTGAAGAATGAAAAAGAATTGTAAAGATAAAGGGTGTAAAGAAAGAAGCCCTCCTTAGAACTTTAGGCAGAAACCGGGTCAACACATATGCTATTGAGATCATTAGTTAATGATTCTCGATATTGAAGAAAGCCATCATGGACCCAGTGATGCAATGCACAACCCTCCCCAGCTAACTCAAATATCTCTCAAAAGGTATTTGTTTTAATCACACGGAGATCAACACGTTATCTATTGGTTTATTCACTCCAAATAGACTGGTATTGAATAGGTGGCACTCCTCTCCAGCCATCGATCACTAAATCAAAACACACCATCGAGTCTAGAGCCACGAGATCATCAAAAGTCTCATTAGGACACTTTCCATTTATTCCTTGCTTCTTCACACACTGTGAAAAGTAAGAGATCTTTATGAGTCCTACGCAGTATTCTTGTAATATTGCCATAACATCCGAGTGATACGCAAGTATTACAGTGAAGATGGAAATCCTGCTTGAGCCAACATCAAACAAGCTCATGGTAGGTGACATGTGCGGTTCTTTAAGAACTAATCATGTGACAACTGGAAAGAAACAGTAGTTTAATTCTTAATTGAACTTAAACTCGTTCCAGGCCTCTACACATTATCGTATGATCTTGCCAGAACACTCAGAGTGACACTCTTTTGTGTTGACAGTGACGAGTGGAAATCCTTCTAGTGTTAACATCAAACAGCACTTGGTAGGTGACAAGCAAGATTCAATTTGAATTAAGTTTGTGACAACTGGAAAGCAACGATGGTGAATATCTTAATTGAAATTCACTTGTTCCAGGTTTCATGAATTGACGGCTTCAATCATAGGGATTTTTAATCCAAACGATTCACTCTTTATGTTCGCAGTCAGCTTTGGACGGTCGAATAAAGAGAACGGGTGTACCCGCGAAATCCTGTCAGGAAGTTACTTAATTGAAACTATCCGTCACGGGTACGATATCTAATATCGTCCAACGGTCTTCACCGACCGGAGGTAAAATGCTACCGAATTAGAATGAAATGTCAAAGCCATTTTATTCGTGTCTTATTATGTTGCTGCATTCGAAGACGGTGGCGTTGTTGTGTACTTGTTGAAGACGGTGGCGTTGCTGTGTACCTGTTGAAGACGGTGGCGTTGTGGTGTACCTGCTAAAGACGTCCTCACATGCTTATTCCTTCTGCATCAAATACTCCTGCAAATTCAAGAAAGTATGACCTAAAAGTCTTCCGCTGTATCGACTCTGAAACTTTCAAGAATTCAACAAAGGATAAGTATGTGGGACATGAAGTCACAAAGAGGAGAACATCACAAGAAAATAAAGACTGCACGTGAAAGGCCAAAAGAACGTGTTCCAAGCAAAAGGCTGATATTATTCAACAACATATTCACAAAAGGAAGAAAAATAAAGAAAAGAAAACCACGAGCTCAGGAACAAGATCTAACATGCTAGATTAGGACTTTGTATATTTGGAGTGACCTCCCTTTGGGGGAGATTGTTGGAAATACGTTTTACGTATATATAAAGTCTCGGTCACTCCAACAATGTAGTTATAGGCTCGTAGTAATGTTTAGTTTCATTTATTAAATAGCCCGACCCATGAGCATGTTCATGGGCCGGAGGCCCAAGTCCATTAAGGACTTGGGGTATTTAAACCACTTTCCACCATGGAAAGAGGTGTTGGTTGTTTCATTTCTTGTTTTCAATATAACAAAGTTCTTTCATTTCTCTCTCTAAGTTTCTCTCTCTAGAAAACATCAAACCCCTTGTTTCACAAAGATTATCATTGTTCTACATATTGTGTTTTTTTTATTATTATTGACTCCTTATGATCCACTGATCATTTGGGTGCCTTTGTGAAACTTGAATCCACAAAAAAGTCATATAAGACAAAAAGTCAATTAAGTCAAGTAGTGGAAACTTTTCCCACTGCTCAGACACTAAAACTAGCCCCTGCTAGTGTAATTTTGCATTGAGCTTATTAATAAGCCATATTGGCTTATCCAGACCTGCAACAACTTACTTTTTGTGATCAATCTTCCTCATTTGACCCATTTGTTTGAACTGGAGCTTATCAGACCTTGACTTTGACTTTTTGCTATCATAAAGTTGACTTTTAAAGAAGAGCTTATTTGCTTATTTCAGCTTATTGAGTGTAACTATTTGAAATTTTTTGTTGATTAAGCTTAGTTAAGTCATTTAAAAGCTTTTGAAACTTGAATCATCTCTTGGGGTGGCCTAGAACTCGAAAACGACTATTTTGTCATTTTGTGAAGATAGCTTATTGCTTTTTCAGGCTTATTCCTTGTGTTTATTTCAAATTTCTTTTTACAGAACTCTTAAGTAACTCAAAAGAAGCTTGTGTGTCTAATTTGAGCTTATGGCATCAGCTTATAGCTTAATGGGCCAAAAAGCCCATTAAGAATAAGCTGCTTTGAAATAAGCTAGCTTATACTCATTTTCAGCTTTTGGGCCTTCAGAGTTTTGTGTTTAAAATCAAATTTTGAGTCAGATAGGAGTTTTGGGCTTATTTGGACAACATTTTTCTTATTGGGCCTTAATAAGCCCATTAAGCTAACTGTTTGGACTTTTGGCCCATTCTAGGCCCATTAGGGGTATTTAGGTAATTTCAACTTCATTTCTTTGTTTATTAGGTTAAAATAAGCTAGTTTGCAACTTTTTAGATCTTTTTATAAATTTGGGATTTTTAATTTATTTTATTATTATTTTATTATTAAAAATTACAATTTAGATTTTTCAAGTTTTTATATATTTCTTAGGTTAAATACATTAAGTTAGGAATTTTACAATATTTAGAATATTTTTATTGTCCTTAGATTAATTTTAAGAAAAAATTTCATGTTTGGTCCCTATCGTTTACACCAAACATCAAGTATGGTCCCTATCTCAAACTAAGTGCACAGATCGTCCCTATCGTTTACACTTTGGATCAAAAATGGTCCCTATCTTGGATGGAGGTTAGTTTTGGTTGTTAAGTCTATTTGTTGGAGGGGCAATTTCGTCTTTTACTTGTTAGTCTACATATACTTCAAATACACTCACTTAATTTTTTTCTTTTAATTTATTTTTCATACTTATCTTTTTATCTCTCTCTCTCACATCTCTCTGCCCCTCTCTCTCCTGCAACACCCTCCTCCATCTAACTATATTTCAGATCTTAGATGTGAAAAACAAATCTAGATCTCCTGCAACACCCTCTCTCTCCGGCGTCGTCGATTTATGCTGGTCAGTGGAGGAGTTGATAAAGGGTGGCGGCTAGATCTCTCCATGGGAGAGAGAATATTAGGTTAGTTGCATTTAAGGATGATCCGGACATGGCTTTTGATTTGGTGAAGAAAATAAAAGAGGGATGTGGGATTTCGACCAAGCTAAGGGTTGGCGGATAAAGCGTATGAGGTTGATGGGTATATGATTGATAATAGGGTTGCGGCAGAGGAAAGTGAGCTTGGGATGTTGTTACGGGCAAGTGAGTGACGAGACGGTGGGGTTGATTGAAGAGTGGTTTAGGTCAGATATGGCCGTGGACGTTGGGGTGAAAAATTGGGATGTTGGGAAAGTTAAGGAGGCGGTTGTGAAAGGTGGGGGTAGGTGGCATGGGCAAGGGTGGCTTGGTGAAGGGAAGTGGGAGGTGACGAGGAAGGAACTGGATGAGAGTGGTGTTTGCTGATCGTGTCGTGAGAAGCTTGTTAGTGTTGATATTGATCCTTTGGAAACAGAAAACTTTGCTAGTTCTTTGAGTGCGTTGGCTTGTCAAAGAGGGACACTGGCTGATTTTTTGCAGTTTCAGGTATGATCTTCGGTTGTAAACATTTTTTCATCCATCAACACTAGCCCGAATAACAAGCTTTCCAGATTAGAAGCAGTTTCAGGAATCGAAGCTCGTTTTTCAGAGTTGGTCAATGATTTGAGCCTGTTGTGTCTCAGAGTTGGATAAAAACTGAGCCACAAAGTGAAAATCAGCAAGATACTTATAGGACAGAAGGTCGTTTTGGGTTTGGTTTTTCGATGCCAAAGCAGTCTGCGATGGATCAGGAGCTCAGTGACATGGGTTCATCCGATCCGGAACCAATGAACCCAGATACTAGACCCAAGTGGGATGATAATTGGGATGTTGGTGATCTTTTGATGCCTGGACGACCTGAAGTTGGTAACTTCACATCACAAGAGCTGGGGTTCGATTTTAGAGTTGATTTTGGCGTATGAGGTGACGATAATGAGCTTGTTACTTTTATTTGCAGAAGTTGAGAGCCTGAGATTGCTGGTCCTTGTTCAATACACGATTGTAAAACGCCAATTTTTAAATCTTGTTGGCGATCTAGTGGTAGTTGCATGTTTTTTTGTTCTTTTTTCGACTAGTGATTTTAGACCAATTTAAAGTTAGGCTATCTACTTTTAAGTACTCAGTTTAATATCAAGAGGGTTTTGGTATAGGATGTTTAACTTGTTCAAATGGTTTTGATGCATATATTCTTGGAGCAAGAATTGCCATCTTTGTTAATTTATATTTTGGATCTTGTTTAATTTTTGGATCTTTAATTTCTGGATTTATTTTGATGAAGAATTTATTTGTGGGATGAAAAGGGTGTATGTTTGATCCTGTGGGATGAAAATGGTGGGTGTTTGTATTAAATGAAGTCAAAATAAGTAAAAGACCGAAATGCCCCTCCTCTCTCAAGACTTAACGAAGAAAACTAACCTCCATCCAAGATAGGGACCATTTTTTATCCAAAGTGTATACTATAGGGATGATCTGTGCACTTAGTTTGAGATAGGGACCATACTTGATGTTTGGTGTAAACGATAGGGACCAAACATGAAATTTTTCTAATTTTTATAATTATTTTAAGTTTAAATAGTTTTTAATTGTTTTTAAATAGTTTTTATTAATTTTAAAATTTTCAAAAATAGTTTTAAATTTAGTTAAGTCATTTTAGAGGTTTACAATTGAGAAAATCACAATTTGGGTTTTTTTGTTAATTAAATTGATTTTTTGAGCTTTAATTAGCATTAAAAAATTATTATTTAATAAAATAAAAGGTTTGAGTGATTATTGATTTTTTGTAAACTCTAATTACATTATTTAGGATTTATTTCAATTTTCTAGGAATTTTTAGGATAAATTTTTTATTTTGTCACTCTTTACGGTTTTACGTGTACGACATTTCGTCTTAGTTTAATTCGTCATCGTAACCGTCATTCTCTTCTTACCTCATTTCTATTTTCATTTCTCATAAATATAATCATAAAGTTAATCATTTCTTAATACACACACCAAGCCTCCTTGAGAACGATCCCACTTTGGGTCATAGCTCGTGGTTTTCCTAAATCACTTGTGTACTTACCCTAATTACGCTCTTTTTCCTAAAAGACTTGTTTCTTACAACTATCATTCTTTATCATCATGGTACTCGCAGTGCTTTCTGTTATCCCGCTTATCCACTGGTCCCAACATTGGGCTAGGCTTTGGAAAATTTGCTCCTTCTGATAAAAATATCTCTCTAGAGGTTTTTTGCAGCGGGGTGAACTTGCTATTGTTGTTGTTGTTGTTGCGCCCCCGCTTTGCCGCTCCTTGGAAGTCCAATGTGCGACTGATATTTTGCCCATATGTTTGTTTCTTGGGCCTATCTTGGTACCTGTAGCCCGACGCCACTTGTCGGCTATCAGCTGCTGTGGTTTCTCCTTGAATAAATGCTCGGACCTTTTTCATTACCCTGTCAAACGTTATCGGGGTTCTGTCGTTCAACTTTTTTATTAGGTCCGGATTTGTGATGCCTGCGAGGAATCAAGAAATCTTTAGAACTTCCGGGCAATCCTTAATCTAGTTGCACTCAGATTTGAAACGTTCCATGAAGTCTTGTAGGCTCTCGTTGTGCCTTTGCTTCACTCTTGCAAGTGAAACTAGATTTTTGTCATACTTCTTCTGCTGCACATAGTTCCTACAGAACGCTCTTCGAAGTTCTTCAAACCCATGGATGCTCCTTCGCAGGAGACGGTCAAACCATGTTCGAGCGTTCCCGATGAGCGTCGAGTTGAACATATGGCACCATACAGCTTCCGGCCATTGCTCTATCCCTGCCTGTGATTCGAATACTTTCAGGTGATCATCCGGATCCATCGTGCCATCGTAGGTCTTAACATTAGATGGCATGCGCCTTTTCCTGTTATCCCTGAAAGTAGTTATGCGTTCCGAAAACGCGCTTCCTTTTTCCCGACGCCATGGCATGGTCCATTAATCTTCATCTTGTATCCTTGGCCTTTTTGGCGCCTTGCGGTGTTTTCTTTCATAGTCAGAGGAGTCAGAGTCCTCAGTGGATGAAAGAGAAGTCCTTTTACGGCGGTGGTGGCGGTCGCTATGACTAGAGTCCGAGGAACCTTCGCTCGACGAATTCCTCTCGCGCCTCCTTTCAGTGCTCTTACTCTTTTCCTGAACTCGCAAATCCTGATATTCATCTCCTTCTAAGGGGCCTAGCCTTTTTAGGGCACTCTGTCTATTAGCAGGGTTTGGCCCTAGTCTATCCTTCACACTTGTGCGCCGGTGGTTATTGACTAGTTTCATGAAACCATCCTCTTCTCCCGAGTCCTCGGAGCTATCTGAGCATGATGCATCCTCAATGAGAGGCGCATCCGAAGTGGATGCTAGGTTCTCAGTCGCTCTCTACTTCCTTCTCTTCTCCGTTCTATCTTCCTTACTGGATCTTGAGCCTCCCTTAGACTTGAGTTCTTTATCGAAGTCTAAACTGATCCGAAGGTCTCTTGCTGGATTCGCCCTCATTTGCGCCCTCATAAGTAGGATTAGCGCCTCATAGCTTTCTGCGACATAGTCGCTCATACTTTGCTTCGCCACGGGGGAAGTTTCTGTTTCCCCCTGCGGATCTATCGCAGCCCTTGCGCCCAGAGTCTCCTTGCGACCTTGGTTAGGGATTTCCTGAGAGGACGATGTGGTCCCGACCGTCTGTGGGTCGGAGTGACCAGCGGAGAGAAAGATACTTGCAGTCCTTTACCTCAACGACTTGGGTTATTGGGCTCAAGGCTTGAGTAAGCACCTGTTGTCTTCTTGGCCCCACCCTTGGGTGGGGGCGGGTTTACGCCGTTTTTTGTCATTGGCTAGAGTTTAGTTTGGGTCCCACGGATGGCGCCAACTTGTTGCAAAAGTCGGGGTAGACCGAGCTTAACCTAAATTAGACTTAATTTGGGGTCTTGTGGACTCCGGCTCTCGCACCAAGTGAAACTTGCTTTGTGACCATGCGCACTAAACTCTAACACCCCACCAAATGCTATGGGCAGTGAAACTACAACATTTGGGTGCTAGGCAGTTATCATCACACACAAGCTATTTCGAACGACTCAAAGAGACGTAGAAATTTAAACATTAATTAAACATCATTAAAACAGCATTGTCTACCGCTTCCCAAACCCCAAAGATATTACAACACAGAGTCGCGTTTAGGTCCCCGTTGAATCTCAACCCAAAAGTACATTACAAGTTTACATGACATGACATAAAAAGTTTTTAAGTTAAAAAGAGGAAGGAAAGACAAGTAGACCGCCAAGCCACAACAACATCCATACTAGCATGCTCCTTGCTACCATCTTATCGATTACATGAAACACATGCTTAAAGGGGTCAACAAATAATGTTGAGTGGAAATTATAGGTTTTACAATCACATTTTGAACATAAGTATATAAAATCAATCACGATTATTCATAGAATTGTTGATCAAACAATCTATTATTCAAGGTTATTACAATTGTGTTTAAGCTCATGACACTAATCCGTTAACTCAATCACCCGCGTATATTTACCGGCATGATTAAGATGAAACCAGTGCCCCTTCTAAAGGCATTAGTTTCAATTATACCTTATTTATTATCACAAGTTATCCGTCCGCAAGGGGTACTCAACGTACTAGCCCTCGTCTCGGATAGGGTCGTCAACCCCATAGAAATATCAATTGTATAAGCGGCTATTTTCAATCCACACGAGGATTAAACAATAGTTAATAGTTCAGGCGTTTTGTGTTTGTACTTCCTCTTGGGCTGTTCAATCATCTTCCCCTTTCATTTGTCTTTTGGTTCCACTGTTGGTTTTGCTTTGGGTGCAGCTTCTCCAATCTGTAACCCCTTCTGAGCTGGTTTCCTTCTGTTCTTCCTAACAAATGTTTGAGTAATAGGTTTAGCAGGGGAAGGACTTACAGCAGGGGGATCAATAGTAGCAGGGGAAACTTTTGTAGAAGCAGGGTCTTCTTCTTGATTGCCCATATTCAACAAGGCTTGGGCAATATCTTTTGTGGCACTCCCCTTATCACTCCCTTTCTCATCGCTTGCCACCTTTTCTTGTCCTAGATCATGACCACTAGAAAATTCATACCACTGAATAGACTCATCTGTTTGAGGAACTTCCTCCCCTTTGGAAGGATCCTCATCTATAGAAACAATAAGCTTTGGTATTCTCCTCCCCTTAAGTGTAGCAAGTCTGGTCTCCAAATTATTAATAACCAGACCTTGCTTTTTTATAGTTTGTACTAGTTGTGCATTTTTCCCTTTCAAGCTAATGCATATATTCGTCAATTCCAAGATGGATAGTGGTTTCATTCTGCTTCAACCCTAGGAGGAGATTGCTCCCCTCATTGGGTATCACTGGGTGAGGGAGAGGACTTACTTATGGTGTCACTATCCTGCTCATCCCTTGGGGATGAGACAGTAGTGGCAGCCAAACTCCCAATGTGCTCCAACCTTTTGGAGACTCTCCTCTCTGCTCCTTGTAAAGGTTTACCAAGCAAGGGAGACCTAGCAAACCTGGTTTTGGTTCTTCTTTCTTGTTGTGGTTTGGCAGGGGGAAGTTGGCTGGTAGGGGTATCACTAGTAGGGGTATCAGTAAGAGGGGTTTGGGCTGCTCTTGGTTTGGAAGCAGCTTCGCTTCTGATCTGGTCCATCATGATTGGTGTAAGGGGAACTGCCCTGCCAGAAAATTGTATGGTAGGTGCTGCAAGAGTGGTGAACAGTTTGGTTGTATGGGGTTAGCTTCAAAATAGTCCTTGGGACGAATTTTACCATGTTGCCTCATATCCAAAAAAATTTCAACAAACCTTGGATACATACAAAATTTTGAATGACTTGTAACAATTTTTACCATACCTTCAAAAATCATTTGAGAATATTTTCTCCCTGTTGCCAAGCAAATCAGGGCAGAAGCAACTTGACTCCCAAATTCATTAAAATCTGTAGTTTATGATGATAAACGTTGCAAAATAGTGTGAATTAAAAACTTCCAATGTGGTGCAAATTGACCTTTAGCAAATTTACATTTTTGATCAGCAGAAATGTTTTACCCGAAGTTTGTAAGACCCTCAAAAATTTCAGCCTCGTTGAAAGCAACCACCCCTCCCTCATCATCCAAGACTAATTTCTCTCGAATGGAGGCAAGTGTAACCACCTTCGGATGACCATCAACCAGCCTCTAAATTGTTACCTCTCCATCCACTGTTTCAATCTTTGCAGTAGACCAAAACTGTTGGATGTGTGAGGTGTAGATTCTAGGATTGATGACAAGAGCTAACCTGAAATAGCAAGATTTTAGGTAAGCGACAGCATCAGAGAATTCAGCAGGCTCTTGAGATAAAAGTGCAATCTGATTATGGTTAGCAGCAATTTTGAGAGTGGTGGAAGACATTTTAAGAGTAAAAAGGTTTATGTTTGTGACAAATTAGTGGAATTTGATCGAGAGAGTGAGTTAGTCCTGTTGTTTAAGGGAATTGAGTTTATATAGGCGAATTGAAGAGCTGTGATTGGACCAAATTATCAATTTGCAAAAAGATCAGAAATAAATCTTGATAAGAAAGTAATCTATTTTAAATAATAATAAAAAGGTTACTAATCAGTGAAGAAAGCACCTTAAATATCTTTTGAAAAGAATAAAATATTCCCTAACCAAAAAGTTAGCAAGCAGGCCCAACGGCTATAAGTAGGGCAACGGCATTGTCAGTCAACGGTCAAACAGGGGAATGTTTTGCAAAGCAGGGGAAAGTTGTATTAGCAGGGGTATAAAATTAAATCAGGGGAAACTTTCCTAAGGGTATTAGACTTATCCTGAATAGATCAATGCGAAACAGCTCTGCTCCAATGCACACCCTTGTAAAAACAAGTTAGATACATAGAAACTCAAGAGTCCTCCAATCAGCAAAGTTCCAACCATAAAAAGTTAACACATAAGCAACCCTGCACCTGGTTAACCTAATAAAATAAGCATACCCCAGACTCCATCCCTACCATTTCCTTCCTATGGTTAGTTGGTCTTGTCAATATGTGTTAAAAATCTCAAATTGGGCAGCAAGATGCTCAATAAAGAATTTGAAGTACACATTACAGTGCCTCAAGGTTTCAGAACTCAAACAGGCTTTGCAACAAGTCTTCATTGTCCCGAACCCCTACTCACCAGTGGATATGATCTAGAATCATATATGAGTATCCTAGGGATACCCTAAGTCCTAAGGGTGTGACCTAACCTCCCCTGAAACATAGAGCATATACATGATCCTCCTATAATATAGTATGCTCCATTAGGATCTATGCAATGTTAGTCTAAAACCACATATAACCACTTTAAAAAGAACAAACCTAACTTAAGAAAAGAACAAACCTAACTTAAGAAAAGAACTCTTAGCAGGGAAAAATGCCTTAGCAAGGGGATGAACCCCAGTAGGGGAATTTTTGTTCAAAAGCAGTGCAATGAAAAATAATGGAAAAAGTGACTAACACATGTACAACAACAGCAATAATACAATCCTGAATACACAAGACAAGTCAGACAACGGATTTTAGGGAGTAACCATTACAATACTTGAAACCAAGTACTGAAACCTCCCTACATCAAAAGCTTTTGTCAAAAGATCAGCAACATTATGTTCTGTATCAATTGCCTCTGGGACAATTAATCCTTTTTCAAAGCAATCTCTAATGAAATGATGTCTGATTTCAATATGTTTAGTCTTGCTATGAAAAACATGATTTTTAATAATGCAAATGGTGCTGTTATTGTCAATGAATATCTTGGTTTTAAGAAAATTGTACCCATAATCAAGCAGCTGGTTTTGAACCCAAAGAACTTATCCACAGCATGCAGCAACTGCTACATATTCAGCTTCAGTTGCGGATGTGGCCAGAATAGTCTGCTTTTTACACTGCCAAGATATAAGCCTGCTTCCCAAAAACTGACATCCACCTGTTGTGGACTTCCTGTCATTGTTGTCACTAGCATAATCACTATCTGAATAGGACACTAGCTCAAATGGTGACTCCTTGGGATACCAAAGTCCTAGAGTTGGATGACACTTCAGATACCTAAAGATTCTCTTCACAGCAAACAGATGACACTCTGTGGGTGTCACTTGGTATCTTGAACATAAGCAGACTGCAAACATGATGTCAGGTCTTGAAGCAGTAAGGTACATGAGAGATCCAATCATGGACCTATAGTTCCTGATATCAATTGGCTTCCCTGGGCCATCTTTTCCCCAAGGATGCTCCTTATCCATTGGATTGGAGACTTTCTTTCCTTCACACATTCCAAACTTCTTCACAATTTCAGCAACATACTTGTCTTGTGAGATAAAGATCCCATCTTTCCTCTACAGAACTTGTAACCCCAAAAAGAAGTTGAGTTCACCCATTGCACTCATTGAAAATTTATCTTGCATCAACTTGGAAAAGTCTTTGCTAAGCAGAGAGTTTGTGGATCTAAAGATGATGTCATCCACATATACTTGCACCAAAAGAAAGTCACCCTTCTGTTTCTTAATAAACAGGGTCTGGTCAATTTTCCCCCTGTTGAAGCCATTATCCAACAGGTATTTAGAGAGAGTTCCATACCAGGCCCTAGGAGCTTGATGAAGTCTATACATAGCCTTCTTTACCTTGTAAACCTTGTCAGAGTGTTTTGGATCTTCAAACCCTAGAGGTTGCATCACATAAACTTCTTCATTAATGGTGCCATATAAAAAGGCACTCTTAACATCCATTTGATATACTGTGAAGTACATGAATGAAGCATAAGCCAGAAACAATTTGATAGCTTCAATTTTGGCAACTGAAGCAAAGACCTCTTCATAAACAATATCTTTTTCCTGAGTATATCCCTGTGCTACCAGTCTTGCTTTGTTTCTGACTACAATGCCTCTCTCATCCTTTTAGTTCCTAAGCACCCACTTTATCCCAATGGTTCTTGCCCATTTTGGACAATCTACCAGAATCCATACTTCTTAGATGTCAAATTACAAGAGTTCTTCTTGCATAGCTTCAACCCAGCTTGGATAATTGAGAGCCTGAAAAATCTTCTTTTGCTCTTCTTGTGACAAAAGGCAGTAAACAGACAGCATTGCATATTTTCATGGTTAAAGTTCATAGTAATGTTGGCAATGAAGCTGTGTTCCTTTGTTGAATACTTTGTTTGTATGGGAGTATCAAGATCACATATGATTTGGGATTGGGGTGATCTTTATTGATTCTGTAGGTAGGCTGCATGCTCATGATTACTTCTATTTCATCTGTTTCCAAACTAGGATCTATAGTACTATCTTGATTGGGAAAGAAATCCTCAAAAGAGCTTCCAAATGATACTGCATGACTGAGGGATGGATACTTGTGAGCTGAATGCAACTCTAAATAACTTGGACCTCCATTTCTAATTATTCTGCTTCCACTGCTAGATAAAGTGATTGGTGAAGATGAGGAAATGAGCGGGATTCTCTTTCTTCATCATTTACATCATTGAAAACTGGTTCTTTAACAGTAGGGGAAACATTTGGTCTAGCAGGGGAATCCTGGATTCCACTGCTTTTAGGAGTTGACTTAGTAGGGGAAGGGATTGACTGCTCCTTCCTTTGAGATGTGTCATCTTCTTTATCTGTTTTTGTAACAGCATCATTATTGGGAAACAATGAGGGTAAAGTCATGTACCTCATCGGTGGCTTCTCTAAGGTAGTTGGTTCTTTTGTACCTAAAATGTTAGTATTTTGCAAAGCAACAGGCACATAATTCATTGATTTAGAAAGTACTTCAATGTCAAAAAACCAATCAGGACCTGTTTGTACATCTTCAGGCTTGTCTTCAAGAAAATCTACATGGAGATTTTCTGTCACTTTGCTTGTCTTCTTGTTGAAGACCCTATACCCCTTGTTGTTCAATGAATAACTTGTAAAGTACCCATCATCCCCCTTTTCATTGAATTTACCTAAATTGTCAATGGTGTTCAGAATGATCACATGACATCTAAATGGTCTGAAAAAGTCAATCAAAGGGGGTATTCTATTGAACAGCTGATAAGGGGTCTTGTTGTGTGCCTTTACCACCAAGGCCCTATTTTGAACATAAAAAGCAGTGGCTACAGCTTCAACCCAAAAGATAACTAGAAGCTTGGAATCAGACAACATCGTCCTTGTAGCTTCAGTAAATGTCCTGTTTCTTCTTTCTGTAACTCCATTTTGTTGAGTTGTTCTTGCTATAATGTATTCCCTCCTTATTCCTTTGTTTATGCAGAAAGTGTCCAGCTTCTTGTTTCTGAACTCACCACCATTGTCTGATCTAATGGTCACCACCTTCATACTCTTGGAAAGTTCAATTTGATTAATAAAACCTATGAGTACATCTGTTGTGTCACTCTTTTCAAATAGGAAGAATGTCCATGTGAACCTTGAAAAATCATCAGTAATCACTAGGCAGTACCACTTCTTCATTATGCTTGCCACAGAAGTAGGACCAAACAGGTCCATGTGTAGCAATTCTAATGTCTTGGTGGTGGACAAACTTGTTTTTGACTTGCAAGAGGCTCTGTGTTGCTTCCCTTTTAGGCAAGCAACACAAGTATGATCATTGGCAAAGGTCTAGGAAGGAATACCATGAACAAGATTGAACATTACCAGCTTGTTCATGTTCTTCAAGTTAAGATGACCAAGTCTTCTATGCCATTTCTTTCATTCATCAATTGATGCTTTGGCTATGAAACAATTTTCATTGCCTTGAAGAGTGATGTCCTTTAAATCAATGGTGTACATGTTCTTCTGTCTTGGGGTTCTGAGCACAATCGGAGTGTCTGGCGGTAAAACAAACTCCTTTCCCAAAACAAGACATTCAGTATCAGTAAAAAGGACAAAGTTCTTGTTATCAGTCATCTGGGAGGCACTGAAAAGATTGTACTTTAGCTCTTTCACCAAGTAAACATTATCAAATGTCATTCCATTAGTGACAATAGTCCATTTTCCTGTGATTATACCATGCCCATCTCCAAATGAGACACCATCATTGTCATGCAGGGGAACAAAGTTAGACAGATAGGATTTATGTCCAGACATACTCCTTGAGCATCCACTATCCCAATAGGCTTTATCATTCCTGGTCTACTTTGTCACCTAAAAAAAGAAAAACACTTTAGTTTCTCTTGGGCACCCAAGCCATAACTGACATGGATCTACCTCGTGTATCAATGTAAGATAATTTGTCAAAGACTAGAGATACACCTTTGGATTGAGTACCCCTTTTGGGTACCAAAACCCAACGAGCTGAGGCTTTCACAGCTTTTCCCCATCTTCCCATGTTTCTAGAGGGCAAAACTTTGTCAGCAGGGGATACCCTAGACTTAGCAGGGGAATCCCTATGCTTAGCAGAGGGAACCCATATTTTGTTTTGGCCTCTATTGGCGTGTTGGTAGGTTCTATAGACAGATTTATACGCAGTATGAGGTTCTAGTTTGGTAACATAAGAACTAGATATGGGACTTGCATCATTCACTTTTCTTAGTGTAAGAACAACATACTTTTCAGACACCTTATTTCTCAAAGCAGGGGCAACATACTTAGCAGGGGAAAAAGATTTTGCCCCTGCATTCAATAGAATGGATTTTGGTTGCATTTCCTTTAAAGGATTTGCAGCCACCATTTCCATTGGTGCATGAAAGTCTTGATAAATGTGATCAAAACTGCCACAAGTGAAACAAGGTTTGGTGTTTTTCACAAAGTCCTCTCCTAATTGATGAGACTTTTGGTTGTTCCAATTCCTCTGATTACCTCTAATGGGTCTATACATACCAGCATATTTAACAGTAGTTTTATGGGGTTTTGTTCCTGATTCAGATTTGCTAGAGGTTCTAGATGAACTACTTTTAGAACTAGAATCACTTCCAAACAATCCTTCTCATGAAAAGAGAACATGGTTATCTATTTTCCACTGTTTTAAAGCAATTTGTTCCTTTTCAAAATCCCTAACAGCACTCGCTTTCAATAGAGGTTCTTCTGTTTCTAGATTCTTTGGTATGTAGGCATTTAAGTCAAACTCAATGTCCTCCTGCTTTTTGAAACAAGGAAGACCAGTCCAAGAAAGATCTTTCCTAGGCATGGGTGCATGTATATTAGCAGGTGGTGGTAGAATTTTAGCATGTTCATTTTTTACTCCAAAACCTATTTTGTCCCTTGGAGATTGTCCAATTTTAACTGCCTTAGTGAGATCTTTAGAAGCTTTTCCAAATTTTTCAACAGTTTGTTCATCTATCTTCTTGTTAGATCTAAAAACTTCTAATTCAGCAGTTACTTCCTTAATGGAATCATCTTTTTCCTTAGCATCTCTTTCTAATATGAGAATGTGATATTTGTAATCATTTTATCTTTGTTTATATTCTCTTATGGTGGACTCTAACTGTTTAGAGCACATTTGTAGTTATCTAAGTCATTATCACAATTAATGTAATCAACTTTTAACTTTTTTATTTGATCATTTAATGACTCAGTATTTTTTCTACAAGCTTTGGTACAATATGAATCATCATATACTCATTGTCTGAACTAGATGTTGACATGGCCATAAGAGCAAACTCTTCCTCTTTTTCTTCAGCAATTAGGGCTTGATTCCTTTCAACACTCTCTGTCATAACACTCCAATCCCATCCACCTGCTCCATCTATCCCTTGGATGGCTACCATAGCCTTAGCACCAGAATCTTAATTCCTGCTTTCCTTCATATAGCTTCTTCCATTCTTTGATCCTCTACACTCCCTGGCAAAGTGGCCTTTCTTGCCATAGTTGTAACATTCCACCTTTGATTTGTCAAATCCAGCTACATCAAAAGGATTGATGGAAATCTTCTTCTCATACTTCTTGTAAAACCTGTTGGCTCTCATGCTGAGTAGGGTCATGTTCCACTTGATGTCCATCTCCTCCAATCCTAGCTTGCTGATTTGATTCAGATCTTCATGTAACATAGTAGATCCTTGAGATACTATGAAAGCAGAAGCAGTGTCAAGGTTGAATGTTGCAGGCCTTTCTTCATCATAGGATGATCCAGATCTTGTAGTAGGGGAATGGGTAGCAGGGGAAACTCCAATCCCACTGCCTTTGGGGATTCCACTACTATGAGATATAAAGGCCATATTAGCAGGGGAATCAGCAGATCCACTTGAATTAGTGGGGATGGTTCTTGATGACTTCATCTCATTTACTACTGGCTAAAAAACTTTCAGATTATTGTAGATGTTGTTAATGCAATAATGCCTAAAAACGTTACTTGCATTTTTCGGTCTCGCTTTGTTTTGATTACGACAATATGTAAAAACAAGCATTTACGAAAACAACGAAAAACGAATTCTTGAGTTCAAGTATTTTCATTTTACCCATTTTCACTTAAGGTATGGATAAACAAGTACTAACCTTAATCAAGTGATCAAGTGATTTAATATTTTCTTAAAACTCACTTTTTATTAAGTGTGACAAGTTTTTATTAAACTTTATTTTTAAGAAAATGTTTTATTAAATTAATTATTTGAAAATTTGAAAATGGTATATTCTTATTTGGTTAGGAATATTCTATCAGGATATTTTTTAAACCAGATATGACCTCCACCACTAAAGGACAAAAAGGGAGCGGAGACTAGTCCAGCGGTACCTTAGCTCCTAGGCGGTTCCTTATCGATAAGGTACCGCGGGCTAAGATAAGGTACCGCGGGCAGATATAGTCGTTGGCCCTTTGTCCTATAAATAGTGGACCATTCTCAGCTTTTCAACTCACCTCTTTAACGTTTTGGTGTTCCACCAACGTTCTAAAGTCATCGAAAGCGTTCACTCCACGTGATCGTTTTCATTCTTTGAGGCTCCTTTAATCGAGAAAGTCGATTCGAGGAGAGATTTGTAGAATTGTGTCTACGTAATACATTCAAAAATCCATAAAAATTAAAAAACAATCAAAAACCAAAAAAAATTGAAAAATCAAAAAGCCGCAAAAAGAATCTTCTTTGCTACAACCCATTCTACGCTTAGTGCATGCGCACTCGATCGAAGGATTATTCTAATTCTAGCGACGCTTCGAATCGACGCAATCGTAATCGAAGGAATCGACGACGTAGACGAGAATTAGAAACCGACGTTCCTAATATCGTTGTTGAAGAAACCTTAGAGGAGATGGCCGACAATCGTTCAATGATGGAATTGCTCCAAGCGCCCACCGAGGGTTATGGAGACGCGATCGTAAATCCCGCTATCAAAGCGGAGAATTTTGAGATTAAGAGCGGAATGCTTTCGTTAATTCAAGCTACGAAGTTTCGAGGTCGTGAAGCCGATAATCCTCACGACCATATTCGGAATTTTGATCGTCTTTTAGCCACGAGCAAGTTTAAGAACGTTGACACCGATGTCGTCAAGCTTATGCTTTTTCCGTACTCGCTCGATGGTGCCACCAAGGATTGGTACGAGAAAGAGCCACCTAATTCAATAGTTACGTGGAAGGATCTCGTTTCCAAGTTCGTTAATTATTTTTTCCCACCGTCTAAGACGACGTTTTTCAAAAATGAAATTACGAAATTTGAGCAAAAACCGAATGAATCTTTTAGAGACGCGTGGGATCGTTTTAAGGAATTGCTTAGGCAATGTCCTCACCATGGTTTTTACGATTTGCACCAAATCGATACGTTTTACAACGGTCTTAATTTTCAAGAACAAGATTCGTTGTATTCCGCCGCCAGTGGCAACTTTTTGTGTAAAACTCCGAAAGATGCATTGATAATTATCGAAAACCGATCCAAGGTTTACCAACTCCGCAACGCACCGAGTGTTGCCAATGTCGCCAATGTTAGTAGTTCTAATCGCGACATTGAGAGATTTGATGCGAAAGTCGATAAGTTGACGAATATGTTTACGTCTTTTCTCGTTGAGATGCAAAAGAAAGACGCTCCCGCTACGGTGAAAGCGGTTGAGACATCGTGTACGTTTTATGGTGGACCTCATAATTATTACGAGTGTGCGGCTACGGATGGCCAAACGTCGAATGTGAGTGCGTTAAATGGAAACAACAATTTTCAAAATCAAAATAACGCGGGTCCATCACAACAAGGCAATTATAACCAAGGCAACATATTTAATCTAAACCGAAACAATTTTCAAGGAAATAATCAACAAGGAAATTTTTCGAATCAAAATCAAGGTTATAATCAAGGTCGAAATTTGAATTGGCAAAATCGAGACAATAATCAAAACTCGAATTTTTCAAACAACAACAATCAAGGCAACAATTTTTCATGTGGGAATCAAAACAATTTTCAAAGAAGTAATCAAAACCAAGGGAACTTTAATTCTAATCAAAATAGTTCGTCAAACGATTTTCAAAATTACATGAAAACGAATGAGGCTAATATGAGACGATTAGAGGGAGAAATTGGTACTTTGAAAAACGACTTTACAAATACTTTGAAATTGCAAAACACGAAGATTGATCAAGGACAAATTGACATTAAAAAGATGTTTTCGGCCATTATGAACAAAGCCTCGGGTGCTTCATCGAGTTCGTTACCTAGTGACACCGTTGCAAATCCGAAGGAACAATGTAAAGCCGCCTCGTCTCGTGAGAAAGGTCGTGTGATTACCCCTAACCTTGAAGGATTTCGAGTTGTTCCTTCTTCTCAACCCTCGAATTCTAAGACGTCTTATTATTCTAAAGTCGAAGGGGTGAACGTGGTGACCAAGGGAAAGAGTGCACACCCTCGTGTACCTCAAATTCCATCCACGGTTCAAAAAGAGAGTTTTATCGACCTTACCAAAGTAACCCTTGAAGAAACTTGTGCTTCTATCCTTTTTAAAAAACCTAAAAGGCGTATGCCGAGAAAGGAAGAGGATCCGGGCCAATTTCTATTACCTTGTGATTTTTCCGAGATTGAGGGATGTCTAGCCCTTGCCGATTTAGGTGCTAGCATCAATCTTATGCCTCATTCACTTTGGAAATTTATGAGATTGCCTAGACTTACCCCCACGAACATGACAATCGAGCTTGCAAATCGTACTCCACTTATACCAATTGGAATAGCCGAGGATGTCTATGTCAAAGTTGGAAAGTTTGTTTTTCCCGCGGATTTCGTTATATCCGATTACGAGTGTGACCCTAAATGTCCCATTATTTTAGGCCGACCATTCTTATCGACGGCTCGAACCGTAATCGACGTTCACGAGGGGAGACTTACTATGAGATATGGGGATGACAAAATGGACTTTTTCGCTAGAAAATCCCAAGGGTTTAATGAGAAAGAAAAAACCGAGGTTTCAAAACCTAATGATTCAAATCCTAATGATTTCAAAATGTTCACTTTAGCGGAAAGAATGAAGCTTAATGCATGTTTTGATAGAATTAAGAAAAACGGTTTTAAAGATGATGATTTTAATGATAAAGAGTACGTGTACCTAATTCAAAAGGGTATGCTTAAATTTATGGATGAAAACTCACTTTGGGATGTAATTAGTGAAACAAGTGAAACACCAATTTCGAAGGGCGACGTTAGTGCCATCACGACAATGACCAAAATGGACTCGTCTTCACCACCTTCGAAGGACTACGTCTTTGAGGCTTCAACTTCTAACTCTATAGAAGTGCCTCTTTTGCCAAGACCAACACCCGTTAAGGATAAAGGTTTTATCGACATCGATCCTCTCGTCTTAGAAAAGTCACCTAAGCATAGTCATTCGACTTGTAAGACCATGGTTGTGAGTGCTCACATCGACTCTTTCTTTGACGATGACGATGGCGATTTTGCCGAGATTGATCACGTACTTCGAAATCCACATGTAATTTTTGATTCTCCTAAAAAGAAACATGTGAAGTACGATGATTACGAGTTTGATCCCGAGATTGAGGAAATCATTGAACGAGAGCTAGCTCTTATGCCTTCACTTCCACCTACGAGTGAGGTCGATCTTTCCAAAATTGAGGATGAACTTAATGTGTTGGAACGTCTTATTTTTGATGACGAACCAACTCATGTGATCACTAAAAATCCAATTCTCGAGGAGTTACCTAATCAACACTCCTCAAATGAGAATTACGTTTACCACATTGAGGATTTAACTTATCAACAATCCCCACAAAAGGATGATGGTTTCGTGCTTGATCGTGATCTTTTCGAGAGAGTTTCTAAGATACTCAAGGAGGGGAATGACAAACCATGGTTTGACAAGCCTATATTTGATGAAGAAATCGATGAGATCGACGTTCATGATGATGACGAGTATGTTGACCCCGAGGGGGCGGTGTTCTTTATTGATAAACGTTTTGAGAACTTATATAATCCGCCAGCCCCTCCCACCAAAGACTTAAATGTGAGGATTTTTAGCGCGACTAATTTGAATTTGACACGCCAAATATTTTCGACATTATCAAATCGGGTTTTCATAAAGAGTTTAAAAACGATAAAAAAAGGAAAAGATTTTAAAAATGTTTTAAAAGATTTTTCTACAAGTTTAACTCCGTCATCACATCGTTTTATGAGTGCTACCACCTCGTCTACTCCTTTTTACGACGGTTGGTGTGGATCTAGTGTGGGGGAAGCCCCTTATGTTCCCTCACATTTCTCCACCGAGGACGAGATTTACGATCCCGGGATTGCTTGTAAAGGGAAATCTCGATCTTCTACCGATGCAATAAATGGAAAACTTATCTATTTGCTTGGTGTGAGTCTACCTCGAGTAGCTCATAAGTTTGACTTACCAATTGCCCCACCTTTCTACTTCTCATCTCTTTTCTTCTACCTCTTTGAGGTTTATGCGATGGTTGAAGTAGCGTTGTTTCGTCTTTCATCCGAAAACGAGGATGCTATCTTCGACCCCGGTATTCGTGTATCGGGTTTTTAAAGTACTCCATGTACTTTTGGGCATTGTTTATCATGTAAGCCCCACCAAAAATGACCAAACCATGATTATCCCTAAATGATCACATTTATGGGGATTCGAGTCGAGCTTTTGACTCGGGTATCAAAAACAAGGTGCCTCGTGGGGGATTCTCATGCTTATCCTTGTAAATATTATCGCTTTCTTAGTTTAATGAAACGAGGGGACTTATGCTCTTCCAACCTTTATTCTATGGTTGTTTGTGATTGTGATTCATTAGGTTCATCGACACCGTTGAAGCCTCTCGTGTTCGTTTTATGTAGCACTCGAGCTTCGATCGTTGCCTTTGGAGATTCCGATATCCGATGATATCCTTTTATGTTCTAACGTTTATCTTATTAGCATAATTCATAAACGGCTTTTAGGTTATTCGTTTGACCCTTTCCATGCTCGTGATTAAGCATTCGACTTCGTCTCTAGTATGGGGGTGTTTTCACCCCTACACTCGAAACATTGAGGACAATGTTTAGTTTTAGTATGGGGGGTGAGTAGATACTTCACCTTGCTTACGTCACCACGCAATCCAAATTTCATCTTTTTGTTATCGTTTTGTTGCAAAATAAGGCTAAAAATGGCCAAATTTTAAAATTTTTCTTATTTTTCATAAGTGTTTAAGACACGAATGTAGTTTTTCCGATGGTGAGAATAAGAGTAATTTTTGACTCGACCGTGCGTGTTGAGCACTTAGCTTCGATTCCTTAACTTTTTAGGCTAAGTCTCTTAAATGAGGACGAGAGATGATAGAGTTATTTATAAGTCTCATAATCGTCACGATCTCATGTGTAGTAATTATTAGCTTATTCTCCCCACGCTTTTGCATAATAAATTGTTAATAAATATTGATTTGGCGGTTTAGTCACTATTGTTGGTTTCTAATTTGTTTTAGTAGCTTCCATGTAATTAAATTGGGAAAACATTAAGGTATCGCCAGCGTCACGGTTTTAAAGTATTGGCACCCGAATAATCGAAAGCTTCACTTAATAAGAAGATTTCAAGTGCTCACCTAAATTAAGAAAAATTTTGAAGCTCACAAGGCCGAAAAATCTATGCCCAAATTGAAAGTGAATCAATCCTTAATCTTTGAAGCTTTAAAGATCCAAAATTCGCTTTAGCATGAGGATATACGTCTTTGGCTAATAAAACCACCGATGAGGCGGATAATAAAAGGCAAGGCAAGACCGAAGTCATAATAAAAGCTTCATGGCGAAGTTGAATAAAAGATGGAGGTAAACCAATGATAATAAGGCCCTTCCGTTAGGGGGCGTATAAAAGTCATGGTAATAAGTCTCATGTTCAAAACCGTTATAAAATCGTGCTTATCGATTCTTCTTGTTGACTTAATTTTTTGACATCGTTGTCCATTAGGGTGAATTATTAATTTAATGATTTTGGTTACACCGTTAAAACTCTATTTTTAGACTTAATCTCTATTCACGCATAAGTCAATGATGTATCCTCGTGATCATTAAAACAAAATAAAATATAAGAGATACCAAGTAGGAATAAGGGAGTTTAGGTTCGTAATTAACACTCATGAGAAGTGATTGTGTTGCTACCTTATAATAACAATGATCTCGATACACGCTTAGCATGGAATCGAGTGAAAATCGAGGACGACGAAATTATTTCTAACGAAGCATTCACGTGTTCTTGTTTTATGATCCTAAAAGTCACTTAATCGTGATGAAAACAATACATTATGTCTAAAACACGTGTAGTAGTTTATTTAAGTTTATGTCTTCAATAAATGTCATCATAAAATGAATTTTGGAAGTGCTATGATACTTAATTCTAGCATTGCGTGAGGACACGGCAATGGTTTAGTATGGGGGAGTGATGAGACTGTAATTATACATAGTCTCATCGTCCAAATCGGGCTTAAAACGCTTAAAATATCATCAAAATACCCAAAAATGTGCTTGTATTTGTTCATTGTGTATTTCAGGTACGGATATCGTGAATTCACCAAAAGATTACAAGAATGAAGGAAAAACGAACACGGGAGACGAAGTTGCACAAAGAACCGGGCCCGAATCATGAATTTCCATTCAAGTCCTTGAAGTTTGAAGATTTGTCAATATTGGTCCCTCAAGAATTGAAGACTTGTCATTTTATACCCCTGTAAATCCTCAAAATTACTTGTGGGTCCCTAAAATATCAAGTATTTACAAGTTTAGTCCTTGGAGTATGAAGAAATTACAAGAGAGGTCCTTATACAAAGTTTACAAAACCCTTGTGCCATATTTGACAACTGGCCCAAACATTTAACAAAGGAAAAAGGTTATTTGGGTTGTTTTATACAAAATAAAGACAATTTGGGAATTGGAGGACTAATTTTGCCAGACAACTAAACTCACCCTAGCCTATCATTACTCCACCTCACCCCCTCCCACCAATACCAATCCACCACGTCACCACTCCCATCCTAGTCACACTTCCACTTATTTTATTAACTTTTCAAACGGGTTAATTTAATAAAAACGTGGGAAACAAAAATTTAATCCCTAATCCTAATCTACCTTTACTGTTAACCCACCTTCAATCCCTAAACCCTAATAAAACCCCAGTATAGATCACACTAATCACAAACCCTAGTCCTAATTAACCATAGGGTTTTTCATCACAACCCCACTCCCAACAAACCCCACAACCCAAAAAACGACCCTTGTACCTTTTGTCCCCTCCCCTACTACACCTTCACGTGATACTGTTCACATCAATGGCTCACAGCCATTCCTTGGCCCCAAAGGACTTATTAAACGACCAAGATCAAACCAAGGCCAGCTGTATCTTCACAGGCTTCATATGATTCAAGTTGACCAAGAAAAATTCAAAGAGACCAAGGGCAAATCCGAAATTCATTTAGTTAGGGTTTTAGCAGCTGTGTTATTTTATTTTGCATCTAGAATAGTCCATAGCTTAGTATATAATGGGTGACTTGTACCCATTTTAAGTTGTTCCAATTTTTGTGTAATAAAGTTATTGATGAATATTTAAAGTGTCTTTATAAACATGCACAAATCTTGAGTTCCATCTTTATTTTACTACTTTAGTGTAATTGGTTACGTTTTAATTTGCAAAAGTGTTCTTTATCAAAAGTTTTATCAAGAAAAGTAGTTTGGGGGAGAGGACACTTAAGCCCAAATTGATCTTCTGTTTTCAGGTTATAGGGGCTTATTAGCTTATTTGGCTGACAACCAAATAAGCTATTAAAGCTTGTATAAGCTATTGTTCAAGTTTGGTTTTTCAAGATTGTATAAGCTACTGTTCAAGTTTGGTTTTTCAAGAAAGCTTTCAAAATTTTGTTTCCAAAGTGATATTTCAAGATTTGGTTTTTCAGAAACTTTTCATTATTTGTTTTATATATCAGTGTATTTTACTGTTCATATTGAGTTAAATATAAGCTTCCTGACAAAAGCTTATATCTAGCTTAAGTGAGCTTGGATTTGTCTTTGGTTCATCAGGTTCAAGAAGACCTCATCCATTTTTCTTCTAGTTCATTTATTCAGTGTAAGATATTGGTCACCCTGGGTCTTTACTTTAAGATTCCATCAACGGGTTCTCTACACTGCATTGGGAGGTTCATGTTAAGCCCTTTTAAGCTACCAATATTTTGGGAAAAGGCATCAGCAAGGTACAACCTGCTTGAACCCTCTCAAATATTTCAGCTTTACTTGTTTTATATGAAACTGCTTTGTGATGCATGTGGGTATTGATTCCTTGATATTTAGCTGTTAGTTGATAATGTTACGCATGCTAGAATAGTTTTAGGCTACTTTGGTTTTGATTAGCAAGTATTTAGTTTGTTATATTTTTTATTTTAGTAATTAAGGGGGTGTTTGGGATTACTTATTTGGCTAGAAGATTGACAGATTTTGGGCTTATAACTAGTCTCTACATACTTAAATAGGGTATGATAGCTATTTTGGATACTTGGTTTCAGTTGGTTTGAAGTAAAACAGATTTTGCATGTTCAAAAATTTGGTTAACATAGCTAAAATCAGAAAGTCCATTTTCTGTTTAATTTAGAGTAAATTTTGCCTTAAAATCTTGCTCATTGTTAGATGATAGGTTAATCTAGGGTTTGTAACCAGTTAAATGTGATTTGGTTAGGTTGTGTGCTAGTTTTGGAGCATTAAAATTCGTTTTTGTGTCATTCATAACAGTCATTGTTCATCAGATACTATATAGCTTAAACAGTCACCTTTTTGTGCCCTTTGTGTTTGATTTTGTGAAGAGACTTGTGTGTTTTTGTGATTATATAGACTCCCTACACTCCACTGAGTGTAGGGGTGCCTTATTGTCCAAAATAAGCCTTCACAATAAGCTTTCCTAAGCTTATTAACCAACATACCAAAAATTTGTACTAGCAGTGGGAATTGAGTTCCCCCTGCTAGAGTTAAAGTTACCACTGTTTGGCTACCAGACAAAAAAGCAAGCGCATGTCACTTTCAGTAATCTTAATTTTTTGTCTTTAGTGAGTTAAAATAGGAATTAGGTCCTGAAACTATTTTTTTAATTTTTCTTATCTTATTTTTGATTTTTTAGTTTAATTAATTTTTCTGTTACTGTTCATTTCATATTTTTTACATTTAATTGCAATTTTAATTACTTTTTAATTAACTGATTTTGTCTTTTAGTGGTAAAATCTTATATTCTTTAGTTTTAAATTTTTTCTTAGATTTAAAAAAATAGTTTAAGATTTTTAGTTTAAAAAGTTTTTACTGTTCACTTTTTAATTAATTTTTATAATTAATCTAGCTTAATTAGGGTTTAATTAATATCAGTTTTGTCTTTTATTGAAAAATTTTACATCTTTCAAACGTTTTCATTTTTCTACTGTTCAATAGCATAATTTAGGATTTTTAAAATTGTCAAATCATTTTTAGCATTATTTCATTATTTTTTATTATTATTTTAGTTTAAAAATAGTTTTTAGCATTTAAAAAAATAGAAAAATAGTTATGAAAATTTAGGAAAAATACTTTTTAGTCTTTAAATAATATAAGTGAGTTATTAGTTCAATAAAATAATATTTTGGACTTTTTGTTAGTTATATTTAATTTTAGGGCTTTAATTAGCATTTAAAATTTAATATTTATTTAATAAAAGGTTTTAAAATATATTTGTTGGATTTTATTCTTATTTATATTATTTTAGACTTAGTTTAAATTTTTAATTAATTTTTAGGCTTAATTTTTAATTTCGTCGCGTTTTACGTAATTACGTCATCGTTTTACGTCAACGTCGTAGTTTAATCGTAATCGTAGCTCGTCTTTACTTTCTCTCTTCTCAACCAAAAACGACACTAATCCAAACTCGATTTTATATAATTGGCACATTAATCCACACACCTCCTTCGAGAACGAACTTGGAATTTATTCGGTTTCGCGTTTTTCCTAAAGCGTGCAAGTTAATACTTGCCGCACTTGTACGCTCTTTTTCCTAAAAGACGTATTTTTACATTTATAATTTGGCACCGCTTCCGGGGAGGTGTTTTTAGTGTGCTATTATTAGTATCGTATTTGTGTGAGTAGTGCGTTTTTGCTTTTCAATTTTTGGAAAGCGTACATAACGTACATACTCATTTTTGTTATTTTTCTCTATTATACTATAATATCCAAATAAAACGTGTTTAATTGTCCTAAATTAAACACACAACAATCATATTACTAAATTGTAGATATATTGGTTTTCGTTTTCTTTGTGAATATTATTAATATATTGTATTTACGTATCACAATAAATATACAAGTACTCCAAAAGCGTGAAAACGCAACCTTGATTCGGGATTTCATCACTCGATCATTGTATTCGAATCTAAAGCAAAAATTTAAAGGCAAAATAGATAAATACTTTCGTGAGGCTTAATTTCAATTAACACAAACTATCAGGTGGGTATAAGGCGGTTGTATGTCACGACCTAAGGGAAAAAGGCTCTTAAGTGCTTAGCGCCGCCTCGTTTCCCCCGCTTGCTTGTGCGTGTTTTGAGAAAGAAGGCTAATCGAGGGTTTGTCGCCCAAGTATTATCTACGTATATTATATTTTCTTGTTTTCAAGATTAAACCCTCTTGAACGTTTTGGTGTTCCACCAACGTTCTAAAGTCATCGAAAGCGTTCACTCCACGTGATCGTTTTCATTCTTTGAGGCTCCTTTAATCGAGAAAGTCGATTCGAGGAGAGATTTGTAGAATTGTGTCTACGTAATACATTCAAAAATCCAAAAAAATTAAAAAACAATCAAAAACCAAAAAAAATTTGAAAAATCGAAAAGCTGTAAAAAGAATCTTCTTTGCTACCACCCATTCTACGCTTAGTGCATGCGCACTCGATCGAAGGATTATACTAATTCTAGCGACGCTTCGAATCGACGCAATCGTAATCGAAGGAATCGACGACGTAGACGAGAATTAGAAACCGACGTTCCTAATATCGTTGTTGAAGAAACCTTAGAGGAGATGGCCGACAATCGTTCGATGATGGAATTGCTCCAAGCGCCCACCGAGGGTTATGGAGACGCGATGGTAATTCCCGCTATCGAAGCGGAGAATTTTGAGATTGAGAGCGGAATGCTTTCGTTAATTCAAGCTACGAAGTTTCGAGGTCGTGAAGCCGATAATCCTCACGACCATATTCGGAATTTTGATCGTCTTTTAGCCACGAGCAAGTTTAAGAACGTCGACACCGATGTCGTCAAGCTTATGCTTTTTCCGTACTCGCTCGATGGTGCCGCCAAGGATTGGTACGAGAAAGAGCCACCTAATTTGATAGTTACGTGGAAGGATCTCGTTTCCAAGTTCGCTAATTATTTTTTCCCACCGTCTAAGACGACGTTTTTCAAAAATGAAATTACGAAATTTGAGCAAAAACCGAATGAATCTTTTAGCGACGCGTGGGATCGTTTTAAGGAATTGCTTAGGCAATGTCCTCACCATGGTTTTTCCGAGTTGCACCAAATCGATACGTTTTACAACGGTCTTAATTTTCAAGAACAAGATTCGTAGAATTCCGCCGCCGGTGGCAACTTTTTGTGTAAAACTCCGAAAGATGCATTGATAATTATCGAAAACCGATCCAAGGTTTACCAACTCCGCAACGCACCGAGTGTTGCCAATGTCGCCAATGTTAGAAGTTCTAATCGCGACATTGAGAGAGTTGATGCGAAAGTCGATAAGTTGACGAATGTGTTTACGTCTTTTCTCGTTGAGATGCAAAAGAAAGACGCTCCCACTACGGTGAAAGCGGTTGAGACATCGTATACGTTTTGTGGTGGACCTCATAATTATTACGAGTGTACGGCTACGGATGGCCAAACATCGAATGTGAGTGCGTTAAATGAAAACAACAATTTTCAAAATCAAAATAACGCGGGTCCATCACAACAAGGCAATTATAACCAAGGCAACAATTTTAATCAAAACCGAAACAATTTTCAAGGAAATAATCAACAAGGAAATTTTTAGAATCAAAATCAAGGTTATAATCAAGGTCGAAATTTGAATTGGCAAAATCGAGACAATAATCAAAACTCGAATTTTTCAAACAACAACAATCAAGGCAACAATTTTTCAAGTGGGAATCAAAACAATTTTCAAAGAAGTAATCAAAACCAAGGGATCTTTAATTCTAATCAAAAGAGTTCGTCAAACGATTTTCAAAATTACATGAAAACGAATGAGGCTAATATGAGACGATTAGAGGGAGAAATTGGTACTTTGAAAAACGACTTTACAAATACTTTGAAATTGCAAAACACGAAGATTGAGCAAGGACAAATTGACATTAAAAAGATGTTTTCGGCCATTATAAACAAAGCCTCGGGTGCTTCATCGAGTTCGTTACCTAGTGACACCGTTGCAAATCCGAAGGAACAATGTAAAGCCGCCTCGTCTCGTGAGAAAGGTCGTGTGATTACCCCTAACCTTGAAGGATTTTGAGTTGTTCCTTCTTCTCAACCCTCGACTTCTAAGACGTCTTATTGTTCTAAAGTCGATGGGGTGAACGTGGCGACCAAGGGAAAGAGTGCACACCCTCGTGTACCTCAAATTCCATCCACGGTTCAAAAAGAGAGTTTTATCGACCTTACCAAAATAACCCTTGAAGAAACTCGTGCTTCTATCCTTCTTAAAAAACCTAAAAGGCGTATGCCGAGAAAGGAAGAGGATCCGGGACAATTTCTATTACCTTGTGATTTTCCGAGATTGAGGGATGTCTAGCCCTTGCCGATTTAGGTGCTAGCATCAATCTTATGCCTCATTCTCTTTGGAAACTGATGAGATTGCCTAGACTTACCCCCACGAACATGACAATCGAGCTTGCAAATTGTACTCCACTTATACCAATTGGAATAGCCGAGGATGTCTATGTCAAAGTTGGAAAGTTTGTTTTTCCCGCGGATTTTGTTATATCTGATTACGAGTGTGACCCTAAATGTCCCATTATTTTAGGCCGACCATTCTTATCGACGGCTCGAACCGTAATCGACGTTCACGAGGGGAGACTTACTATGAGATATGGGGATGACAAAATGGACTTTTTCGCTAGTAAATCCCAAGGGTTTAATGAGAATGAAAAAACCAAGGTTTCAAAACCTAACGATCCTAATGATTTCAAAATGTTCACTTTAGCGGAAAGAATGAGGCTTAATGCATGTTTTGAAAGAATTAAGAAAAACGGTTTTAAAGATGATGATTTTAATGATAAAGAGTACGTGTACCTAATTCAAAAGGGTATGTGTAAATTTATGGATGAAAACTCACTTTGGGATGTATTTAGTGAAACAAGTGAAACACCAATTTCGAAGGGCGACGTTAGTGCCATCACGACAATGACCAAAATGGACTCGTCTTCAGCACCTTCGAAGGACTACATCTTTGAGGCTTCAACTTCTAACTCCATAGAAGTGCCTCTTTTGCCTAGCCCAACCCCCGTTGAGGCTAAAGGTTTTATCGACATCGATCCTCTCGTCTTAGAAAAGTCACCTAAGCATAGTCATTCGACTTGTAAGACCATGGTTGTGAGTGCTCACATCGACTCTTTCTTTGACGATGACGATGGCGATTTTGCCGAGATTGATCACGTACTTCGAAATCCACATGCAATTTTTGATTCTCCTAAAAAGAAACATGTGAAGTACGATGATTACGAGTTTGATCCCGAGATTGAGGAAATCATTGAACGAGAGCTAGCTCTTATGCCTTCACTTCCACCTACGAGTGAGGTCGATCTTTCCAAAATCGAGGATGAACTTAATGAGTTGGAACGTCTTATTTTCGATGACGAACCAACTCATGTGACCACTAAAAATCCAATTCTCGAGGAGTTACCTAATCAACACTCCTCAAATGAGAATTACGTTTACCACATTCGTGAGGATTTAACTTATCAAGAATCCCCACAAAAGGATGATGGTTTCGTGCTTGATCGTGATCTTTTCGAGAGAGTTTCTAAGATACTCAAGGAGGGGAATGACAAACCATGGTTTGACAAGCCTATCTTTGATGAAGAAATCGATGAGATCGACGTTCATGAGGATGACGAGTATGTTGACCCCGAGGGGGCGGTGTTCTTTATTGATAAACGTTTTGAGAACTTATATAATCCGCCACCCCCTCCCACCAAAGACTTAAATGTGAGGATTTTTAGCGCGACTAATTTTGAATTTGACACGCCAAATATTCTCGACATTATCAAATCGGGTTTTCATAAAGAGTTTAAAAACGATGAAAAAGGAAAAGATTTTAAAAATGTTTTAAAAGATTTTTCTACAAGTTTAACTCCGTCATCACATCGTTTTATGAGTGCTACCACCTCGTCTACTCCTTTTTACGACGGTTGGTGTGGATCTAGTGTGGGGGAAGCCCCTTATATTCCCTCACATTTCTCCACCGAGGACGAGATTTACGATCCCGGAATTGCTTGTAAAGGGAAATCTCGGTCTTCCACCGATGCAATAAATGGAAAACTTATCTATTTGCTTGGGGTGAGTCTACCTCGAGTAGCTCATAAGTTTGACTTACCAATTGCCCCACCTTTCTACTTCTCATCTCTTTTCTTCTACCTCTTTGAGGTTTATGCAATGGTTGAAGTAGCGTTGTTTCGTCTTTCATCCGAAAATGAGGACGCTATCTTCGACCCCGGTATTCGTGTATCGGGTTTTTAAAGTACTCCATGTACTTTTGGGCATTGTTTATCATGTAAGCCCCACCAAAAATGACCAAACCCTGATTATCCCAAAATGATCACATTTATGGGGATTCGAGTCGAGCTTTTGACTCGGTTATCAAAAACAAGGTGCCTCGTGGGGGATTCTCATGCTTATCCTTGTAAATATTATCGCTTTCTTAGTTTAATGTAACGAGGGGACTTGTGCTCTTCCAACCTTTGTCCGTGGTTGTTTGTGATTGTGATTCATTAGGTTCATCGACACCATTGAAGCCTCTCGTGTTCGTTTTATGTAGCACTCAAGCTTCGATCGTTGCCTTTGTAGATTCCGATATCCGATGATATCCTTTTATGTTCTAACGTTTATCTTATTAGCATTCATAAACGGCTTTTAGGTTATTCGTTTTACCCTTTCCATGCTCGAGATTAAGCATTCGACTTCGTCTCTAGTATGGGGGTGTTTTCACCCCTAGACTCGAAACATTGAGGACAATGTTTAGTTTTAGTATGGGGGGGGTGAGTAGATACTTCACCTTGCTTACGTCACCACGCAATCCAAATTTCATCTTTTTGTTATCATTTTGTTGCAAAATAAGGCTAAAAATGGCCAAATTTTAAAATTTTCTTATTTTTCATAAGTGTTTAAGACACGAATGTAGTTTTTCCGATGGTGAGAATAAGAGTAATTTTTTACTCGACCGTGCGTGTTGAGCACTTAGCTTCGATTCCTTAACTTTTTAGGCTAAGTCTCGTAAATGAGGACGAGAAATGATAGAGTTATTTATAAGTCTCGTAATCGTCACGATCTCATGTGTAGTAATTATTAGCTTATTCTCCCCACACTTTTGCATAATAAATTGTTAATAAATATTGATTTGGTGGTTTAGTCACTATTGTTGGTTTCTAATTTGTTTTAGTAGCTTCCATGTAATTAAATTGGGAAAACATTAAGGTATCGCCAGCGTCACGGTTTTGAAGTATTGGCACCCGAATAATCGAAAGCTTCACCTAATAATAAGATTTCAAGTGCTCACCTAAATTAAGCAAAAATTTGAAGCTCACAAGGCCGAAAAATCTATGCCCAAATTGAAAGTGAATCAAGCCTAAATCTTTGAAGCTTTATAGATCCAAAATTTGCTTTAGCGTGAGGATATATGTCTTTGGCTAATAAACCACCGATGAGGCGGATAATAAAAGGCAAGGCAAGACCGAAGTCATAATAAAAGCTTCATGGCGAAGTTGAATAAAAGATGGAGGTAAACCAATGATAATAAGGCCCTTCCGTTAGGGGGCGTATAAAAGTCATGGTAATAAGTCTCATGTTCAAAACCGTTGTAAAACCGTGTTTATCGATCCTTCTTGTTGACTTAATTTTTTGACACCGTTGTCCATTAGGGTGAATTATTAATTTAATGATTTTGGTTACACCGCTAAAACTCTATTTTTAGACTTAATCTCTATTCACGCATAAGTCAATGATGTATCCTCGTGATCATTAAAACAAAATAAAATATAAGAGATACCAAGTAGGAATAAGGGAGTTTAGGTTCGTAATTAACACTCATGAGAAGTGATTGTGTTGCTAACTTATAATAACAATGATCTCGTTACACGCTTAGCATGGAATCGAGTGAAAATCAAGGACGACGAAATTATTTCTAACGAAGCATTCACGTGTTCTTGTTCTATGATCCTAAAAGTCACTTAATCGTGATGAAAACAATACATTATGTCTAAAACACGTGTAGTAGTTTATTTAAGTTTATGTCTTCAATAAATGTCATCATAAAATGAATTTTGGAAGTGCTATGATACTTAATTCTAGCATTGCGTGAGGACACAGCAATGGTTTAGTATGGGGGAGTGATGAGACTGTAATTATACATAGTCTCATCGTCTAAATCGAGCTTAAAACGCTTAAAATATCATCAAAATACCCAAAAATGTGCTTGTATTTGTTCATTGTGTATTTCAGGTACGAATATCGTGAATTCACCAAAAGATTACAAGAATGAAGCAAAAACGAACACGGGAAACGAAGTTGCACAAAGAACCGGGCCCGAATCATGAATTTCCATTCAAGTCCTTGAAGTTTGAAGATTTGTCAATATTGGTCCCTCAAGAATTGAAGACTTGTCATTTTATACCCATGTAAATCCTCAAAATTACTTGTGGGTCCCTAAAATATCAAGTATTTACAAGTTTAGTCCTTGGAGTATGAAGAAAGTACAAGAGAGGTCCTTATACAAAGTTTACAAAACCCTTGTGCCATATTTGACAACTGGCCCAAACATTTAACAAAGGAAAAAGGTTATTTGGGCTGTTTTATACAAAGTGAAGACAATTTGGGAATTGGAGGACTAATTTTGCCAGACCACTAAACTCACCCTAGCCTATCATTACTCCACCTCACCCCCTCCCACCAATACCAATCCACCACGTCACCACTCCCATCCCAGTCACACTTCCACTTATTTTATTAACTTTTCAAACGGGTTAATTTAATAAAAAGGTGGGAAACACAAATTTAATCCCTAATCCTAATCTACCTTCACTGTTAACCCACCTTCAATCCCTAAACCCTAATAAAACCCCAGTATCAATCACACTAATTACCAACCCTAGTCCTAATTAACCATAGGGTTTTTCATCACAACCCCACTCCCAACAAACCCCACAACCCAGAAAACGACCCTTGTACCTTTTGTCCCCTCCCCTGCTACACCTTCACGTGATACTGTTCACATCAATGGCTCACAGCTATTCCTTGGCCCCAAAGGACTTATTAAACGACCAAGATCAAACCAAGGCCAGCTGTATCTTCATAGGCTTCACATGATTCAAGTTGACCAAGAAAAATTCAAAGAGACCAAGGGAAAATCCGGAATTCATTTAGTTAGGGTTTAGCAGCTGTATTATTTTATTTAGCATCTAGAATAGTCCATAGCTTAGTATATAATGGGTGACTTGTACCCATTTTAAGTTGTTACAATTTTTATGTAATAAATTTATTGATGAATATTTAAAGTGTCTTTATAAACTTGCACAAATCTTGAGTTCCATCTTTATTTTACTGCTTTAGTGTAATTGGTTATGTTTTAATTTGCAAAAGTGTTCTTTATCAAAAGTTTTATCAAGAAAAGTAGTTTAGGGGAGAGGACACTTAAGCCCAAATTGCTTTTCTGTTTTCAGGTTATAGGGGCTTATTAGCTTATTTGGCTGACAACCAAATAAGCTATTAAAGCTTGTATAAGCTACTGTTCAAGTTTGGTTTTTCAAGAAAGCTTTCAAAATTTTGTTTCCAAAGTGATATTTCAAGATTTGGTTTTTCAGAAACTTTTCATTATTTGTTTTATATATCAGTGTATTTTACTGTTCATATTGAGTTAAATATAAGCTTCCTGACAAAAGCTTGTATCTAGCTTAAGTGAGCTTGGATTTGTCTTTGGTTCATCAGGTTCAAGAAGACCTCATCCATTTTTCTTCTAGTTCATTTATTTAGTGGAAGATATTGGTCACCCTGGGTCTTTACTTTAAGATTCCATCAACGGGTTCTCTACACTGCATTGGGAGGTTCATGTTAAGCCCTTTTAAGCTACCAATCTTTTGGGAGAAGGCATCATCAAGGTACAACCTGCTTGAACCCTCTCAAATATTTCAGCTTTACTTGTTTTATATGAAACTGCTTTGTGATACATGTGGGTATTGATTCCTTGATATTTAGTTGTTAGTTGATAATGTTACACATGCTAGAATAGGTTTAGGCTACTTTGGTTTTGATTAGCAAGTATTTAGTTTGTTATATTTTTGATTTCAGTAATTAAGGGTGTGTTTGGGATTACTTATTTGGCTAGAAGATTGACAGATTTTGGGCTTATAACTAGTCTCTACATACTTAAATAGGGTAGGATAGCTATTTTGGATACTTGGTTTCAGTTGGTTTGAAGTAAAACAGATTTTGCATGTTCAAAAATTTGGTTAACATAGCTAAAATCAGAAAGTCCATTTTTTGTTTAATTTAGAGTTAATTTTGCCTTAAAATCTTGCTCATTGTTAGATGATAGGTTAATCTAGGGTTTGTAACCAGTTAAATGTGATTTGGTTAGGTTGTGTGCTAGTTTTGGAGCATTAAAATTCGTTTTTGTGTCATTCATAACAGTCACTATTCATCAGATACTATATAGCTTAAACAGTCACCTTTTTGTGCCCTTTGTGTTTGATTTTGTGAAGAGACTTGTGTGTTTTTGTGATTATATAGACTCCCTACATTCCACTGAGTGTAGGGGTGCCTTATTGTCCAAAATAAGCCATCACAATAAGCTTTCCTAAGCTTATTAACCAACAGACAAAAAATTTGTACTAGCAGTGGGAACTGAGTTCCCCCTGCTAGAGTTAAAGTTACCACTGTTTGGCTACCAGACAAAAAAGCAAGCACATGTCACTTTCAGTAATCTTAATTTTTTGTCTTTAGTGAGTTAAAATAGGAATTAGGTCCTGAAACTAGTTTTGTAATTTTTCTTATCTTATTTTTGATTTTTCAGTTTAATTAATTTTTCTGTTACTGTTCATTTCATATTTTTTACTTTTAATTGCAATTTTAATTACTTTTTAATTAACTGATTTTGTCTTTTAGTGGTAAAATCTTATATTCTTCAGTTTTAAAATTTTTCTTAGATTTAAAAAAATAGTTTAAGATTTTTAGTTTAAAAATTTTTTACTGTTCACTTTTTAATTAATTTTTATAATTAATCTAGCTTAATTAGAGTTTAATTAATATCAATTTTGTCTTTTAGTGAAAAATTTTACATTTTTCAAACTTTTTCATTTTTCTACTGTTCAATAGCATAATTTAGGATTTTTAAAATTGTCAAATCATTTTTAGCATTATTTTATTATTTTTTATGATTATTTTAGTTTAAAAATAGTTTTTAGCATTTAAAAAAATAGAAAAATAGTTTTGAAAATTTAGGAAAAATACTTTTTAGTCTTTAAATAATATAAGTGCGTTATTAGTTCAATAAAATAATATTTTGGACTTTTTGTTAGTTATATTTAACTTTTTGTTAGTTATTAGTTCAATAAAATAATATTTAGGGCTTTAATTAGCATTTAAAATTGAATGTTTAATTAATAAAAGGTTTTAAAATATATTTGTTGGATTTTTATTCTTAGTTATATTATTTTAGACTTAGTTTAAATTTTTAATTAATTTTTAGGCTTAATTTCTAATTTCGTCGCGTTTTACGTAATTACGTCATCGTTTTACGTCAACGTCGTTGTTTAATCGTAATCGTAGCTCGTCTTTACTTTCTATCTTCTCAACCAAAAACGACACTAATCCAAACTTGATTTTATATACTTGGCACATTAATCCACACACCTCCTTCGAGAACGAACTTGGAATTTATTCGGTTTCGCGTTTTTCCTAAAGCGTGTAACTTAATACTTGCCGCACTTGTACGCTCTTTTTCCTAAAAGACGTATTTTTACAACTATCAGAGTCATCTTTTTGGTGTCGACATTCATTAGCATCCTTACCTATAATGTCTTTGGTTTTATATTTTTTATTCTTCTCGTTTTTTAGAGTCGATTGAGGTTAAAATTTACAATTGGATTGGGTGATTCCAACAATTTTAAGTTTTTAACCTTTTGAGAGGATTTTGGTTAAATCTTGAATTTTCTTGGGTGATTCCAAAAATTCTAAGCTTTTAGTCCTTTGACATATTATCATTACAATTAGTATGGATGTTTCTTCTCTACCTCTATTCCAACAATTGTGAATTGATCTTGTCAAGATCCTCTCCTTTGACTTGTTTCTGGATTGATAGCATCGCGTGCACACTTCTTTCTTCAATGCTTGTCATTGTTTGTGCAAACGACTTGTTTATCATCCTCTTTTTTCTTTTCATCGTAGTTCTTCTTTCTTTCTTTTCGACTATGTGGAATTGTTTTTATTGTCCATGTCATACTCTCTTTAGTTTTGTATTTTTGCCAAGATATTAAAGCGGAGTATGTCCTCTCGACAATATATGCTCTTTTTATATATGCTCTTGTCTACTAACCTTGTTTTGTAGGATACTTCTAACCCATTTTTGTAGCTCTTCACTATTCTTGCTTTGTTGGTGCCTCAAGCAAGGGGAAGCTCATATCAAGGGGGAGCATTTTCAAGAGTTCAACTCATTACATTTGCGATCGTTCACTCACTTAAATTGCATTCATTGAACATCTTGCAAGTAATAAATTATGGGATCTCGAAGACATGGAGGTGGTTAACCTATGGTGATTGAAGACTTCACTAGGATGATTCAAGCTCAATATCTTTGGATGATGGGATTGCGGTTCGGATTCTCGCCTCTCAACCGAATATCTTTTGGATGCAAGCTATCTCAAAGTTGATTCTTATCTTTTACAAACGACGACTACCTTTGGATGCATGATCTTCCTCAAATGATATGGATTCTACTCTTCCTCAAATGACGACTACCTTTTTGATTCGACAAAAGGGGGAGAAGGAAGTGTAAACGAGTACGTTTCACATTTTACTATGCGTTACGGTTTACTTGTTTGTCATCATCAAAGAGGGGGAGATTGTTAGTGCAAACATTACGATGTTTAATCAAGATGATCCCTTCATGTTTTGGTGATGACAAACGTATAACTCGCAATACATAATGTAAAATGTGTAAGGTACTCGTAATCACTCAAGCATACTTATTTATACTTCTCTCGACACCTTGAAGATTACATTCGTCATGAAAGACAAGAAGGACACGCGGTTCTCTTATAGAACACGCGGTTCCTTAGTGATATCGAACCGCGGTAAGATATAGAACCGCGGGCAGTTAAGCCGGTTTAGGCTTACTCAATATTTCTGGAAGCTTCTAGAAGATGGAGGGAAGAAAATAAATTCAAAATTCAAATTTTGAATTTGGGCTCCAAGAATATAAGGTGCATCCTTTTATCCAATGGGTAGTCCACTCTTTTATCTAATGGGTAGTCCACTCTTTTATCCATTGGGTAAAAAGGTGCTCTCCAAGGCAAGAGTTGGCTATAAATAGAAGACTATTCTCTTTCATTTCACTTGCACAAAAACACACAAAAACCTTCCAATATCCCATTCCTCATTTGCCTCATCAAGACCAATGAGAAGAACACTTTCACCATTGTGAAATGTTAGTGTCTAGAGTCATAACATGATGAAGATCTCTCTAGATCAAGTCATGATTATTGTATTCCTACTATGTATATGTAGAAGATCCAAGTTGTGGGTACACTTGGATGTGTTTATAAGGGTATAATATCCAAGTGATGGGTATCATTGGATTAGGTGTTAGTTGTGTAGATCCAAGTCTTGTTAGTACTTGGATATAGTGTTAGAGTTATAGATCTAAGTGTGGTGTGCTTAGATCTATATGGTTTATGTATTTAGGCCATAAAACACAAGGTTTGTTATGTTGGGCCATAAAACATAACTAGTGGGTAGATTAGGTTGTGTCTTGGTAGTTCTCACTAAACTCTAAAGTGATGTGGTTGTGTCTAGGTAGTTCTCACTAAACTATAAAGTGATGTGGTTGTGTCTTGTGAGTTCTCACTAAACTTTAAAGTGATTAGTAGTTGTGTTGTGTGAAGTTCTCACTTAGCTTCAAAGTGAAGAGTCGTAAAGATTGGTTCTACCTTTTGATTAGAACTCGACATCTAGCCTTGTGTCGTTAAATGGTGAAGTGGGCAACGTTGTGTAGATTGGTCCTACCTAAGATTAGGACTCGACATCTAGCTTAGTGTCGGAAATGTGTAAGCGACGTGTATGGTTTTCTCCGCCTTGAAAGGAGTTTTGTTGACTAGTGAAGTAACTCTCGAGTAAGGTGTACTCGAGGAGTGGAGTAGGGCGAAGAGGAGCTTCGTGACCGAACCACTATAAATCATCGTGTCGGTACTTTCCTTTACATTTATGTCTTTACTATTATAGATGTATTTATATGTTGTGTGTTGTGTGCATCTCATAATCTAAACATCTAAGTTGCAGAAAAGCTAACGCTTAGTACGTGTGTGCTTCGTGTTTAGATTATGGTCAAGTGTACATCACTTAGTCTAAACATCCTAGTTGCGGAAAAGCTTATGCTTAGTACGTGTGTGCTTAGTGTTTAGACTATTGCTTGATGTACTCTTGATTTGATGTCTTTGTGTGTTTACTTACTTGTAGTATTTATCTTTCAATCAAACACATCTCATATCTAGTCAAGCTTGATCGAGAATTTGATACAAAGGATTGTCAAAGTTTAACATGTAACAAAAAGTTAAGTTCACTATCGGCGGTTCTCTAAATGGACCGGCGGTTCTTTATTGATAAAGAACCGCGGGTACACATAAGGAACCGCACACAGTGGATTAAGCCGAAATGTTTTGAAAACTAACTAGAAACTATTCAACCCCCCTTCTAGTTTCCACAGATGTCATCAATGTTCTTATCATCAATGTCATCTCTATTTTGCCAAATGGCTTTGTAAACAAACCATTCTTTCTGAAGGCTGTTGAGGAATCTTGTATTCACCTGTTCTCTTGACACTTCTATGTCAAAGAACTCCAGTTGAGCAACCAGATCTTAAAGCCTATTGTAGATAGCACCAATTGCTTCATCACCATTTGCTTTGAAAGAAGCAAATTGGTCAAGCATCTGATTCTTTTTCTTCTTCTTTGTGGCCTAATTCCCTCCAAATGTGTTGCCTATTGCTTCCCAAAGTTCCTTAGCAGTCTTGTACTTCCTGAACCTTAGCTGATGTCTATCAGGTAGAGACAGTAGCAAAGAACTGTGACCTCTGAAATCATGCCTTCTTGCTAGTATCTCCTTGTCTGCAAGAGCAACAGATTTCTTTATGATGTCACCTTTAGAGCTTTCACCACCAGCCTCTCCTTTATCTTTGTCTTCAACTGCTATTGCTTTGGTGAATTAATCACCAAACTCTATGATCTCCCATAGAACATAGTGTTCGATCTTGAGATATTTTGTTGAATCCTGAATTCCCATAGTTCAAAGTTTTTAGGATCCAGAATAGGTAGTTTGAGAGAGTTGTTATTGTTTGAGGATGAGTGACAATATGAGGACTTGGTTGATGTTGGTTGTAAGATATGTTTTGTTCGTGGTTTAATCAAAGTTTTTCAACAAGCTCTAATACCACTTGTTGATCCAAAACTCAGATCTTAAACCTTAGCTTGTTTAAGGGTTGTGATAGAAAGAATAAATTCCAACTAACACTAGAGAAACTTTGCAATACACAAAGTAACTAAACAAGATGCGGAATATAATGTTTAGCACAAGAACAAGTGTTTAAATCAAACGTTGAAATTTAATATATCAAAGATATACAAAAACCCAATAGTGGTATTAGGGTTATACAACCTTAAAGTATAAAATGTAATGAACAGAGAAAGATCATATCTTACATGACAACCTAGTGAGCCCTTTTATAGCACAAGGACTCACTTACAAGATCACTGCTAACAAACTAGGAAACTATCTTGGAGTAGTAACTGAAACGCGTCATAATCTCTTCCAAGTTTATCTTAGTAGCAGGGTCTTTGACTTCCAGGAGGGGGACCAATCCCCCTGCCTTTGTTATTTAGCAGGGGGAACTTACTCTAGCAGGGGGAACTCTGACCAACTAGCAGGGGGAACTAATACTCATACAATTATTACCAACAGGGGTTGCCTCTAATTAATATATAAAACGAGTGTAGGGATCAGCTCCTATTACAGATGAAAGACGCACACCGCAGTTACCATGAAAATCATACTACTTTTCCTAGGATGCACCCATTCTGTAAAACCCGCATGATTTTACCATGAATAGTACCCTTAGTAACGTACGTACATTTGAAAACTTTCCTTTTATAGCATGAACACGTGTCACGATTAGAAATTACAGAAGTTATGTACGTATAATTATACGATAAGCATTAAGTACATGTTAATACACGATAATTATTATCAATAATAATTATAATCACGAACATGAAATCATGAATGTAAGAATCACGAACATATATTTATGTATTTACGTATATTATTAATACGATAAATATCGTTATGTACAAGTAATCATAATAACACGAATAATTAAACATAACACGTAAACACGAACACACGAACACGTAATAAAATAGACACGAGAAAAAGCTTCGGGTTTCCCTTGGTGGGCCCTCATAGCCGTGGCAACAAGAGAAGAGAGGGGCCTAACCCATGACTTGTTGTATTAAAAATAATAAAAGAGGAAACATAAACATTATAGAGTTTTCATAAAAATCAAAAAACCCTAGTATATATCTCTCTCTCCTCTTGGCCGACGGCATCATCACAACAAGAGGGTGGTTGTTGGATTTTGTTCAAGAAATCTTACGAGTGTGTTCGTGTATTCAAGATCTATTCATTCCAAGTGTTTTACTAATCCATAACCCTTTTTTTTCTTTTATTTAATTAATCATAAACATGAACAAGTAATTAAATAAAAACATGATAAAAACATGTCATTGGATTATGGGTAAATAATTAAGGGTTGTTTCGGGTTGTTTGTTTTGGCCGCCATACAAATCGAGAGCCAAGGGCTCTCGGCGTCGTTTGGTTCGTACCACCAACCAAGACCTAGTTCTTGGTTGTGTTGGTATTCGGTCGACAGCAAGGACAAGGCACCCTGACTCGCGTCGGGGGTGTCCTTGTAGTTTAGTGGGTCTCGGTGGCAGCAGCCACCACCACCGGTACACAGCCGGTGGCAGTGTGGGTCAAGCAGGGGGGACACGCCGCACAACAGCAGGAAACACTGGCACACAGCCAGTGGGAACCCTTGTGTTGTCAACGGCTAGCCGAGAGCAAGACCACCGGCACACAGCCGAGAGCAAGACCACCGGCACACAGCCGATGGCAAGTTACCAAAAGCAGGGGCAACCAGTTCAAGCCGGTTTGCTACTGTTTTTGGGGGTTTGGTTCGGACCGGTTCACGGGTTCCCGGGTCCGGTTCACGACATGTTTAATTAGTTAATTATACGAGTTCGGTTCATGAATATTTTTACAAGTCTAATTAATTTTACAAGTATATAATTTTTACAAGATAGTTATATTAATTTATTCATGACTTATAATTAATTTAATTAAACATGATACTTAGGTTATTATTATTATTAAATAATACATATTTTAACCTAAGTATTTAGTTATTTATTTTACACTGTAGTATTAATTAATTATTTAATAATGACATATAATTAATTAATAATCATGACTTAGGTTATACTAGTATAATATTAATACAAGATTTAACCTAAGTATTTTATACACTTTAATTTAATTAAAATCATGCTTATATTTAATTAAATTATATAACCTATAGTTTATTTAATGAACATAATATTATTAATAAACTATACTATAACTACATGACTTATGATACTAATCCAGTTTAATTCTAAATATGGAAACTTTCTAATTCAAGAAACTTACTATTTTTGAATACTTTCTATTTCTAGAAACTAATCTATTATAAGCAGTTAATCTATTTTTGGAAACTTTCTATTTTTGGGAACTTTCTATTTTTGGAAACTTTCTATTTTAGGAAACCTGCTGTTTTTAGAAAGTTACTTATTATTACACAACAAGTATAATAATACAAGAAATACAAGTAATACTTAATCAGAATATACAGAATACATGATAAATACAGCATAACGTTAAAATCAGTAAAACAAGACATGAACATATAAAATAAGCTAAGCCATGATATAAAACCAGTTATGTACTCAGTAATCAGAATATTTATACACGTATACTATTTATGTAGCATTAGTGAGATCAAAGCAGGACTCTCTTCTGTTCGTCTTATTCGTTCACTGGACTTAAGGTACGGATTTCCCGTCCTTTCAGTATGGACATTCTTTCCTTATTAGGATTTCCCCGTCTACAGCTAACTATTTTCCCACTATTTGTTTTATATGTTTGATACTTATGTTAGATTAAGAGCCTAAGTCATATACATGCATGACAAGTGTCACCTAGTTATGGAGGTACCATAACCATAACACTGGAGGCACCAGTGTTATGACTTCCCCACGACGAAGTGATTGCTCGTGGCGTACCTTTTTAGTTTTGGCCATTATATATTATTATCATGTGGGGCGTATGGGTGCATCCTAGTTACATGTTTAGCAGTATTATCATAGTGAATGCGATGTGTGCCTTGCATCCTTCACTAGCAGTTGATCCCTCCTACCCAGACTAAATAATTAGAGGCAACCCCTCTAATTTGCATGACGAGGTCTCCCCTCCAAGTATTCATGCACAGTGGAACCTCATGACCTATATGGGCTATTTGGCTGATTAAACAGATTTTCATAGAAACATAAGTCTTTTCAAACTATAAAACCAGTTTTATGAACATGAATCCAAATTACTTAGAACTTATGTTATTCCACTGCTATTAGTCTTATATGCTTACGTTATTCCATGTCATACTAGTATATCCATGCACTGAGTGTTATGCTCAGTCGTTTTCCTTTCATGTTCCCAACCGGCAGATACTCAAGGGCGCTCGTAGACTATAAGCGTACGTGCATATGGATTGGAAGCTTTCTAGCCTTCTCTACTTTATGCATTTCATCATACATTTTGCTACTCATTCTATGGACATTGTTTAGTCCTTTTCCTTTACAGTACTTATGTTTGTGTGTGATGAGCTTACACTTTGGGGTACCGATGTTTGTTTCCGATATTTCCTTTTATGGTCATGTAATGTTTTAAGACATTTCCTTGTATGCTTTGATGACACGCCATAATCACGCATGATATTCCATTTGCCAAAATGGGGTGTTACAATTATGCTATCAGAGCCAAGGCTTCGACCTGTAGGTTCTCAAAACATGACCTGTGATTAGTAGGTAGTCACTATGGTCTTCCTAGAACTGACAGTCGGTTTTCATGCATTCATTGTTTTCATGCATTCATATATATGTCATTGTTGTAGGTTTATGACTAAGTAATGGTTGGTACAGGATTGGCCCTATTTAGTCGCATGTGCTTTTATCGAAACTTTTAACTTTTGGACTTACCCATTGACGTCCCCTCGCCATGTCTTTTGTTTTGAGCGAACTGACCATAGGCGTTCACTCTCATGCATATAAAAGTTTTCATCAAACTGCATCATGCATTCATGTACTAGTTTTCCTGCATAAAATTTTTCTCATGATTTATTGGTATAATTTTTTTTCATGTATATATTTTATGTTTTATCAGTTTAATCATGTATTTTTGGTTTTATACTGTCAGATGATTCTCACACGCGAGCAGGAACAACTCAATGCAGCAGTCCAAGCTGCGATGCAAGCTTTGCTTCCTCAGCTGAGGAATGAAATCAGGGCTGAGGTGCAGGTTGCCAACAATCAGCAACAACACCCAGTACCTCCTCCTCCTCCAACAACATTGGTCACATGGCTGTAGAGATTCAACAAGCAACGTCCTCGATCCTTCGAGAGAACTGATAGCCCCAGTGAAGCTGAAAGCTGGTTGGCTCATATCGAGAAGATATTCGATGCAATGGGCTGTGACCCTGTCTTCAAGTCGAAGTTGGCCTGTTAGAAGTTCGAAGGTGATGTGCTAGGATGGTGGAAGGCAGTCAAGCAGTCTGAGGGAGGTGACAATTGGGTGGCTGTTTTGACTTGGGCTTAGTTCAGGGAGTTAGTGATGGGACAATTCTTCCCCAAGGCTGAGCAAGACAAGCTGAAGAGGGAGTACCACAGAATCAGGCAGAGAGCTGGGGAGAACAACAACGAGTTCATGCAGTGCATTCTTCGTTTCGCTGGTTTTCTTGGCGCAGCAGCAGGTACTGCCGAAGAGCAAGCATACCACTTCCGGTGGGCTCTTTGTACATCGGTCGCCAACAACTTGGTGTGTGCTACCTTCAACACGGTGGCACAAGTTGCCGATGCAGCACGTAAGCTGGAGATGCTGCAAGAAAGAGAAGAGTTCGGGGAAGCATAGAGACCCGAGAAGAGGTATTTATTCGTATTCATCGGTGACTATTTCGAATTCATTCAGTATTATCCAATATTCATATCTCTCTTTAAACTGCATCTTTCAGGAAGAAGACTGGGGACCGGTCTCAACTGACTACTCAGCAACAGCCTACTCAGCCCAAGGGAAACGGTCAGACTCAAGACTGTTCTGCTACGGATAGGCGTGGTGGTAATGATAATTACCGTAACAACGCTAGAAACTCCAAGAGCAGTAAGTCCTTACACTTACTCATTTCCTTATGTTACATGTGCTATTCATAATTCTGACACATTAGCAATCTTCTACCAAGAATCATGGTAACGGGGGGACCAGAACCAAAGAGGTTCACAGCCTAACCGGCCAGCTATCACTAGTATTATATCTTACGATTTTTCCGCATTGTCCTTTTGTACCTATAAATCATGTCTCATGTGTACTTCTCTAAACAGGCTCCCAGCCAGCAAGGGCACCTGTTGATAGGTACACTCACCCTCTTTGCACTACCTACAACCGTAGGCACCCTGGGCCATGTCGCGGCGACAGCGACGCATGCTACAAGTATGGCCTTACTGGTCATCGCATGAAGGACTGCCGCAAGGGCGAGATGGAGGGCACATCTGGACATGCTGATTCTAAGCCACCTCCTACTAGTGGACGCGTTTACACGACTTCTCGTGACCAGGCCAACAATTATACATGTACCATCACTGGAATCTTGTATATGTATGGTCAAGATGCATGTGTTTTATTTGACACGGGTGCTACTCATTCGGTCATTTCTACTACTTATGCTAAGAATGTTAGGATATCCCCTATGCCAATAGAGAATGTACTAAACATTTCCACGCCTTTAAGAGACTCTGTACGCATAACCCATGTGTACAAGAGCCTTCCCCTAGAGTTTGACGACAAGATTCGTCATGTTGACGCACTTCCTCTAGACATGTGCAACTTTGACATGATATTAGGCATGGACTGGCTATCCAAACATCACTCCACCATAGACTGCCATACATATCGGGTCATCTTCGGTGATGCAAATGCACCAGAGTACATTCACAACGGGGTTGTACCCGGAAGGTCTGTACAAATCATATCGACCTTGCAAGCATGTGCATTATTGTCACATGGTTGTGAGGGCTATCTTGCTACTGTTCATGATTTGGAGGCTGAAGCTCTATCTATCCAGAATCAACCGATCGTGTCAGAATTCCCAGACGTATTTCTAGAAGAACTTCCGGGCATACCACCTCCTCGTAAAGTGGAGTTTAATATTGAGCTCGTCCCAGGAGACGAGCCAATATCCAAGGCTCCTTATCGTATGGCTCCCATAAAGCTGAAGGAGTTAAAGTAACAACTTCAAGAACTGTTAGAGCGCGGTTTCATTCGACCTAGTGCTTCTCCATGGGGCGCACATGTTCGGTTCGTAAAGAAGAAGGACGACAGTATGCGTCTATGCATAGATTATCGTGAGCTTAACAAGATCACCATCAGGAATAGGTATACGCTGCCACACATTGACGACTTGTTTGACCAACTCCAAGGGGCCAAACATTTCTCCAAGATTGATCTGAGGTCGGGCTATCATCAGCTACGGGTTAAAGAGCAGGATATCGCCAAGACTGCTTTTCGTACACGCTATGGGCACTACGAGTTTGTAGTCATCCCTTTCGGCCTTACCAATGCTCCAGCTGTTTTAATGGATCTGATGAACCGCATATTCCATGAGTTACTGGACAAGTTTGTCATTGTCTTCATTGACGACATCTTGATTTTCTCTCAGTCCAAGGAGGAACACGAAGACCATCTTCGTACAGTATTACAGATTCTTCGCCAGAAGTAGCTGTATGCTAAATTCTCCAAGTGTGAGTTCTGGTTAGACAATGTGGCGTTCTTAGGTCACATTGTATCAGCAGAAGCAATCACCATGTATCCAGCGAAGGTTGAGGATATTACCAAGTGGCCAAGACCGACATCAGCGACTGAAGTTCGCAGTTTCCTAGGCTTAGCTGGTTACTACCATAGGTTCGTAGAGAACTTTTCCCGTTTAGCACTATCATTGACCAAACTGATGCAGAAAGGGGAGAAATTCGTCTGGACTGATGAAAGAGAGAAGATCTTTGAATACCTAAAGAAGAAGTCAGTATCTGCACCGATTCTTACTCTCCCATCTAGTACATGTGGATTTCAAATCTACAGTGATGCTTCAGGGAAGGGACTTGGCTGTGTTCTCATGCAACATGGGAAAGTGATTGCGTACGCTTCACGGCAGCTTAAGCCTTATGAGGAAAATTACCCTACGCATGACTTGGGACTTGCAGCAGTCGTGTTTGCATTGAAGATATAAAGTCACTACTTGTATGGAGAATCATGTGACATATTCATAGACCACATGAGCCTGAAGTACATCTTCACTCAACGTGAACTGAATATGAGATAGAGGAGATGGTTAGAGCTGTTGAAGGATTATGACATTAATCTGCAGTATCATCCCGGAAAGGCGAATGTAGTGGCAGTTGCACTTAGTAGAAAGTCAGGAATGATAAACGGCGTTAAAATTGAGGAGGAAATTATAAGAGACTTGGAGCGACTAGACATCGAGATCATGGTACGTGGAGAACACGGTTACAGGGCTAATCTTAGAGAGGAACCTGAGTTACTCTCTAGGATCAAGGAAACTCAGAAGGATGATTGTGAAATTTGGGTGATCATTCAGAAATTGGAACAGTAGACGGAGTTTCAGTTATATGACGATGGAATCTTATGGCAGGGCACAAGACTTTGTGTTCTTGATGATCCTAACCGAGAACCCTAATTTTCAACCTAACCTTCAAATGGACTATACTTGTAATTACTATATGGGATATTTCGGTTTTTCATCACAAAATCCACAATCATTTCATGATCAAACCTTTGATGAGCCATACCAAAACCAAGAATTTTCAAATTATGGAGGTTTTCAAAATGATGATAATTTTCAAGGCTATAATCAAGAAACCTTTCATAATCAAGGATTTTCAAATAATGAAGGTTTTCAAAATGATGATAATTTTCAAGGCTATAATCAATAAACCTTTCATAATCAAGGATTTTCAAATAATGAAGGCTTTCAAAATGATGAAAATTTTCAATGCTATAATTAAGATACTTTTCAAAATCAAGGATTTTCATATTACGAAGGTTTTTAAAATGAAGGAAATTTTCATGGTTATAATCATGAGAACTTTCATAATCAAGACTCTTTTAAAAAAACTATAATCCACCTAATTATGAAAACTCACCTCCACATAATTCTTCAACTTACATGTGCGAGTTTGTGGAAAAGAACCCCATTATGGTTATGATTGTCGACCAAGGGATCCGCCTTCTTATGCTCCTAATTTTTCCAATGAGGTTTCTTTTATACCCGAGCAAATACGAAGAGACAATGCATATTTTTAAAAGGCTCTTACTCGTAAGAAAGAAATGAGCCTCGAGGAAATGAGAGAAGAATCTCGGTGGTTAAGGGAGGAAATTAAGTCTCTTGAGGATGATGTGGAACAAGCGGTTTAATTACAAGAAAATTGGTGATATGTATAGTGAATCATTGAACAATTCCTCTCGATTGCTCAAGAAAAATTTAGATGATTTACTCTTTAAGATTGATAAGAAGGAAGTAGAAGAATGTCTTGCTGCTTGTGCTTGTAGGCCTTATCCATTATTTTATGACGATGATGAGGAACCTTCTATTTGTATGACACTTAATGATGACCCACCTTCATCACCTTTACCTCACATGGAACCCAACAAATCTTTAACCATGGGGGACGAGCCTCTTAGCACTAATACAAACACCGATTCGGATGAATTAACCGCCTCTAGTGTTGAGAACCTTATCCCAATCCAAAGAGAGCTTGAGGGTGTTCCCAATTAATCGTGTGACGAGTTTTGTATTGATACCTCTTCTCCTCATGATCACATTGAGATTTCATCACATGATGACATTCATGCTACTACTAGTGATTTTGGTGATTTTGATCTTGATGAATTGTTCAAAGAAAAGGATAATGAGATTGAGGAAGAGTTTTTGCACGACTTGCCACAAATGAAGGATTATGAATGTGATTCTAGCAATGCGTCTTATGAGATATCATCTGATGACTTGTCTTGCCAAGATAACATTCCTAATTTAGATGAAGAGTTTGCTCATATAGAAAATGTGGATCCTTCTCCTCTCCCACCTTATGAGCTTGATACCATGATTGATGATTCTTGTGATGAACCTTTTGATGATCATTATGATAGTGACGAGTCATTTCCTTCTGATGATCAATCCATTTCTTCTATGACTCCTTCACCTATTCCTCTAAGTGATTTTATGATGCATTCAAACCCTCTTTTTGAGACATGTATTGATAACCCAATTTTTGAGGAATGTGAAGAACCTAATAATGAGTCTATAGAAGAAGAACCTTTGATTGATCATTTTCACCTATTTTTGAGGATACACCTATCGATTTTCATGATCATATCATCCCTAAGAGTGATTCTCTCATTGATATACCTACTTTTGAGCCTTTTAGTCCCACCTTTTCACCCATGGAGTTGGTTATTAATGAAGATTTTATCCCCTTAGAAAGTGATAACATTTCACCCAAGGAAAATTTATAACCAAAAACCGTTGATATGGATTCTCTTATAGATATTGATGCCATCACAGAGGCTGCTCTTGCTAATACGGATATTGAGGTCGATGACAGTGTTTCTAATTGGGGTGAGGATATTCGTCGTAATGAGAATTTGATTTTTGGGAACATAGAGCCTATACCTCCTCCACAAGACACTATAAATTTTGATCCTCCTTTCACTATGCCTTCTATGGAAGATTCCCCACCATTTAATGATGATGAGGAGCACCACATGGATATACTTGTTATGAATGTTTTGATTCCTACACCTTCATTGTCTCATGATGCTTTGATAACTAAAGGGGAATCTCATATGGTTGATACGAGTTCATCTTCTTATTTTCCCATGAAGGGAAAGGTTTTTGATCATGGGATCCGTATGTTTGGGAAAAATTGGTTTTCATCTACTACACTTAAGAGTGTGATTTCGATTGATATGGGCTTCTCGTATGAGCTTACTTTGGTGATGCTACCTACTTTGAAATTGTTCAAGTGTAGAGATGGAAACTATGTGTTTGATCCTGGTGTGATTTCTATATGAGATATTTCTATGTTGGACAAACTTGAGACACATTGGACCGTTCCATTTATCGAGGCGGATATTGTAAATCTAATAGTAAGTGGGAACGTGCTAAGTTTGACTGTATGTGATATGTGCTCCAAAGTGGATATCCTTTATTCTCTATGATGGTTTCCCCAAGTATAACCTAATTTGGGGTCGAGTCGAGCTACCGACTTAGGGTTAAAAAAATCAAGCATTGAATAACTAGGTCAGAAAACGTAGAGTAGATCTAAATAGGTAAAGTTCAACAAATGGGTGTTATAGTTGAGTTGAAGTGGAGGGGTGGCCTTTCTTTGTCGTTTGGTGTTTGTTTCAAGTGTTGCTTTCTCTCATTTCATTCATGGAGCTTATGGAGGAGGCCCTTGTATCTGGTTCAATTCGATTAGTTTTTGCTATTGTGATATTCAACCTTGTGCTTAAAATGAATACACTTGAGTTATCTCTTACTTAGCTTGAGATAAGCAAAGTTATCAATGTCACAAGTGTAGGAGAGTTTACTCCAATACTCTTAAACATTGAGGACAATGTTTATCTTAAGTGTAGGGGAGACTTCTATCGAAGTGACCTTGCCTAATCCATTGCCTTTGACATCATGATAACTTGGAAATTATTTTTTCAAACATTTTTCAAATTTTTGATCTACTTTGGCCACAAAAAATATGCATTCATAATTTTTTCATTAATCATTTTTCATTTGCATAACACATTTGCATTGTATATATTCTTTTTCTATTTTTCATCAAAAGATATAAAAAGGAAAAATATAATAAAGGACATGGTTTAACAAGTTTAGATATCTTTGACATATTAGGCCCGCCATGGATACTTTGACTCAACTCGAGTTTGCTTATCCCAGCTTACTCTAACTAGTAGCCTTAACCATGTAGACCTTCATTGGTTTATTAGGCAAAGCATCCACTAGTCTTATTATTTGAGATTTTAAACTGTGGAAACGAGAGATAATATAATTTGAAGTAAGTGTTAAGGGCTAGATAAACCTCAAATTAATTAATGGTAGCTTTTATATCCCCTTTCGTTACCTTTACTTTCTTGTCAACGCATGTATATATGTTAACAAATAATCAAGAACGGTTTGTAGTCTCTTATGCATTTTTGACTAATCATTCGTGGTTGGTATAAGTACGTCTTAAGATTCCAAGTTAGAACGTTTTATGTGTACTAGACTTATGTCATGCTTAATACTTAGCGGGTGTTTTTCCTTTTATTTTTTTCAATTTTCTTTGTGAGAAATAAAGAAAAATAAGAGCGCTTATGAAAAAAATAAGTGGCTAGAAAAAAAAAAAAAAAAATATAATTATACAAGAATCCCAAGAGGGGCAGTGAAGTGTTAATTATAGTAGCTATTGAATTCCAATATTCCTCTTACAAGGGTTGCGGGGATTTAATAGTTGCTCCAATCCAATATTACCTTGACGGGTTGCGGGATTGAAGATCCAAGGTCTCAAAAAGGCGGAGGATATAAATTATTGCGTGAGTTTTATTTTTCTTTTCTAAGCGAGTGTGTAGCTACTTATTAATGCATGACATAAGGATCTTACACATAAAATGAACGACTTATTATTTTGAGTCGGACTTATATCAATTGTGGGCGGTTTTTCGAGTAATGGATAAGATGGTAACTTAGGATTATAACCGTGCTTCCTTATTTTGAGATTTTACACTTCTTATATTTCACGCTTTAAATAATGAAAAATTTGCCAAAAACCAATTTGCTCAAATAATAACCTGTCTTAGAGGCATAATAAGTGGGGGTATAATAGTAACACAATTAATTTGTATGAATAAGTCGATGCACTTTCACTTATGAATAACAATGATCTCGTTTTTAAGCTTGGTATGGGAAAAGTGAAACTTGAGAATGATAAGTTTTCATGGTACAAAGTCCTAATCAAAGTCTTATCGTTCTTTATGCGTTATTTCTAATAAGTCTAACAACACTTATCCTTTTACCACTTAATTATAATAATAACCAAGCCAAAACGTGTATTTTATGTCGTAAATGTCGGAATTATGCGTGGTTTTGTGTTTTTGTTGTGATTTAGGATCAAAATGTGAAAAGGGAGGAAAACACGGGCTTTCACGGGCTTTTATCGAAGAAAAAGACCAAAGACGAAGTCAAAAGATCAAGAGTGCAAAAAGAACGGAAGTCGAAGGCCAATTCTGAAGATTTGTCGAAGAAAAAGTTTAAAGACTGAAGTTTAATGAAGTCGAAGAACTCAAGTCTAATTATTGAAGAAATTATAAGACAAGTTCAATTTATATCGACAAATCCCGAGATGACGTCGAGAAAGATAAAGAATTTAAATCAAGTCGAGACGAGAAAGAGAAAGAAAGAAGGAAGCAACACATGCACTCCCCACTTCCTATATATACCCTCCTAATGACACATTAGGAGGGTGTTAGTTAGTTAGTCACTAGTTAGTATCCATTTTTCATTTTTTGTAGCTTTAATTTTTAGAGAGAAAAAGTGTTTAACTTTCTCTCACTAGCACTTCATCTTTTATCTTTCATCTTCCTTTCTAGTTTTAATCTAAACTTTACTTTTAAAAGCTTAATCTTGTTTTAATATTAATCTTATTCTTCCTTTCTTATTTTGTTTATCTTTGATTCGTGATAATCTTTGATTTTGTTTCATCTTTGAGTTCATGTGATTAAAAAGTTTATCTTTTTATTCATCTATAAGTTTTAATACGAATTGAGATTTGAGCTTGACATGCTTATTGGCTTATTTAGTATTTAGCTTATTAGTTTTAAAGTTTTCTTAAAAGTTTTGTCTTTTTAAAGTTTGTCTATTAAAGTTTGCGTATTTAGTATTTCGTGTCTTAAAAGTTTTCAAATTTGTGCTTATTTAGTTGGTTAAGTTTTTGTTTAGTGTTATTTTTATTAGTGCTTATTCGCGTTTTAGCTTGTTGAATTCTATCCGAGTATTGTTTCATTTCCATCACAATAGGGTTTCTATTATTGCGACGGTTTATTCAGACGGTTTCATTGCGATCGCAATAACCCTTAGGGTTTTACTTTGCGATCAAGTATTCAGATCCCTTATTCCGATCGTGATTGCGATCGCTCATTGCGATCGTATATTGCGACGGGTCTTAAGGTTATATTAAGACAAAACGCTGCCCAATTTTTGTTAGCCATATTCAGATAGAATTATTCAGATAGAATTATTCAGATAGATTTATTCAGATAGATTTATTTAGATAGAATTATTCAGATAGAATTATTCAGATAGAATTATTCAGATAGATTTATTCAGATAGAATTATTCAGATAGAATTATTCAGATAGAATTATTCAGATAGAATTATTCAGATAGAATTATTCAGATAGAACAATTCAGATAGAATTACTCAGATAGATTTATTCAGATAGAATTGTTCAGATAGAATTATTCAGATAGAATTATTCAGATAGGATTATTCAGATAGAAGTTTTTAATTTTTCGTTATTTACTTTTAAGTATTAATTTTTAGTTTAAAATTTCAAGCTTCCACTTTTACTTAACGACATTTTCATTTGTTTTTACATTCTCATTTAAATTTACATTTTCATTTTACCTTAATTTAAAATAGATAACCTTTCCCCTTTATATTCCACAAAGAACGACTGAGTCACACTTTTAACCGAAAATCAATTCGAATTGAATCGAGACGAACAAATTTTCATACTTGGCAAAACCTTGTTATTAAATGGCGCCGGTGCCGGCTCTTTTCGTGAAGATTAATGGTTTATTGTGAGAGACGCGTTGGATTTTGGGATCCGTTCACTCGTGAACGTTATTTTACTTGTATAATTTTCAAAAAATTTCAAAAATCCTAAAAAATATAAAATTTTCAAAAAAACCAAAAAATAGAAAAACATAAAAAACCAAAAATATTTCTTGTCTATCTTTTTTTTCGTTTTGTAGGTGTGTATGCGTATCCGTGCTCGTAAAAGAAAGCAATTCAAGCCGAAGTCGAACCTCAACCTATTGTCACCATGGAAAATCGACCAATGATCGATCTTTTGCAATCGCACGTAGAGGGCAACACTGATGCTATTGTCATACCCGAGATTGGAGCCAACAACTTTGAGGTCAAATCCGGTTTCATTCAAATGGTCTTTGCTCAACCATTCTTGGGGCGTACACTTGATGATCCTCATGACCATATCAAAAGGTTTCTTCAACTCACTAATACGGTCAAGTTTAATGGGGTTTCACAAGAGGTAATTCGCTTACAACTTTTTCCTTTCTCCTTAGAGGGACAAGCCCGACATTGGCTTGATAAGGAACCGCCACAAAGTATTCTTACGTGGTCGGATTTAGAAACCAAATTCATAAACTACTTTTTCCCACCCTCACGTACTACCGCTTTGCGGAATGAAATCATTAACTTTGAAGAAAAGTACGGTGAGACATTGAGTGAATCTTGGGACCGTTTTAAGGAACTTTTAAGAAAGTGTCCACAACATGGTTTCACAAAAGTGCATCAACTTAATACTTTTTACAATGGTTTAAGCATGAATGAGCAAGATTTACTAAATAGTGCTTCGGGGGTAACATTTTGGTTAAGTCTTCTAATGCCGCATGGGATATTATTGAGAATAAATCTAAAGTGCAAACAAAAAGTGTTCGGGCTAATGTGGCTAGTGCTAGCACTAGTGACACCAAAAGAAGACTTGATAAGCTTACTACGGTTGTTGAAGCACTTGCTTTACAAGCCGTTAACAATGCCAAAAACAACAATGCTATTAATATAACTTGTGAAACTTGTGGTGGGCCACACTCTTATGCTAATTGTGATAAAGCTTATGATCAATCTCACGGGGAAGTGTATGCTTACAACAACACCGAGAGAGTTCATTTCAAGCCTAATGTCGATGTTAATCACTTGTCTTACAACTTGACAAATTACTTGGCTCCACCCGGTTTTTAGCAAAGACCACCACCACCCACCCATAACAACCAAGGGCCACCAAGAGCAAATGTTCCACAAAATGCTAATGTGAGGGGCTCCAATGCAAACCAGGGAAACTATCACATGCAAAACCAAGGTTTTCAACACCAAGGTTTCAATCCTCAAGGTTTTCCACCTTATTATAACCAATACCCAAACCAAGTTTTTCAACAACAAGGGTTCAATTTACCTCATCCGCCAATGGACTTGGTTTTGAAAAAATTGAATGAACATGAGAAAATAATGCAAGCAATGCAAGAATCTACTAGACAAATGCAAGAGTCCACGGATAGGAAATTCGTTCAAATGTTACAAACCCTTTGTACCCAAGGTGCTCTTCCTTCTACCACCAAAACAAACCCTAGAGCTAATGTGAGTGCTATTACTACTCGAAGTGGAGCAACTCTAGTAGGACCTTCTATCCCTCCTCAAGTTACTCCATCTACACCTCCTCTACCTCCATTTATCCCTCCTACTACCACACCTAGTACTAGTTCTCTATTACCGTCTCCACCTCTCACGGAAGAAGTACCTAAACAAAACCCTCCACCAACCCCACCTACCACCTCTAAACCTTCTACCTTTAAACCTTCAACATCTCAACCTTTACCTGCTACACCTACACCACCTAAACCCAACATCCCTTATCCTTCTCGGTTAGACAAGAGCAAATTGCTTACTAAAGAGGATGCTCAAGTCACGTCTTTTATTAAGATGATCTCTCAAATGAATTTCAACATTAGCCTCGTTGAAGCACTTGTCCAAATGCCGAAATTTGTGAAAGCATTCAAGGAATTGCTTAACAAGAAGGAAAAGATGGGTGAGTTTGTCAACACACGCTTAAATGAAAACTGTTCTGCAGTTATTCTTAAAGAACTTCCGGAAAAACTTGGAGATCCCGGTCGTTTTGTGTTGCCTTGCATGTTTAACAAAGTCGAAGAATGTACTGCCTTAGCTGATCTCGGGGCAAGTATAAATTTGATGCCTTTAAGTGTTTGGAAAACACTATCATTACCCGACCTTACACCGACAAAGATGACTCTTGAGCTAGCAAATCGCACTCTCGCTTACCCCGTTGGTATTGCCGAAGATGTGTTTATTAAAGTTGGTACCTTCACTTTTCCGGTCGATTTTGTTGTTGTTGATTATGAAATGGACCCTCGTATTCCGTTAATACTTGGTCTGCCATTTTTACGAACCGGAAAAGCTCTTGTCGATGTTACCGAAGGTGAATTAATCTTAAGGGTCGGGAATGATGCTCAAGTTTTTAAAATGGGGAAGATTACAAGTAAGACAAATGGAAAAGAATCCGCGAAAATGTTTAATGTCCTTCAAGAAGAGCTTGCTTCTACTTTGAAAAGTTTTAAGCTTGATGACTTTGTTGTATATGATAATCCTCTTTTCGAGTATTCCCATGACAATCCACTTTTTCAAGACGAGGTGGATGATTTTGATGATTCTCTCCCCAATGTGGATCCCCCACCAATTTATGATTCTCCACCGATCTATGATGACTATGATAAAGATTCTAGTTCCGATGGGGATGATTATGCTGCTTTTGTTTCAGAGTATCCAGACATACCAACATATGATGATTTTGATGATGTTGATATTCTCTCGAGTGATTCTTCTCATGATGACCTTACTCCTACTCTTGATGAAGATCCTCCGCCAACCACTCTTGATACTTTGGACAATTACTCATTTGAGGAAGATTTTGCCACTTTCTTTAATACATACTTCTCCAATGAAAATGATTCTCCTGCTTTGGACTTTGATTTTGGTCTTTATCCTCCTTCGGATATTAAGAAACCCGTCTCAATTGAGAAGAAACCGGCCGACACCGATATCCGCAGTACCTATGTCTTGACACCTCTCTATCCACCTTCTGAGGATGAGATTGTATGATTTATGAGCGGATCTTCTTCAAGGTCTACTAAGCCTGAGTGTTATTTTCCCCTAAAGGAAAAAGTGTTCGATCCCGGTATTGAAATTTTCAACCCATCTCAGTATCCATCTGATGAAATAAAATGAAAGATTTTTGGAACTTATGGAGATATGCTTGCACTGCATCACACTTATCACCACCGTGCTCAACAACTGCTTAAGGGAACCTTGCCTACTCTTCTTTGTCTTGCCTTGTTCGCCTTAAGCTTGTGTTATTTGATGAATGAAAACCATTTATTTGATACCGGTGGATGTTCTTCAAGGTTATTACCATGCTAATCAAGGTCGAGTCAGGCTCACGACTCGGTTAACAAAAACAAGCGCTTCTCGGGAGGCAACCCGTAGTATCTATCATTTTTCTCTGTTTTTATAGTAAGTGTAGGGGGAGTCCCTAGTATGTGTTTGTTGTTTTCTTTCTTATCATATGCAATGATTCAAGCTTTCAAAGCTTTATTCTTGATGACTTTTGACAAACCATGATTCCGTGTTCCCGTCTTCCCGGTTCTATCCTAAACTCTTTTGATTCTCTATTTTATATTCTTCAATATTATAATAGGAATCACTTTAGTTGTCTCTTCCTTAGCAAGATTTAAACAACGTGCACAATGTCCTAAGTGTAGGAGAGTTTACTCCCACATGCTTAAACATTAAGGACAATGTTTATATTAAGTGTAGGGGAGACTTCTATCGAAGTTAAGTGGGCTTTTTCTTGTATTTGTCCTCATTTTAACCGGAAAATTGATTTTTCGACATTTTTCAAAATTTTTGATCTATTTTGGCCTAGTTGTACTTACCTTTGTTATAGTTATTTTCTTTCTTTGCTAGAATAAATTTTAATAAAGTGGTTTTAATTTTTAAACGTTGTGAATCTTTTGAATCAACCCGAGTTTACTTATCGAAATTTACTCTAGCTAGTATCCTTAACGTGTTTAAGTCAAGTTTTGCTAGGCTTTTATATAGGGAACTTTAAAACGCGAAAGTCTTAACTTTTACGGGTAAAGAACAAGAACTTTTCGCAAGTTCCAATAATTGATCCTAGAAAGTCGTTTATCAAAGGAACTTTAAAATGCTAATTCTAAAGTTGAAAAAGTCTAAGAAGTTGCAAGATCTTATAGACGACTTGAAAACCCAAAACTTTGATTTAATAGAATAAGCATCCACGAGTCTCATTCCTTGAGATTTTAAATTGTGGAGAACGAGAGATGATAGGTCAATTATAAGTTTGGTATTCTTTCATGAGTTTATGTGAGTTGATTATGAGCTTTTTCTCCCATCGCTTGTTAATAAATTTAATTGCAATAAGTAAGGTTGTACGATTTGAAAAGTTACTTAGTTTCTAGCCCAAGATCGTTTAAAAGTTGCTCGGTAATAATTAGAGTTCAAAGCCAAGGCATAACTTATTGAAGCGGGAAGCGAAGATTGGCGAGTTCGAAAAGGTCCTAACAAGACATGAGGGCTACATTTTATTGCTAAAGATCCAAAGTGATGTGAAGAATCATTTATCAAAAATCAATATGACGGATCGAGACACACGACGAAAAGAAAATACTTCCCAAAAGATCATGGAGAAGTCTATCCAAAAAGACCCTAACAAGGTATGAGGATAAATAGATCAAAGTCCTAAAAGGAGGCGGATCGTTGTATATCAAAATCCCAAATAAAGATTGGAGAAAAATGAAGAAGTCGTGGTCCAAATATGAAGAATCTCTCAAAAGTTCAAGTGAAGAAATTCCTATTATGAAGAGAAGACCATTATTTCATGAACGTCTCTCAAGATTTGAGGTATGAAGTCGCTGCCAAATATCGGTCCGAGAAAGGTCTCAAATCGTGAAGCGAGTTATGCCAAGATATGAACTTTATGAGGTCCCGAGAAGCAGTTTTAAAAGATTTTATCCTTTAGCTAACTATTGATTAAATCGTCCTACTTTATTTTGAAGCTAAATAACTATCGAAATAAGTCAACAATGCATCTTCGTGATCATTCAAGACAACAATAAAATATAAGAGATACACCTAGGAATAAGGGAGTCTAAGTAAATAATTGGTCCACATGAGTTTGTGATAGTTTGCTAACTTATATTAACAATGATCTCGTTTTTAAGCTTGGTATGGGGAACGTGAAATTTGAGGATGATAATCATTCATGACATTCCAAAACCCCAAGGTAAGTTTTTGATCTTTTTACTTGTTTTCTTCCTTTAAATATTTTGTCTCTTTAATAAAGGCCAATGTGGATTGATTGTGATGGAAAATGTAAAACTTGCTTTGTAATTAATTCATTGCATGAGGACATTGCAATGGTCAAGTGTAGGGTATTTAATAAGTGTGAAAACACTTATCCTTTTACCACTTAATTATAATAATAACCAAGACAAAACGTGTATTTTATGTCGTAAATGTCGGAATTATGCGTGGTTTGTGTTTTTGTTGTGATTTAGGATCAAAATGTGAAAAGGGAGGAAAACACGGGCTTTCACGGGCTTTTATCGAAGAAAAAGACAAAAGACGAAGTCAAAAGATCAAGAGTGCAAAAAGAACGGAAGTCCAAGGCCAATTTTGAAGATTTATCGAAGAAAAAGTTTAAAGACGGAAGTTTAATGAAGTCGAAGAACTCAAGTCTAATTATTGAAGAAATTATAAGACAAGTTCAATTTATATCGACAAATCCCGAGACGACGTCGAGAAAGATACAGAATTTAAATCAAGTCGAGACGAGAAAGAGAAAGAAAGAAGGAAGCAACACATGCACTCCCCACTTCCTATATATACCCTCCTAATGACACATTAGGAGGGTGTTAGTTAGTTAGTCACTAGTTAGTATCCATTTTTCATTTTTTGTAGCTTTAATTTTTAGAGAGAAAAAGTGTTTAACTTTCTCTCACTAGCACTTCATCTTTTATCTTTCATCTTCCTTTCTAGTTTTAATCTAAACTTTACTTTTAAAAGCTTAATCTTGTTTTAATATTAACCCTATTCTTCCTTTCTTATTTTGTTTATCTTTGATTCGTGATAATCTTTGATTTTGTTTCATCTTTGAGTTCATGTGATTAAAAAGTTTATCTTTTTATTCATCTATAAGTTTTAATAAGAATTGAGCTTTGAGCTTGACATGCTTATTGGCTTATTTTGTATTTAGCTTATTAGTTTTAAAGTTTTCTTAAAAGTTTTGTCTTTTTAAAGTTTGTTTATTAAAGTTTGCGTATTTAGTATTTCGTGTGTTTAAAGTTTTCAAATTTGTGCTTATTTAGTTGGTTAAGTTTTTGTTTAGTGTTCTTTTTATTAGTGCTTATTCGAGTTTTAGCTTATTGAATTACATCCGAATATTGTTTCATTTCCATCACAATAGGGTTTCTATATTGCGACAGTTTATTCAGACGGTTTCATTGCGATCGCAATAAACCTTAGGGTTTTATTTTGCGATCAAGTATTAAGATCCCTTATTCCGATCGTGATTGCGATCGTTCATTTCGATCGTATATTGCGACGGGTCTTAAGGTTATATTAAGACGAAACGCTGCCCAGTTTTTGTTAGCCATATTCAGATAGAATTATTCAGATAGAATTATTCAGATAGAATTATTCAGATAGAATTATTCAGATAGAATTATTCAGATAGAATTGTTCAGATAGAATTATTCAGATAGATTTATTCAGATAGAATTATTCAGATAGAATTATTCAGATAGAATTATTCAGATAGAATTATTCAGATAGGATTATTCAGATAGAAGTTTTTAATTTTTCGTCATTTACTTTTATGTATTAATTTTTAGTTTAAAATTTCAAGCTTCCACTTTTACTTAACGACATTTTCATTTGTTTTTACATTCTCATTTAAATTTATATTTTCATTTTACCTTAGTTTAAAATAGATAACCTTTCCCCTTTATATTCCACCAAGAACGACTGAGTCACACTTTTAACCGGAAATCAATTCGAATTGAATCGAGACGAACAAATTTTCATACTTGGCAAAACCTTGTTATTACTTTCCATCAAAACCATTTCAATAAAAGTCAAAAATAAATAAATAGAGTTTATATCTTGCATTGCATACTTGAAAATTAAAAATCATGCATCATGTAGTATATTATAGTTTATTAAATCATAAAATAGCCAAGGTGGATTAATTATGAGAAAAGTGTAATCTTGCGCTTTAAAATCCTACATTGCATGAGGTCATGGCAATGGTCAAGTGGAGGGGGTTGATAAGTGTGAAAACAGTCATCCGTTATGATCTAAAAACCACTTAAAACACGACCAAATATAACCGAATATACTTGATATTGTCATAATTACGAGTGTTTCGTGTTTTTAAGTGTTTGCAGGCATAACAGGTACAAAAGAAACAAATACGCATTTTCACGAGATTTATCTGACAAAAGACTGAAGAAAAGACGAAAGATGTTTCAAGGAATTTATTTGCCAAATTTATAACGATCAATAACTTGTTTTGTTTAAAAGCTTAAAGTTACAAAGTGAGCAAGAATGGGAATTAAAGGACTAAAGTTGAAAATACATATTATAAAACTCTATTCCCTGGCAAAATGAAAAAAAACACGCGTCTTCTCCAAGCCAAGAGAGAGAAAAGAGGCGACTAATCACTTTTCCCCTTTAAAATCTTCAAGCTCGACTTCAAGATAGAAGCATTGGTTTTCAAGAGAAGATTAAAACTGAAAAGTTGTTCATCATTCCGTTATCTACAAGTTGGTGCTACTTAATTTGAACAAGATCAAGAATTGAAGAAACCTCCCAAAATCCCTAAAGAACCCTAATCTGAAGATTGCCACGTGGAGCTCATTGATTAGTCGAGACATGGCATCTCAACATCATTCACTTCAGGCTCATCTCTATAAATCCCTGAAACCCACCTCATTTGTACCCAGTTAGCTTAGGTGTAATCTCACACACTTAGTTAGGCAGTTAGTTAGAAATTAGAATAGTTGTAGATATAGAAGAAAAGTTTGTTAATTTTCAGATTGTAATCAGTGAACTCATTTAGTTACATTCGGTTACTTTTCAGTTTATGGAGTTGTAACAAATCCTTTTTACTCCATTAATGAAATTTCAAGCTTTCTAAATTCTTATCTTTCTTGATATCTTAGCTATTGTGATCATATGCTTCTAAAAAGCTTGTGATTTGATTATGTTGTTCTAAACGTTTTGAATACCTGAGATTCATTGACTGTTGTTGATATCTCAGATATTGCTACTGAGTTTCATTACTGTCTGGAATTAGTTCCTGTATTGGTATACCTGATTTCAGTCCCAATCAGTTGATTACTTTGTTGTGAGTTAGTCAGTTTGTTAGATTTTGGTTATGCTATTAGACCTGCAAGTTATGAATGAGGAAAAGTATTTTAGTACCTTATAATATTCTGCTTATTTTGAATATGTTAGGATTAAGTTGGAATTTTAGGAATTTAGTTTAGTTTGTTAATCTTGTATTTGGAAAGTTGATTGTAGGTAGTGTATTACTTAAATCAGTCAAAAGGATTTAATAAAAAAAATAATAACAAACTAAACTTTTAGAAGCTAAGACTTGATCCCAGTACCTCAGTTCTTAATGATCGGTGATATATTAGTCGTTATACATAATAGGACCATGGAATGCATTTTGATTCGTAATGGTAGCATAATTGGAGTTGTAATCTGTTGCAAATGAGTTTTAGACGAAGTGGATCATTCAAGTTTCTAGAATTTGCAAATAGTTTATGTGCGTTCGAGTTTTGCAGGTTTCGGATTCTGAGTTCCTGTTAAGCTGGTAATCAGCTGATATAGCTTATCGGAGTGCGAGTTTATTTCTAGCTGCTGGATTTACATTTAAAAGTGCAGAGATTTAAGATCGGCAGTTCACTCAGTGGGGGCGTGTTTGATCATTATTTTCAGTGCAGTAGTAAGTATGAGCTCAGTTCGAGTTCGATAGCCAGCTCAGCGCTGTGCTACGCCAACAACAGACTGGTTTCGAATGTACAGGTCACAATCTATTTCTTTTTCTGCAAATCCGTAGAGTAATATGCTATTATTGTGTTTGTAGTGTAAATTTTGCTTGCAGTTTGTTTGATTTGCTTTGATAAATGATGTTCGTAATCAGCTTTTGCTTTTACCTTTGACTGTCATAATTTTGATGTTTTAACTTTTCAAATAAGCTTGTGCAGTATTGTTTGGTGTTAGTTCTTGTAGGTTAGATATCCTTTATGTAAAACGCATATCCATAACAGTCCCTTGTTTAACCTTTTAGTCAAATAGGGTTGTTTTGGTTGATAAGTTGTCCACTGTTGTAGAAGGGTGCAGATTTGGTTTTGATTTTCTCAATATAAGTGTTACTGTTAGTTAAAAATGGATATAGAGTATTATAAGCTTTTAGATACCAGCTTTAGATAAGCTTGGATAAGTTTCTTTTACATAAGTAGAATGTTACAAGGAAAAGTCAGTAACAAAGCTTTGAACTATAGTACCCCTGTTTCCATACTCTTTTATTTCGTTTAATAATATGTCATGTATGTTATCATTCCATTAAGCTAGTTTGTTCGACTGATATTTCAAGTATTTTACTAGTACATTGTAATTGGGACTTACCACTAGTTGAATATGGCTTTATCCATTTTAATTGAATTTACTTTATGATTAGAATTAGCTTATCTTAGGCACATTCATTTGTAGGTCCTTTAGGCCCGTAGGTAGATTGAATTTTATGTTCATTTCTTGCAATGATCTTTTGCCATTTTATGTTTTGCATCTTTTTAGAAATAATACCAATTGTGGATTGAATGGATTTTATAAAATTAGATTTTATAAAAGTTTGAATTAGTTTAAAAAAATCTGTATTTTTACATTTTATAAATTTAGACTTTTACTTTTATAAAAAAAATAGACGCTAGTATTAAAGTCATGTAAGTCAAAACCACTAAGTGTAAAAATGTATATTAGCTTGATTAAAAAGTATATAAGTGAGATGCGTTATGTTCCTGTTCTTGAATTCAGTTTTTTTACAAGTTTGGTAGTTTCCACGTTTAACCCTTCATTTTCTGTACATACGCTACAATTTCAGCCCACTCATGTCAATGCAGTTATTATAGATCTCGTTAGTCTATTAGTGTTAGTAGCTTTCCCAATTGAATTGTTTCTTGGGATCGTACAATACTTGTTGGGCCATTTCATTCGTATTACATTTATGTATATTTTGTTATAAGATGTAAACACACGACTAACCAAATACGAATAACATCATGGATTAAACCAAAAAGAAAGATTAGATTAAGATGAAGAATAAAGAGAAAACAAAAGGGTTGTGATTTCCTAGTGAGAGAAAGACATGTGGTTTCTCTCTCTACTAACTATTAAAATGGAAAACACACACACACAAATGAGGTGCTAGGGGCCTTTTATACTACAAGTGTAATGTATAGAAAGCCTTCATCATTTGTGTGTTTTGGGGACTAATTCCCGTTACATACATAACATAAACTAAGAACTCTCGACACCGTTGAATAACATTTTCCACGAGCTTCGCAACGGTATATTATATGACCATCACTTTAAATACGGCTAACAATATCCCCCTAAGGGGTGGTCATGTAATATGTGACTTTGATAGGTGTGAAAACACCCATCATTTTTACCACTTAATTACAATAATAACCGAGCCAAAACGTGTATTTTATGTCATTTATGTCGGAATTATGCGTGGTTTGTGTTTTTGTTGTGATTTAGGACGAAAAGGTGAAAAGTGGAGAAAACACGGCATTCACGGACTTTTATCGAAGAAAAAAACGAAAGATGAAGTCGAAAGATCAAGAGTGGAAAAAGAACGGAAGTCCAAGACCAATTCTGAAGATTTATCGAAGAAAAAGTCAAAAGACGGAAGTTTACTAAAAGCCGAAGAACTCGAGTCTTATTTATGAAGAAAATTCAAGACGAGTTCAAAGAAATCCCGAGACAAAGTCATTAAGTCCAAGATTAACAAACAATTAAGAAGAAAAGGACTTAAGTGTGCAAATAAGGAAAAGAGGAAAGAGGGAGGAAGCTTCCTAAGCTCCTCCCTAATCACCCCTATATATAGATTAGGCTTAGTTCATTTTCAAGTTGTTGGCTAACTTGACAAATTAGCTCTTCCACCATTTTTATTTTCTTGCAACTTTATTTTTCATGTCATTTTAATTAATTGTCTTACACTTTAATTCCTTTAATTCAAGTAAGTATTTTTAATTTTGTTGTTGAATCTTCACTTTTAATTAAGCTTTTCTTTAACTTTCTCATCCTACTTTTCTTGTTTTTGGTCTATTTCAATTTCGGATTAAGCAAGATATTGCTTAATCTCTTTGCTTATTTGAATAAAAAGTTCACCTTTTTATTTCTGTTTAAGCTTTCATACGAATTAAGCTATAAGTTTGACAATCTTATTGGCTTATTTTGTGTTTAGCTTATTTGATTTAAAGTTTTCTAAAAAGTTTGTATACCTTTAAAGTTTGCTTATTTTGTTTTCTTATTTTGTGTTTTTATAAAGTTTATGAATTTCGTCTTTTAAAAGCTTTCAAATTTATGCTTATTAAGTTGTTCAAGTTTTGGTTTAGTGTGCTTATTGAAAGTGCTTATTGAGATTTTTGCTTATCTCCATTTTCGGATTTGTTGGTGTTCATCGCAATATAAGGGTTTTATCACATTCCGACGGTTTCTTGATTTGTATCGCAATAACCCAAGTGTGGGTTCTACTTTGCGATAGGTTGGTAAATCCCCCTTATTCCGATCGGGATTGCGATCGCTCATTGCGATCGCATATTCCGACGTAGTTTAAGGTTTATTGCGACGAAGTGCTGCCCAAATTTTGACAGCCACATTCGGATGGATTTCGGTACTTTAGTTGTTCCAACAATTTTTATTTTTTAGACATTCCGATAGTTAAAAAAATAATTAAAAAAAAGAAAAAAAAACATTCCGATATAACCACTATAAACATTCTGATAGAACCATTTTAAAAACACATTCCGATAGATTTTTTAAGTCTTACATTTGGGTTTGACGAGCTTGCATGGCTGCTTAGCCATTTTTGGCGCCAATTTCAGCAGGCAGCTTTGGCCGCTTCCAGCAGCTAGCCTGCCTGCTTGCTTATTTACTAGTATTGTTCCGTAATTGTCTTGTTTTATCTGAAAGTTGTTCCGATTTTATTTTTGAAAGTTACGTATTTTTAGTTGAATTTTTCGTCGATTTTTAGTATTAATATTTTTTCGTAAAGTTCAAGTTTTATCTTTTATTTAGTACCCGCTTTAGGTTTTGCCTCGTTTAGCTTTAAAGTACCATTTTAGTTTTATTCTCTCCTTTTTCATTTAGTAAACTTTATTTTCGAGTCGATAATTAATTTCGTCTTTTAGATTTATTTTTATTAATTGTTTCACTATAAATTTACGTTTTATTATTTGTTTTAATATTCGTTTTAATATCGTTTTAATTTTTAATTTTTAATATTTACCTTGTTTTATTTTTATTATTTGAATTTGTCTTTAGTTTGTTTTTTAAATACTTTTCGCATTTACTTTTTAATTAGTTTTAGATAATCAACTTCCCTTTTTCTTAACTAAAAACAACTGAGTCACACATTTAACCGGAAATCAATTCGATTAGACACCGAGAAAACGAACTTTTTCAATTAGCAAAATCTCTACATTAAAATGGCGCCGCTGCCGGCTCTTTTCGTGAGGATTAACGGTTTTTTGTGAGAGACGCGTTGGCTTTTGGGATCCGTTCACTTGTGAACGTTATTTTTCGTATCAAAAATTTTCAAAAAATTCCAAAAACATTTGAAAAATCATAAAAAGCATTTCTTTTTCAAAGTTTTGCACCAAAAATATTCTTCTTGCTTATCTATCTTTCTTTATGGATTTTTATGGCCATTGCGTCGGGTGTGGGAGACGATTGTACGGGAAAGATTCTTGTCAATGGTGTACATGTGAGCGGTGCGGAAACGATATCGACAACACACAATTCGGATTTTGTCCTTTGTGCAACTCGACTAATTCATTCTTTTTGAACCCACATCCTGTTCCCCCGTGCATCTATTGTGGAAGCGATTCTCATTGGCATGTTTCGTGCCCGGTTCGATACCCGTATGGTCACGAGCAAGAACCGGGTTACAATTATGACAATGAAAATAGCTCTCCACAAGACGCACCCAGTCTTTTTCCTCACCCGTTTTGCAACAACTGTGGGGGTCCTCACGAAAGTTTTCACTGTCCTACAGGGGATCACAATTACTATAATTATACCCCTTCCAGTTTTGACCAACCCCTGCAATACCCAATTGATCATCAGCCTCGTCACGGGATAAGTTACCAAGAACCAATTGACGATCTTGCTACAGCCTTTCAAGAACAAAGAAACGATCTTGCTGCAGCTTTTCAAGAACAAAGCAAAGAGCTTTTACACACGCTGCAAAGTTATATGGAGTCATTTTTACAGCAGCGAGATCAGACGAGTACTCATATCCCTGAGCTTATTATTGGCCCTTTAGGTAATGAGGAGAGCGATGACGATATTGAGGTTATTTTCGACGAGGAGGAATTTCTAAAGCAAAGCAAAACTTCTCCCCTTCCTCCTTCGTCTATTGCTATCACACCCGAGGAGCCCGTTGGCTCTCTCATAATGGAGGATCAGCATCTTGACATTATCTCGGCTATGGAATCGGACAAATCCCTAAAGTCTAGTGTCGAGGAACTTGTCGTCATCCCAAGTGAGCCCGCGGGTGTTCCGGAAAATTTGTGTGATGTGCCGACTTTTGTGGAGCTTACGGACAAGTTTGCTTCGCTAGTCAATGATCACATACTCACAACTCCACATCCGATATTTGATCCTCCCAACGAGAGTTCAACATGTGGTGAGTATGATGATTTCGTCTTCGAGCCAGAGATTGCGGAAATTATCGACCGAGAGCTAGCTCTTTTGCCTCCGCTTCCACCTACAAGCGAGGTCGACTTTTCCAACATCGATGCCGAACTTGATGAGTTGGAACATCTTATTTTTCATAATAATGACGAACCAACTCACATGCCCAAACATCCTATTCTCGAGGAGTTACCTAATCAACACTCCTCTTATGAGAATTACGTTTACCACATTCGTGAGGATTTAACTTATCAACAATCCCCACAAATGAATGATGGTTTCGTACTTGATCGTGGTCTTCTCAAACGAGTTTCTACACTCCTTCTCTACGATCATGAGGATAAATGCTTTGACCCGGGAGGTGACATGGACCATTCTATGATTGATACTTCTACGGCTTTGCCAATTGGTCTGCCTCCATTGTCTTTGGAGGATGACAATGTGATTCCCTTACCCACCCCACCTCCCGTCAATCTGGACTTCACTTGCTTTTCTGGTATTGAGAGGACCTTTTTACCATTCAAGACTTATCCTCCTGCCTCTCCTTTATTGATGTCCTCCGGGAACGAGGACAAGGTCTTTGATCCCGGTATTACATACGAGGCTTCCCCATGGACCATTTAATTCGGGGACGAGTCAGGCTCGTGACTCGGTTAACAAAAACAAGCGCTTTTTGGGAGGCAACCCAATTATCTATCTATCTTTCCTGTTTTCACCATAAGTGTAGGGGGAGCCCCGTTGGTGTTTCTTGTTCTCTTTCTTATCATGTGCAGGGATTAGAGCTTCAAAGACACACTCTTGATGACTTTTGACAAACCGTGATTCCGTGTTCCCTTCTTCCCGGTTCTATCCTAAACTCTTTTCGATTCACTATTTTATATTTCTCAATATTAAAATAGGAATCTCTTTAGTTGTCTTTTCCTTAACGAGATTTAAACAAAGTGTACAATGTCCTAAGTGTAGGGGAGTTTACTCCCACATGCTTAAACATTGAGGACAATGTTTATATTAAGTGTAGGGGGACTTCTATCGAAGTTAAGTGGTCTTTTCCTTGTATTTGCCCTCATTTTAACCGGAAAATCAATTTTTCGACATTTTTCAAAATTTTTAATCTATTTTGGCCTAGTTTTAGTCTCCTTTATTTTTGTTACTTTCTAGCATTTTAATAAAATGGTTTTAGCAAGTTTAGATATCTTAGATATATTAGGCCCGTTGTGAATATTTTGACTCAACCCGAGTTTACTTATCCAAGTTCACTCTAGCTAGTATCCTTAACCATGTAGACCTTAATTGGTTTATTAGGCTAAGCATCCACGAGTCTCATTCCTTGAGATTTTAAATTGTGGAGAACGAGAAATGATAGAGTTGGTTACAAGTTTGGTATTCTCTCATTAACTTATGTGAGTTAATTATGATCTTTTTCTCCCATCACTTGCTAATAAATTATCTGCAATAAGTAAGGTCGTACGATTTGAAAAGTTACTTAGCTTCTAGCCCAAGATCGTTTAAAAGTTGCTCGGTAATGATAAGAGTTCATAGCCAAGGCATAACTTATGAAGCGGGGCGCGATGATTGGCGAGTCCGAAAAGGCCCTAACAAGGCATGAGGATTCCATTTTATTGCTGAAGATCCAAAGTGATGTGAAAAGCATTATTCCCAAAATCAATATGAAGGATCAAGACTCACGACGAAAAGCAATCAACTCCCATAAAGACCATGGAGAAGTCTATCCGAAAAGACCCTAACAAGGTATGAGGATAAATAGATCCAAGTCCGAAAAGGAGGCGGATCGTTGTATCTCAAAATCCCAATTAGAGATTGAAGAATAATCATGAAGTCGTGGTCAACAAATCTGGAGTACTCCTCAAAAGTCTCCAAGTGAAGAAACTCTATAACGAAGAGAAGACCATTATCTCAAAAACGTCTCTCGAAGATATGAAGTATGATGTACATGCCAAATATCGGCCCGAGAAAGGTATCAAATCGTGAACCAAGTTATGCCAAGATATGAACTTTTTGATATCCCGAGAAGCAGTTTTAAGAGATTTTGTCCTTTAGCTAACTATTGATCAAATCGTCCTACTTTGCTTTCAGCCTAAATAAGTTATCGAAATAAGTCAACAATGCATCCTCGTGATCATTCAAGACATCAATAAAATCTAAGAGATACTCGTAGGAATAAGGGAGTTTAAGTGATGAATTGAACCACATGAGTAAATGTTTGTTATGCTAACTTGTACTAACAATGATCTTGTTTTTAAGCTTGGCATGGGGAACGTGAAACTTGAGGGTGATGAACATTCATGACACACAAGCCCTAATGTAAGTCTTAGATTTCTTTACATGTTTCTTCCTTGTTGCATCTTGTTATTTTCTATCTTTTTTATTTTCCTTAGTTGTTTAATAAAGGCCAAGGTAAGTTGATTATGATGGAAAGTGTAAAACGTGCTTTGTAACTAATGCATTGCATGAGGACATTGCAATGGTTAAGTGTAGGGGATTTGATAGGTGTGAAAACACCCATCCTTTTTACCACTTAATTACAATAATAACCGAGCCAAAACGTGTATTTTATGTCATTTATGTCGGAATTATGTGTGGTTTGTGTTTTTGTTGTGATTTAGGACGAAAAGGTGAAAAGTGGAGAAAACACGGCATTCACGGGCTTTTATCGAAGAAAAAGACGAAAGATGAAGTCGAAAGATCAAGAGTGGAAAAAGAACGGAAGTCCAAGACCAATTCTGAAGATTTATCGAAGAAAAAGTCAAAAGACGGAAGTTTACTAAAAGCCGAAGAACTCGAGTCTTATTTATGAAGAAAATTCAAGACGAGTTCAAAGAAATCCCGAGACAAAGTCATTAAGTCCAAGATTAACAAACAATTAAGAAGAAAAGGACTTAAGTGTGCAAATAAGGAAAAGAGGAAAGAGGGAGGAAGCGTCCTAAGCTCCTCCCTAATCACCCCTATATATAGATTAGGCTTAGTTCATTTTCAAGTTGTTGGCTAACTTGACAAATTAGCTCTTCCACCATTTTCATTTTCTTGCAACTTTATTTTTCATGTCATTTTAATTAATTGTCTTGCACTTTAATTCCTTTAATTCAAGTAAGCATTTTTAATTTTGTTGTTGAATCTTCACTTTTAATTAAGCTTTTCTTTAACTTTCTCATCTTACTTTTCTTGTTTTTGGTCTATCTCAATTTCGGATTAAGCACGATATTGCTTAATCTCTTTGCTTATTTGATTAAAAAGTTCACCTTTTTATTTCTATTCAAGCTTTCATACGAATTAAGCTATAAGTTTGACAATCTTATTGGCTTATTTTGTGTTTAGCTTATTTGATTTAAAGTTTTCTAAAAAGTTGGTATACCTTTAAAGTTTGCTTATTTTGTTTTCTTATTTTGTGTTTTTATAAAGTTTATGAATTTCGTCTTTTAAAAGCTTTCAAATTTATGCTTATTAAGTTGTTCAAGTTTTGGTTTAGTGTGCTTATTGAAAGTGCTTATTAAGATTTTTGCTTATCTCCATTTTTGGATTTGTTGGTGTTCATCGCAATATAAGGGTTTTATCACATTCCGACGGTTTCTTGATTTGTATCGCAATAACCCAAGTGTGGGTTCTACTTTGCGATAGGTTGGTAAATCCCCCTTATTCCGATCGGGATTGCGATCGCTCATTGCGATCGCAGATTCCGACGGAGTTTAAGGTTTATTGCGACGAAGTGCTGCCCAAATTTTGACAGCCACATTCGGATGGATTTTGGTACTTTAGTTGTTCCAACAATTTTTATTTTTTAGACATTCCGATAGTTAAAAAAAATAATAAAAAAAAAAGAAAAAAAAAGAAAAAAAAACATTTCGATATAACCACTAATAAACATTCCGATAGAACCATTTTAAAAACACATTCCGATAGATTTTTTAAGTCTTACATTTGGGTTTGACGAGCTTGCATGGCTGCTTAGCCATTTTTGGCGCCAATTTCAGCAGGCAGCTTGGCTGCTTCCAGCAGCTAGCCTGCCTGCTTGCTTATTTACTAGTATTGTTCCGTAATTGTCTAGTTTTATCTGAAAGTTGTTCCGATTTTATTTTTGAAAGTTACGTATTTTTAGTTGAATTTTTCGTCGATTTTTAGTATTAATATTTTTTCGTAAAGTTCAAGTTTTATCTTTTATTTAGTACCCGCTTTAGGTTTTGCCTCGTTTAGCTTTAAAGTACCATTTTAGTTTTGTTCTCTCCTTTTTCATTTAGTAAACTTTATTTTCGAGTCGATAATTAATTTCGTCTTTTTGATTTATTTTTATTAATTGTTTCACTATAAATTCACGTTTTATTATTTGTTTTAATATTTGTTTTAATATCGTTTTAATTTTTAATTTTTAATATTTACCTTGTTTACCTTTATTATTTGAATTTGTCTTTAGTTTGTTTTTTAAATACTTTTCACATTTACTTTTTAATTAGTTTTAGATAATCAACTTCCCTTTTTCTTAACTAAAAACAACTGAGTCACACATTTAACCGGATATCAATTCGATTAGACACCGAGAAAACGAACTTTTTCAATTAGCAAAATCTCTACATTAGACTTCACTTCTTTGATGTTGCAGACTTTGAAGCTCGTTGTCTTGAGATTTCTTTCATAGTTCCTTTCATGACTTGTGATTTTGGATCTTTGATCATTGCCTTGAATTGATCATGAAACTTTTCCAACTTGTGTTCTTGTGTCTTTCCCCACATACTCATATTTTGCATTGTCTTGAAAGCTTGTTAACAATCTCCTTTGATCATCAGAGTAGCGGAAGTTTTTGTCTTTAGATGTTCTTAAGCTTTCTTCAATTACTTGAGTATGTGGCCTTGAATTTCGACTCTTGAGATAACGCCACCATTTGCATTCCTCCGGTTTCCCGTTATACAATACAAGTACTGTACATGTGATTAGGTAAGTTCAAAGAACTTCCTTGACAGGGTTTCCGGTTGTGGTAGCCGTTCTCATTACTTGACCATCTCGAAAGATAGTTCATAGTAAAGAGTAAATCATGCAGTTCCATTATGCTGATTAAGTCGTAAATTCATTTCCTGGAACAAGTTTGAATCAATTAAGAACCAAACCATTGTTGCTTTCCAGTTGACACAATTTTGATTCGTATAGAATCTCACAAGTTACCTACCACAGTGCTGTTTGATGATGACACTGGAAGGATTTCCATTCGTCACAGTAAATACTAAGAAGTATTACTCTGAATGTTCTGGCAAGATCATAAAGATATTGCGTCGAGACATGGAACGAGTTCGAATCAAGAAAGAATCAAACCACTGTTGCTTTCCAGTTCGCATATGTTTAATTCAAGTGAATCTTAAATATGACCTACCGCAGTGCTGTTTGATGTTAACACTGGAAGGATTTCCATTCATAACTGTGAATACTAAAGAGTATCACTCTGAATGTTCTGGCAATATCACAAGGATAGAGTGTATGACTCTGTAAATTATCGCTTGCATCCTAATGATGAACAACAATTGATATATGGAAAAAGTGTCCTATTGAGATTTTTGAAGAATTTCGTTGGCTCTAGACTCTATAAGTTCACGTTTATTTTGTGATCGGAGGTTGGAGGAGAGTGACACCTTTTCAATATCTACTATCTCGGAGTGAGAAAGTTGATAGAAATGAGTTGAACTCCGTGACAATAAAACAAACTTCTTTTGAGAGAAGCTTGAGTAGGTTGGGAAGGGTTGTGCATTGCATCACTGGGTCCATGATGCTTTGTCTTCAATATCAGAAATCATCAAAGTGATTCTGATAACAGATGTATTGACCCGGTTTCTGCTTAAGTTGTATGAAGGGCTTCTTTCTTTACACCCTTTATCCTTACATTTCTTTTTCATTCTTCAACCCCTTCAATGCTTACCAAGACGTCATTACTAGCACCTTGTTGTGATTGTTCCAGTGCTAGCTGAAGTCATTAGTCGGCATTTTTCCCGTACACTCCACTACTCCATCTTTCCTAAGGACTTCTAAGTTCTAATAGATTGTCCCTAGGAAGATCCCTCTGGTTCTGGTTGGATCATAGGACGAATACCTAACCACCTTTTGACCCCAATACCGTCGTGAATTAATGTGTTGAAGGGTATAGATATTTTAACCGGAAAACCTGTTGAAAGGCAATCAAGCTGTTGATAAAATCAATGTTTACACCTTGAAAGTTTTCTATATCATCAAAACGCTCCCTTACATATGTGCATCATAAACGGAAAGGTTTTTGCACATATTAGGAAGAGAAAGCACTTATATCAAATGTCTTATCCAAGATGACACATTTTAATCACTATTCTCCCCCTAAAAAATTGTATGTGATTGAAATTTTTGTGAAACTAGTGATGAAATAAGGAGAGAATACTGTTCCATGAAAGTGTGGAACAAAAGTTCATGAAATCTTTATACTCCCACTCGAAAAGAAATTCTAATTAAAATAGGGGAGTATATGAGCACACAATTTTGAAATACTTTGAAAAATTATGCTCAAAAAACCCGAGAGAACGTAATTACCCGTTGTTAAGGAATAATGTACATAAATGAACATTTTCCTTGTGTTCATGAGCTTAAAACTTTGAATGTTTTGATATAAGCCCATGACCGAGAAAAATTAATTTCTCGTTGTTGAGGATAAGTCAAAGAGTTTCCTTTCTTTAGACCAGGTTATAGTCTGACATGTGACTATAAGCCATTATAAGAAGAAAGTAGAAAATACATGTTTTGAAAAATATTTGAACTCTCATTCGAACTTTATGTACGTACCCGTGTCGTTATTGAGCAACATTTCTAAGTACGTCCATATTATCGATACTGTGAGACATGTCGGAGAAGAATATTTTTGGTATTTTTAAAAGTTTTTCGCATTTTTTATTTTGTTTTTATAGGTTTTATATTTTTGTATTTTGATTTTCTGATAAATATATACAAGGTTACTGCGAATGTGCAAGACGTTCAAGTCCATCTGGAGTGAAACTACGTATACCAAGTCGACATACCAAGAATTCAAATATGTCTTGAGAAAGAGCTTTGGTGAAGATGTCGGCTAGTTGGTAGTCGGTCTTGAGAAAATACAGTTCGATCGTTACTCTTTTCACATGCTCCTTTATGAAATGGAATCAGATAACAATGTGCTTGGTATTTGAGTGTTGGACCGGGTTGCAGGATATGGCTATGGCTGATTGTGAATCATAATAAATAGGAACCTTGTTAAAGTGAAAGGCATAATCCGTGTGTTGTGTTCTCATGCAATGGACTTGAGCACTACACACAGATAGAGACACATATTCTGCTTCCACAGTGGACAACGTTGTACAATCTTGCTTTCTTGAGGACCAGCTCACTAGCTTCTCACCTAAGAATTGTGCTCCATCGAAAGTGCTCTTGAATGTATCATGACACCCTGACACCCTGCATGGTCGGCATCTGACAAACCAGTTAGATTAAAACCAGTTAGATTAAAACCAGAATCCTTCGTATACTAGAGACCTATGTGAATGGTTCCCCGGAGATAACGAAAGATCTTTTTAACCTCCTTGAGGTGTTTCTCAGTTGGTTTAGCCTGGTACCGAGCACATAAACAAGTAGCATGCACAATGTCTGGTCTGCTTGAGGTTAAGTACATAAGTGACCCGATCATACTTCGGTATTTTGTAGCATCTACAAATGTCCCTTTTTATCCAAATCAAGCTTGTGTTTAGTGTCCATTGGAGTACCAATAGGATCATAGTTTTCCATTCCAAATTTCGTTAGAATCTCGAGCACATATTTGGACTGATTTATGAAAATACCACGGGGGGATTTGTGAACTTGGAGACCAAGAAAAAACGTCATTTCCCCCATCATGGACATTTCAAATCGGCTTTTCATAAGGTCGGCAAATAATATGGAATATTTTGGGTTTGTAGAACCAAATATAATATCATCTACATAGACTTGAGCCACCAAGATGTCGTTGCTACAGTGCTTGATAAACAACGTTGGATCAATGGTTCCTATGCTGAAGTGATTTTAGAGAAGAAATGATGATAATTCGTCGTACCATGTCGTCAGTGCTTGTTTCAAACCATAAATTGTCTTTTTCAACTTGTAGACATGGCTTGGATGTTCGGTGTTGATGAAACCTTCAGGTTGACATACGTACACATCTTCTTTTAACGGCCCATGCAAGAAAGCCGTCTTCACGTCCATTTGATACACAGTGAACGATTTGTGTGCAGCGTATGCAAAGAAAATCCTAATAGCTTCCATTTGAGCAACCGGGGCGAAAGATTCTGCGAAATCAATTCCCTCCTTTTGTTTATAACCTCTCACAACTAACCGAGTCTTGTTCCTTATGACCGTTTTCTCTTCGTCCATCTTGTTTTTGAATAATCATTTCAGGGTAAGGGGGTCGATATTGTCCGGGCGTGGTACTAACTCCCATACATCAAGCCTGATGAATTGATTGAGCTGTTCTTGCATAGACTCAATCCATGATGCGTCGGTCATTGCTTCTTTAACACTTGCTGGTTCCATTGTGCTGACTGATAGTGCATAGATACACATATCACCATCGGTACGCAGCTGATTTCGTGTCGAGACTGGTCGTGAGAGATTGGCAACCAAAGGATGATTCTTAATCCATTTGTGTTCATGTGGAAGTGTATGAGAAACTTGATGCGAGCTCGACGGATCCATATATGGTGTTGAAGGCTGAGTAGAACTTGTGGAAGCCGCAAATGGATTCACAAACTCATGTTCGTTGAGCATCGCATTGTTTTCATTTTCAGCAACAATTTCATTCTGAAGATGAACATGATTAGGAATTTGCTGAGAATGTTGTTGAGGCACTTCAGCGGTCGGAGAAGTGGTTGGAATATTTGGAGACAATATGGTTGAGGTTGACGTAGATGGTGCAGAAGAAGATGCCGTTGGTGTAGATGCAATTGGAGGTTCTTGAACTACCGTAGCAGGTGTAGCCGGGGTATTTTGAGTAGCACCAAATGACGAAGGACCCTCCATATATTCATCATAAATTGGCCCAAATAATACTTCCAAGTCATGTTCCGGAGGTTGTAACGATGATATTACTGACGGTGCAAATTGAAGCGCGAGTCCTGAACTTACGTGTCCAGAAGTCTTCCCTTGAAGCTCTGAATGTGAACTTCTATGTTGAGAGGCCATACCCGAGAGTTCATCAAAGGTGACATTCATAGTCTCCATTACCTTTCGTGTCCTTCGATTATAGTAAACACAAACAGTTGAAGAGTAACCAATGAAAAAGCCAATAACACCTTTAGGTTCAAGTTTACCGATATCTTCACGATCATTCTTCGGATAACATAATGCACCGAATACATGTAGAAATGATATATCTGGTTTTCTTAAATTAATGATATCATAAGGTGTTTTGTTGAATCGCGTATGAATAATGGATCGATTTTGAGTATAACATGCAGTTGCTATAGTGTCGGCTCAAAGGAATAACGGTGCACTAGAAGATAGAAGCATTGTCCGAGCAGCTTCAACTAACGTACGATTCCTTTGTTCCACAACTCCATTCTGCTCTAGAGTTCTTACAGCCAAAGTTTGATGAGAAATCCCAACTTCGTCAAAATAAGCTTTCAGCTGCTGATTGGTGAATTTTGTGTCGTTATCCATTCGTACAATGATGACAGGGGCTTGAAGTAGCACTGATGTTTTCTTCAAGAAATTAATAATTACACCAGGGGCTTCGTCTTTTAAAGAAAGAAAGTGAACCCATGTGTAACGAGAATAATCATCCACAATCACAAGGACATACCGCTTTCCATTAATGCTTTTGATTCTCATTGGACCACACAGATCCATATGTAGGAGATGTAACCTATTCGTTGAGTTGGGAACATGTTTGGGTTTGTGAGGCTTCTTCTTACTTTTACCTTGCTCACAGGAAGGACAAAGATTGTATTTAGTATATTTGAACTTTGGAAGACCGGTAACAAGATCATCTTTCGCGAGTTGGGTGATGGCATCGAAATTGAGATGAGATAACCTTTGATGCCATAACCATGACTTTGTTGATGTGGCTCGGGCCATGAAACAAATTGGAGAAGCAACAGACATTTGAAAAATATCAATGGTGTACAAGTTGGTGGTACGATTTCCTTTCAACAAATCAATTCCTTCAAGATCTCTTACAAAGCATGTATGACTTCTGAAGGCTACTTCCAAGTCTGAATCACATAATTGCCCAACCGAGAACAAGTTGTGTCCCAAGCCATCAACAAAGGAGACTCTAGTGATTATTATGTTTCCCCAATGAAGATCACCATAGCCTAGAATTACAGCAACATGATCATTTCCAAATCGAACAGTTCCATGAAACGCCATACAAAGTTCTTGAGAAGGCTTCGATTCCCAGTCATATGTTTGGAACAACCCGAGTCCACGCACTAGAGACAAATTTCAACAGCCTGCCAATGATAAGAGAAGAAAATATTTTGGCCACCGATGTAGGTTCCTGTAAGGTTAGATGATAATTAAGCCTTATCACATACCGACATTTCATTGTCAGTAAGGGATCTACTAGTGTCGATAATGTTTCCACTACAGTCAAAATTTCTACCAGTAGGCAACCATTTAGAGGTGAATCTAGGCTACTAGGCTTAGCAAGACTTTTTGTACACCCTACGTGCGTAATTTTTGGAACATACACCTTAGCCTTAGGAGTGCTATGTTTTTCACTGATTGACAGCTTGTCAATTCGAGTGTAACCACCATAATTCAACCCATTCATAGTCAAGCCACAAGCATCATGACTAAAAGTAAAGAAGCATTTATTACATCTAGCACAAATAACTTCAGATTTTTCATTCTGAATAGCAAGTTTAAAGTCATTACATTCAGATGAATTAAGATTCTGATTATGATTGAAAAGCGGTAAATTCCTAGGGTGTTCTTCTACTTCCACATTATTGATCTTGGGGCGACTACTTCTAGAGACAAAAGGGACCATACCATTCCTTGTATTGCTCGTAGATGTGGCCTTCTGCTCTTAGTGTAGTTGTTTATTCCTGTAAAAGAAGACACACGTCTATTAGAATTAGCACTTTTTAAATTAATGACTTGTGGTTGAGATATAGTAGTCGGTTTTGTCCTAACGCTTGCTTTATGTTGTTTGCTAGGAACAGAGGGAGAACTAACACGAAACATTCCTGGGGCAATCATAGCGGTTTTCGTTCCAACAACCTTGGGAAAAGGTGTTATAGCAATACGAGTGGGTCCCGAGGTTGCTGGTGTCAGAATCATAGCATCCATAATCGTACTAGGCTCAGAAGTCTTATCTTTTAATAAGGCTTTTAACTTACAGTTCTTACAAAGTTTATCAATAAGTTTTAGATAGACAGAATTACTTTGTTCAACAGCCCGCTTATATGAAACAACAACAGATTCTAAATGTGCAATCTTAGCCTTAAGCTTCTGAGCATTTCCATCACTGACACTCTCTAAACCTAAAGAGGTCAAATTCTTTTCCTTAACCCCTCCTAACTGAGCCTGCAACCGTGCGATAGTTTGTTGCATTTCATTGTAGGCTTTGTCATACGAAATTTTGTCGTATTTGCATTCATCACATTTTTTGACAAATTTATTCCAAAGATCGGTAAATTCTTTGTCCTTTTTAATGACAACAAACTCCATTTTCTCTTTCGTACGTTCAAGCTCATTTTAGAGGGTTTCGTGATTCGACACAGAAGTATCTAACGCAACAGGGCTGCTATCAACACTATCAGGTGCTTTAAAGAGGCGTTGAAGATCGTTTTCTAAAACTTTGATTTAATCAAGAGATTCATCAGCCTCCTTCGCCAAAGATTTGAAGTCTTCAACAAAGTTGGATAATTCTTTTAGAAAAGCGTTTTCCAAATTGCTTATCCGAGCATCAACTTGATTTATAATCGGGTTAATATCGTTTTGAAGAATTCTCTGGACCTCAATCTGAACTGGTGATGTAAAATTTACTCCAGTGATTTTGGAATTAACAACACATTTAAGTGTGACAAAGTTATCTTTTAGCTCGTTTAGAAATCGGCGTGTGATACTCGGTTTAGAAGGGTCATCAGACAATTCCTCACTTGGTAGCAAAAGCATTTCAGTACTCGTTTTAGACCGAACAAAAATAGTTGGAGGATTAACTTTCGGATAATAAATAGGTGTCACTTCATTATCAAGCTTTTTCATTCTTAAACGAGTCTCTACTGCAAGATCAGTAGTTTCCTCAGAATCATGCACACTAGGAGGTTCATGCTCATCAGACAAGAGCACACTACCATTATATAGATTTTGATTTGTGGCCTAAACTTGCTTAAGATATCCGGGATTAGGAGGAAGAGGAAAACCTAAAGCCAATTTGTATCGAGTGTAATTTATCTCATTCACTTTTGGTGCGAGCATATTTATCGTCTGCATAGTTTGGCCACGTTTTACTAAAAGGTTGTCTAATTCCCTATTCCTATCCTGAGCTTTGCAAAAATCCTCAAGAAGCCCATCTTCTTGAATTTTGAAATCATGTTTCAGCTTTTTTCGTTCTTCTTTTAAATCCAAAATAATAGATTTTTCAGTTGAAAGCTGTTTATTAAAGAGATGTGATTTCATCATTCAATTCACTTATCTTTTTAACACTACTTAAGTGTAAGGCATTTAATTTCTTAGTTGTTCATTTTTCTTGATAAACCGATGTGGCATGAGCTTGTTCAAGTTCTTTAATTTTAGCCTGATAAATTTCAAAAGTTTTCTCCCGTTCCTTATATCCCGCAAGCTTAGTGGTCAATTTGGCATTAGTTTCTCTAAACTTATTATTAACCACCGTAGCATGGTCAACATCCTTAACAAGCTTATGAAATGAAGATTTATAATACGCATGGGTCGCATCAGGAAGGGTTGTAGGCTGGGAAACTTGATCCACACTAAGGTCCACACTAGGCTCATTCGAAATAATATTACTATTATTCGTTTGATCCCCGTGTGTCTCAATGTAGGGCTCAAGCATCTCAGTATACTCATCCTCCTGATTAGACGTACTATATATAGCATTATCATCGAAACGTGGGTGTACCTCAGAGGGACCATCCTATATATACATAATGCTATACTATATATATATACATAATGCTATACTATATATAGCATTATGTATATAATGCTATACTATATATAGCATTATGTATATATATAGGGTAATCATGAATTAAACATAAAAGGGGTGTTCGTGTATAAACCAAAAACACGACACCCCTTTTATGTTTAATTCATGATTACCCTATATATATATATATATATATATATATATATAGATTTGCGTTCATGTAAGAACCAACTTTAAAATAAAAACAATAAGAACTAATCAAATTAAGCCAAGTGTCATTTTCATTTAAATAAAACAAAGTTTTTTTTTAATTCAAAAAGGGCATTATAGGTATTTTTTTCTCCCTATCATTTATTAACCTAATTCTTCATCTCTTTGACCTTGTACAACTGTGCAACAACAAATTATTAGATCCGTTTCTTTTCTTAGTGATACGAAAAGCATTACAACATAATAAATGTTTCCTTTCTTTGACGTAATATAGAAACGGTGCTAATGATAAAAGAAATTATTACAACACAATAGTATCTAGTAACAATGTTGGGCTTTTTTTAGTTGTATGTGTATTTTTTTCAAATATTCGTATATTTAGATATTTTTTTAGTTGGTTATTTATTTTTTTCGGATACGTATCACTTGAGACTTTTTTTTCCTAATTTTATATATTTTCGGAAACGTATCACTTGAGACTTTTCTAGTTGGTTGTGTATTTTTTTTCTTGATACGTTTCACTCGCGTCTTTTTTAGTTGGTTATGTTTTTTTTTTGTTTTTTTTTGTGTATGTTTTTTATTTACGAATACGTATCACTCATGACTTTTTTAGTTGGTTGTGTATTTTTTAGAATACGTATCAGATTTATCTTTTTTAATTCGTTGTGTATTTTTTGAATACGTATCATTTGACTCGCTTTTAGTTAGTTGTGTTTTTCAAATACGAATCACTTGATTTTTTAATTGATTGTGTATTTTTCAAGTATGTATCACTTAAATTTTCTTCGATGTATCACTTAAGTTTTCTTTTATTAATTTTATATTTTTCGAGTATGTATCAATTTAATAGGTATTTTAATACTTGTGTATCATTTTCTTGATATCACAACAAAATAATATACGTTTAGCAAAGTTGGGCTTCTTTTGTTGTATTCGTAGTTTTTCAAACATTCGTGTATTTTGATATTTTTAGTTGGTTGTTTATTTTTTTCGGATACGTATTACTTGAGTTTTTTTTAATTTTGTATATTTTCGGAAACGTATCACTTGAGACTTTTTTAGTTGGTTATGTATTTTTTTCTTGATACGTATTATTCGGGTCGTTTTCAATTTATTTGTGTATTTTTTTTATTTTCGAATTCGTATCACCTAATACTTTTTTAATTGGTTGTGTATTTTTTTAATACGTATCAGATTTATCCTTTTTAATTCGTTGTGTATTTTTTAAATATGTATCATTTGACTAGCTTTTAGTTTATTGTGTTTCTTCGGATACGTATCACTTTATTTTTTAATTGATCGTGTATTGTTCGGAAATGTATCACTTAAGTTTTCTTCGATTAATTGTATATTTTTCGAGTACATATCAATTTAATAGGTATTTTAATAATTGTGTATCATTTTCTGCATTTGTATATTAAGTAATTGTTTACTGAATTTTCACATTTTGACTAATCGAGTATCATCACATGTGTATTAATGAATTACTAGTCAAGTATCTTGTTTTTTATACAATTCGTATCATGTATTGTACTACTGGTTCCAAGCAAATACAAAGAATGTAATTAAAAAACTATTCCATCACCCATTTAATGCAAATAATGAGAGCTGCGTAGGCACGTAGGTTGTAAAATAAAATTTGCGTATAGTAAGAAAAACCATTAAGAATGTTTGAAATTACAAGATTGCCATCATTTGTATTTATTTAATTAGATATAACTCACATTTATAGTGATATACATCCAATGGACGAGAATGGTTCTTATTGTTTTTATCTTAAAGGTGGTCTTCACAATAACGTCACTCTATATATATATATATATATATATATATATATATATATATATATATATATATATATATATATATATATATATATATATATATATATATATTCATTTGTATAGATCTTTAATAAACTAATTCGTGATATAAACTGAATTCAAAGGAAAGGAGATGATTACCATTAAAGATTGATAAAGGAAAGACAATATAAACACGAATCAAGGATGAAACTTTAGCCCCAATCCCATGTTTGTGTCCTTCTAGCCGGCGGCCAACTCTCCCACATAAACCCTAGTTTTCTTTTTTAGTTGTTTGATAAAATGAAACGGGGAATAATCTTTTGTTCTTTCCTATATATATATATACATATATATATATATATATATATATATATATATATATATATATATATATATATATATATATATATATATATATACATATATATATATATATATATATATATATATATATATATATATATATATATATATATATATATATATATATATATATATATATATATATATATATATATATATATATATATATATATATATATATATATATATATATATATATATATATATATATATATATATATATATATATATATATATATATATATATATATATATATATATATATATATATATATATATATATATATATATATATAT